>CAUYUJ010021953.1:7500-75000 GCA_963575745.1 Prorocentrum cordatum | reverse complement strand
TGACGATGCAAGCCGGATGACAACGGGAGCGATAACATGGCCGACGATGACGCTGTCGTTGACGATACAAGCCCGGACGACGAGGACGACGACGACGTTATGTTGAACCATGTCGCGCTATGTCGAATCGTCTTATGTTGTAGTTACCCTGCTAAACACCTCAGGCCCCGCGGAGGCGACCCCCAGCGGTCGCGAGTCGATCGGACAACGCCCTCGCGCCGACGGGGCGAAGGCGCCTGGGGCGACGACGACGGCAGGGGCAGCGACGAAAACGGCGATGGCGACGAAGACAGCAAGAACAAATACGACAATAGAAAGTAGGATTTCCAAGAACTTTGGACGTGTGTGCCTGCAGAGACCTGCAGAAATCTCAGATGACCTCCAAGGAACTTCGCAGGCCTCGAGAGAACCTGAAAGGGGCGTTCTCCTCCTCCTCCTCCTCCTCCTCCTCGCCCTCCTGATGGGCGCCGATTGCCAGATCCACATCTCCTCCTTCTCTGCCGCTTCGTTATCCCTTTCCCATTATCCGTCTTCCTCTTCTCTTCAGGCTGCACAGGCTCGAGCCCGGCAACATGAGTGCCAGCGGTGCTGATTGGGGAGCGGTGCCGGGGCTCAACACATACTACTGTTGCGGCGGCAAGACGGACTACGACATGGAGAAAAAGCAGCACGTGCGGTGCAAGGCTGCGATCCGGACTGACAGGCGGGCGCAATTGCTCACGATCAATCAGGAGATCGAGCAGGAAGGAGTTGGCCAAGCGTGGTACTGCCATTGTGGGGCGAAGTACACGCCTGGGAAGGGGAGCGTCTTGGTCGAATGGATCGACTTCGACGCCGTCCCCCAACAGGCCTGGCACTTCGTGGCCGTCCACCCGCAGTACGACATCAAAGACCTCAAGACGCTGTGCCGGGAGGCGATCCTGGCCAAGCAGATGGACGTCAGCGAGATGCGCCCCATCGACGTCCTCAAGCACCTGCCCACGGTCGAGCCTCTCGCTATGGGGTCGGTGGTGAAGCCGTACAGGGAGGACGACCAGAAGTGGAGGGGGCACTGGGTGTTGGCTGACGGAATCGAGTGGGACAGCCTCCCCGCGTGGGATTGGGACTGGCTGTGCGCGCAAGTGCCTCGGGGCTGGCACGACCCGCCAGATAACCTCTTCCAGAAGGAAGGAGATTCGAATATGCTCGTCTCCGAGAAGAAGCGCTTGCGCAAGCTCTGGTGGAACCTGTCGAAAGATGTCCAAAAGATGGACGCCAACGACGAGGAGAGCCTGCAGCAGGAGGCGAAGAGCAAGGCGAACCGCGCCTACGACGACGGCGGCTCCGACACGGAGGCAGCGGTTGCCACTGAGGATGCCGCGGCGGCGCGCCTCCAGCTTCCCGAGATCCCAGCGGTGGACAAGAGGCCCCCCCCGAAGCGCATGGTTGTCGACCTGGAGCCGTCGTCCGAAGATTCCTCGGGCCATGGGCCGCCCAGTGCCGGCGCGCGCGCGCTCAGCCACTGAGCGTTCGCACCGCGTCTCCTCCTGCAGTTTCTCCTTCCTCGCGCTCCCGGGGCTGCCCCGAGTTGCGCTGCCTCACCTCCCCGCATCCTTTCCGCATTTACGTGCGTTTATTTGAACAATTGTTCATTTATTTGCTTTCATTGTACAGATCTTCGGCCAATCGTGCGTGGGTGGTGGGTCAGAACCTCATGAATCCTGATTAGAACCTCGTGGGTGGCTGGTACTTCTGAGCGCCTCTTGGGCGACTTTTGGGGTTTAATGGAATCCTCTTGGGGCCTGTTGAGGCCAATATCGGGCCTGTCGAGAGTCTGCTAGAAGCCTCTTGGGGATTTTTGTGAGCCTCCTGAGGCTTCTTGGGAGCCTCTTGGGGCTTCTTAATGCCCCAGGAGATTATTAGAGGGCTCTGTAATCTCCAGGGGCCCCCAGTGGATCCCAAAAGCGCCCGAAAAGAGCCGCAAGGGTGCATTTACTTTGTATCTCTAAGGATGCCCACACAGGGACCTGCTGGGTTCCCTTCCGGAGCTCCCTGGAACCAGTTTCAGAGAATTCCCGAGATTTTCCGAATCCCCAAAGAGCTCACCAGGAATCCAAGAAGGCCCAATGAAGGCCCACAATCGATCCCAAAAACACCCACAAAGAGGCACACTCTTGCATATATTTTGTGTCTCTTTGGGGGGGGCTCTCTTGGAGATCTCTCAGACCTACGCGACGCCCCACCAGGGCGAGCCACCGACCGTCCGGGGATCTGGCGGTTCCCTTGCGCTGCAGCAGCTGCAGCGATTTGAACAGCCAGCAGCGGTCGGCCAGCGCACCGAGTGGCACTGGAACCGATTCTCAGTGAGTTCGGGCGGGAGATGGCCCAACAGGTGGGTACAGCTCTGGAGCATCCTGAGACCTCGCTTGATCCTGACACCGCGGCAGGCGCGCCCGAGCGCCGACCCGACGAGTCACCCGAAGGGCGATGCTGCCGTGAGGCAGAGCAGGGTGGCCGCCAGCGCTAGGCTCCAGCGTAACAGGAAGGCCGCGCCGCTGGGCAGAGTCGCAGCTGCAACTGCCCCACAGCAGAGCGAAGCATTCTTCCTACCTCCTACGCGTCGACTCCGCGTCACCCAGCATCCCACTGCGCCCAATTGTGCTACTGAGCAGCCTTCCTTCCGCTATCGACGCCTGCAGGCGCTGCGCTCTCCCACCGCCGCTGCTGCGACACCCACATCTGCTTCTCGTGCCTTCCCCGCCCAGGGCTTCCCGACACCCTCCAGGGCCCCTGGGTTTTCCGGATGCCTCCCGAGGCTCCCAAGAGTGACGTACCGTGAAAATTCGAGGTGCGAGATCCCATTCCTCCTCCTGCTGCTCGCTGGAGGGGGGGGTCCCTGAGCGTGGACGTGAGTCGAGCGCGCAGAGACACGGCAACGGGGCTCCTGAGGCCCCCGAGCTCCAGGAGCAGCCAACGAGCCCCGAGCCCTGGGCCTCCTCCCAGAGGAGGGCTGCGCGGGGGAGGAGCACGAGGGAGGGGGGGAGGGGGCCGCAGGGGGGGTGGGGGTCGTGGGCACGAGGACACGTCCGCCGACCCACGCAACGTGGGGCCGCGCGCGCTGAACCCGGAGAGTCCGTAGCCTTTCCGGCTCGGGCGGCTTTGGCTCGAACCATTGCGATCCACTGTTGGGTGGGCTCCGTGCGCTCTCAATGGCGGCCGCCTCCCCTTCCCTGACGCCCACGCCGACCAATGTCAAAGCGAGCGGTGACATCAACGTGGGGGTCGGTGAGATGTATATTTTCTCCAGTGAAGATAAGCGGGTGTACCCAGAGGAGTTTGGTTCTTGCGTTGCGGTAGTTATGCATCGGAGGGGCACGGGTGCAGGGATGCTTTGCCATTTAGAGAGATGGCAGTACGATAACGAGGCGACATTTGAGAAAGGAGACAAGGGCAAGGAATCATTCCCCGAAATGTGGAACGAATGTCTGCGCAAAATCGGACCAGGAGACATCGAGATGTGGCTATTCGGCTCGTTTCCGAAGCCAGAAGGCGAGGGCAGGGATATCTTAGGCCAGAAGTTCCGTGGCATTTTGAAGGTGCAGGACAAGCGGGGTGATAACAAATGGAAATTGACTTGGATTAGCTATGAACCGAAAAGCAAGCTGTTGTCCGTCTGCGGAGATACGACCAAGAAGGAAGAGCCTTAGCCATAATCAAGAGGACTGTGCGACCAATTTATGCCCAACTCGTTGCCTGCTGATGCACAGCGCTACCTCCTCAGTCGAAATTTATAGAAGACGTCTGCGGCGAACCACCATCGCCGCCTGCCTTATTAGAGACGCCTGTGTGGCACGACGTTGGGCCGGCGGGGTTGGGCCGAAGGCTGAAGTGTTCGCAAAAAAGGCTCCAAACAGCAAAAGAATCGGCACGCCAAATCCCCGTGTAACAGGGGGCGGCGGCTCTAGTGGCCTTCGGCCCATCCCGCCACTGCGTGGGGATCTTTTGGGAGGCTTCCTGGAAGGCTCTTGGAGGAGGTATGGGGGTTGTCTTGGAGCCTCTTCGGGTCCTCTTGGGGACCTCTCGGGCTTCTGGGGGGCTCCTGCGGCTGCTGGTGGGGCCTCTTGGGGGCCTGCTGGCGGTCTCGGGGGTAATTTCAGAACGGAGGGCGCGAAGTGTCAAGATCTTCCTGGGATCCTGTCGAAGCCCTCGGAGCCCTTCATAAGGGGGCCCCCGAGACTTTCCGAACCGAATACCCGAGGAGCCGCCGAGGAAATCCAAGAAGGCCCCACGAGATTCACCAGGGAACCACAAAAGACACCGCAAAAAGAAACACACTCGCGCAGGGTCATACTCAGGGTGCGCGTTGATGCGTAGCTCTCGCGCCATGCCAGCGGCGGCCGCGGCGCCACTGCGCACTCGCGCTCCATTAGCTCATAATCAGCACCATGCATCGTCCGAGGGAGATGGAGCGCTTCCGGGGTTGCCTCGAGTTACGCCCTGGCTCTCTTATATCCTTTCATTCACATATGTTGCAGTGGCACGTGATTTTGCGTGTGACCTCCTCCCAGTGTAGAGTGCGTGGGCGTTGCGCCCGTGAGTGGGGGCACTGGCTCGTGAGGAGCGGATAGTTGAGAGGTCCGCGCCCGGGGTTGCCCCGCGGGGGGCCGCGGGCACAGTCGAAGCGCATCTTTGCCTGTCTCTCCTTCCTCCTTCCTCGTATCATTGAAAACCGTCGTTTCTGTCTACTTCTGCATGTGTTGTAGTTTGGCTTTATCTGCATGTATTTGATCCCTCAGCCTTATATCTGTTCTTTTTGCAATTATTTGCTGTTATCGAGTACTGCATTGTCATCGCGGCCATCGTCGTCGGCATAGTCGCCGTCGCAGGACCGTCGCCGTCGCAACCGCCGTCGCCGTCTTCGTCGCGGTTGCCGTCGTCATCGCCATCGCCGCTGTCACCGCGGCCGTCGTAATCGGCATAGTCGCCGTCGCAGGGCCGTCGCCGTCACGTTGTTGTCCTCGTCGTGCAATCGCCCCCATCTGTTCTCGCCTGAGACAATTCCGCCTTGGGCGGTCCCGGGAATCTCCGAGACCCACGGGCTCTATAGGGCGAGTGGGAGGGCGACTGGCGGGAGTTCCCCTGGTTGGGAAAACGAGGACGGGGGGCCGGGACCTGGACGGACCTGGAGGATCTCTGGTGAGGAATCAATGAATCAATCTGGCCCAGGTTCACCATCGCCGTTGTGGACGGACCCGGGGGGGCCCGGGGATCCTCGTGACCCTCCGCCAGTGTCGTCGGCGCCGGGTGCTCTGGGTAGGGAGGGGTGGACCCTTTAAGTTGCCCCATCTGCCGAAGATTCAATCGCGCGGCGTCCGGGGCTGCCCCGAGTTGCGCCCCTGTGCTCTCGCTGCAGCGGGGGGCTCGGGGTTGAGGGGTGGGCTCGCCCACGCCGCGGGAATCCCAGTCAGACGCAGGAGACCATGCGAGGAGGGTCTCTGGTGGAGAATGCGGCCTAGATCTTCTCCGCCGCGCGGCGGTTAATCCTCCCTCCATCCAGGGGCGCTGCGGGCCCGCTGGCTCGCCGGCTCGCTGAACGGTTCCGAGGTGTTTTGGGAATCGTCGCGACTTTTGGTTTTTGGGAGAGCGGAGAGTTGCGCTCGCCGCCGCCGTCGCCGTCGCCGCCGTCGCCGCCATCGCCGTCGCCGTCGTTTATCTGCCTTCCCCAGACCCTTCTCAAGGCGGCTAGCATGGGGCCTTTTCCTGCAACGTCGCCGGCCGGGCGATTGCCGCAGAGACAGCTTCGTTTATCTGCCTTCCCCAGGCCCTTCTCAAGGCGGCTGGCATGGGGCCTTTTCCTGCAACGTCGCCGGCCGCGCGATTGCCGCAGAGACAGCTTCCCGCTTGGCGTTGTTTCCACAACACGCGCAAGCGCGTTTGTCGTGATCTCGGCGACCCCCGGAACGTCCGCCTGGCTAGCCTGGCGCCGAAGAGAGCGCGCCTGCAGGAGTCGGCGCCGGCGTGTCTTCCAGCCACACTGCCGGCGCGGACGTCCATCAGGGATTCTCGCTGCGGTGCTGGCCCCACTGGAGACGGCGCCGAGGACGGGCACGGCGGGGCCAAATCGCCGCCGATTCTCCAACCTCCTCCCCCGCCCCTTCCCCTTTCCTCGTGCCCGATTCTCCAACCTCCTCCCCCGCCCCTTCCCCTTTCCTCGTGCCCTGCCCTGGCCGCTGCCGCTGTCATGGCCGCTGCCGCTGCCCTGGCCGCTGCCGCTGCCTTGACCGCTGCTACCGCTCAGGAAGACAAGTGGGCTGCGCGCCTCGCTGCTGGCCCCGCCCCTTCCCCTTTCCTCGTGCCCTGCCCTGGCCGCTGCCGCTGTCATGGCCGCTGCCGCTGCCCTGGCCGCTGCCGCTGCCTTGACCGCTGCTACCGCTCAGGAAGACAAGTGGGCTGCGCGCCTCGCTGCTGGTCGCACCCTGCCCATGCTTCGCTGCGTGCGGGCGATCAGACTGCTGGACCCAGCGCCGCCCCCTATTCCGCGGGAAGCCCGGCTGTCGCCCGCGGCTGGGCTCATCGCACGCCGCGGCGACGAGGCGCCCCCGGGTGTCACGCAGAACCGAGAGTCCCCTTGTTTTGTTTGCTCTCTTTCTTTCTCTCTTTCTTTCTCTCTCTCTGTCTCTCTCTCTCTCTCTCTCTCTCTCTCTCTCTCTCTCTCGCCCTCTTCTCTCTCACGCGCGCGCGCGCACCCTCTACCTATATATATGTGCATGTAAATGTATATGTATATATATATATATATATGTAGATGCATGTAAATGTATATGTATATATATATATATATATAGATCTCTCTCCACCTGCTTGCGCAGGTGGTGTTCATCGTGGACACTTTCTCCAAGCGCAGGACTGCGATGTGCGACGTTGTGCCCCTCTCCGCTACCTCGTGCAAGTCGGCGCCCGCTGACGCCACCCACGTTCTTCAGCGCCGAAGGATGGCGACGTGCTGCGCGTCGGAGCTCTTCGAGGTCGGCGTGACTCATCGCGTCGTAGGTTTCAGGGGCGACACGGTGTACCTGCAGCGCCTTCTGGAGAACCCCGCCCAGGGCGGAGGAGCGGGAGGCGGGCTCTCCCGGGGTTGCCCCGAGTTGCCCGCGGACCTGTTGGACGTTATGGAAGAGCTCGCCCAGGCAGCGGCGCGTCAGAAGCGCGGGGTCCTAGCTGCTGACGCGCCTGCTGCTCCTGTCGTGGCGCCGCCTTGCGGCCGCGAGCTGCGGGTGTGGCCGCAGGAGGCACTGGCGCATACAGAGGGCGGCCATCGCGTCGTTGTCCGTTCTCGTGCGCACGTGGCAGTGCTCCATTGCACCAGGCCTTTTCGTCTCGACGTCAGTTCCGTGTACTGCAAGACCTGCGCGAAGCAGTCCAGGATGCGCAGGTGGCGAGTGAGGCACGCCGACATCTCGCGGGCCCTGCGGGACAAATACAACGTCCATCACGTCATGCGTTTCCACGTGGCCAAGTACGGCACGTGCTACGCCACGCTGGGCTGGCTGGCGCAGCTCCTCCAGTCCTTCTACGAGACGTTCAACATGCGCGAGACGAGGCGCCGCCTGCTGGAGGTGTACACGGCCCCAGCTCTCAGCATTGCCACGCTGGGAGGTGTGCCAGACCCCCTGGACCTGGCGTCCGATATTTCGGCGATCCCGAGTCGCCAGGCGCTGGTGAACATTGTCGTCAAGAGTTTTCGGCCTTTGCTGACGCACGTCGTCGACCTCATCGTCGAACGCCAGCTCATCTACAATGCTTCCGTTATCCGCGGCGACGCCCACAATAACATTGCCTCGAGAGTATACGTGGAGGCGGATGCCGGGGATACGCCAGGCAAGTTCAAGAATAACCCGTTTACTGTTTTGCAGGCGAGGGCGCCCTTGCCTGGGTCTCCCTCCCTTCATGTCCCCGACTCTGTTTCTGTCTCCAAGTTCAAGATTAACCCGTTTACTGCTTTGCAGGCGAGGGCGCTCTTGCCTTGCACCCTGTTTCTCTTTGTCTCTGTCTGTCTGATTGTCTGAGTCTCTGTCCGCGCATATGTCCCCGCGCGTGCCAGGCGTGGTGCGGCGTGGACGGCAGCCTGCTGCGCCCCCCCCGGCTGTTGGCCGGGGAGTCCTTCCAAGAGCAGCGGAGCGACATAGTTTCGCTCTTACGCCGCGCTCGGAGCGCCAGGCAGCGCATGGGCATGTCCATCGCGGAGTCCAGACCAGCCGCGCACACAGCGGCATCCCGGAAATCGCCGAACGTTTCCCAGTCGTCTGTCGGACCAGAGTTTTTGATCAGTCGGATCGTTTTGCGTCGGGGCGCGGCGCTTCCGGGGTTGCCCCGAGTTGCGCCCTCGCTCTCTATGCATCCTTGCCGAGCGTTTCCCAGTTGTCTGTCGGACCCGAGTTCTGAACAGTCGGATCGTTTTGCGTCGGGGCGTGGCGGTTCCGGGGTTGCCCCGAGTTGCGCCCTTGCTCTCTCTATATCCTTTTTGCTTTTGTAACATTGGCGGGCGTAGTCAACGCATGGCGTCGATCGCCGCTCCTCATTACCCTGTGCCTCTGACCACTCCTAAATGAAGGGAGCCAAAAGGGGGGCTTGGACGTTCTGGGGCATTCGTTTTAGGGCATCTTTGGGATTAGGTACGGGGGAGGAGGAGGACAGCTACATGAGCGCGCTGGCGCCTCCGCCGCCCCTCTTGCAGCTGCGCGCAGGCGCGCTGCCCTGCAGTGCGGGGTGCCTGCCAGGACGGGCGCTGCTTGGCGTGCGCGCGTTTTTTTGCGAGGGTGGCGCGCGCACTATGCGTCTTGTACTAGCGCCCAAGTAGCCCTTTTTTGAGGGGCTGGCGGTTCGGAGGAGGAGGAATTTATTATCGTCTTCTCGTGGCCGATCCGAAAGTTTGCACAGAAGTTTTACGATTTACCTCACGTTTGCGTTCGCTTCCTGGGTCAGTTCGTCAACGCCCCCACAACCTCCTCTCCCTGCCCCCGTTGTCGACCGCGTTCGGGAGCTCGTATCGGGCCTTGCGTCAAAATCAGCTCGTATCGGGCTTTGCGTCGCTATGATTTGCTGCGGCGGAGGCTCGGGGTAGAGAGGGGCGGCTCCTTTGCGTCGTTGGTTTTGTCCAAGTTCCGATCAATCGGATTGATCTGCCCAGGTGACGATCTGACGCATCTGCCGATGCGCGCTTGCCCGGCTCCGCGCGCCTGCGGGCGGGTTGCATGAGGTTGGCCACGCCACGGATTCTTATGGGAAACACCGCATCCTATGGCAGTCTGTCTACGATGAGGTGTGGCACGATCAGAAGGTACCTGGGGGTCCCTGGCCTTCCCGTGTGCCTGCTCTCCCTCGTTCCTTCTCTCGCTCCTCCTGCGTCCTCTTATCAGAAGGTACCTGGGGGTCCCTGGCCTTCCCGTGTGCCTGCTCTCCCTCGTTCCTTCTCTCGCTCCTCCTGCGTCCTCTTATTCTGTCGCCTCTCCTCGACTTCCCCTCGCCTTCTCGCCAGGTTCGCAGCGCGGGCTGCGCGCCCAGAGGCCCTGTGGCTCGCGTGCAAGTGTACGGCTGCGTTCCGCTTGCAGACCCCACGCTCGTCACTGGCGACCCCCGGCACGACTGCATAAACATCAGGCGAGCCCTCTCCACGATGTCAGCCGACTTCCGCTGCGTGTACCGCGATCATTGCGACGCCATGAACCGGCTTAGCGCTCCTGCGCGGCCAATTGGCCTGGCTGCCGGCGCGGCTCCTCGCGCCGCGGACGGGGCCGCAGTGTTGGGCGCCGAGGTGGCCGACCTCCTCCGCGCTGCGATTGTCCGCGGCAAGTCTTCGTTTGATGCCGCCGTTGCCGCGGATCCGCCCGCTGCGGGGCGTTTGCGCGCCTTCCTGGCACGCGCGGACGCCAGGGCGCATCCGGTTTGGAAGCGATCCTTCTCTGCAGTCCCCCCCCGCGGCGTCCTTGCCCGCCTCGCGCGCTGGCTGAACTGCGACCTCCACGGCGTCAACGGGTTCTTCAATTACGACAGTCGCAGGGAGCCACCGCCTCAAGATCGGGCCGCGGATCCGCGTCGTCGGCTGCCCGATGTGAATCGCCGGGGCGCTCGATGTGGATCGCTGGCAGAAGAGGCGAGGGAATAAGGTGCGAGGGATGAATGATGATGGTGACTGCGCGGGCAATGATAACCATGGCGTTGATGATGCTGGCGACGATGGCGACGGCGAGGGCGGGGCAAGATGCGGGCGGGGTTGGCCAGTAGGAGGAGGAGGAGGAGGTAGGGGCGCCCCATCGAGGTTTCGAGGGGGGATCACCGCGGTGTACAACTGGTACAAGATCGGCAGGCGCGAGGGAGCGGCCCGCCGCCCCCGCTGCAAGCGCATCCGGCGGCTGCCCGTCTCTGGCGCGGCCCGGCCGGCGGTCGGGCGGCCCGCTCGCCCGCCCCGATCTTGCGTGACGCAGAGGGTCTTCAATCACTACAGGCGCACGTCTTCCAGTCGCCCCTACCGCATTCCTCACTCCTGTTTTCCGAATCGCCCCATCTGCGAGGCGTCTACAGGCGCGCCTGTTCCAGTCGCCCCTTCCCCATTCCTGCCTCCCGTTTCCCCTTCCCCATTCCTGCCTCCCGTTTTCTGAATCGCCCCATCTGCGAGGCGTCTGCGGCTACATCTGCGCCAGGAAGGTCTCTGGAATTGGAGGCGCGTCTGTCTTGCCATTCGGAGGGCTGGCATATGATGAGCGGCTTCGCTGGCGCCGCGGTGCCTCATATCCTCCCATGCTCTTAATCTTTCCTATCCTTCCTGCTATGCTCTTAATCGTTCCTCTCCTCTTTTCATTTCTTTTCCTATATCCTTCCTTTCTCCATGCGGCGCCGGTCGGGGCAGGAGGGCGCTCCGAGGGCGGAGCTAGCGGGCCCGTGCAGACTGGCACCGTGGCAGTGGAGCGCGCCCGCTCCTTATAGCCTGATCGGTGCTTTTGCTTTAATCTGGGCGTTCGGATTCATCGCGACAGCGGTCGATGTCGGCGCCCAAGTCGCGATCCAGCCCCTCCGCGATCCAGCCGCCGCGGTCTGCTCGCGTCGCTCCTGCAGAGGTGTGGGGCGCTCTCCTGGCGTACTTCCCAGGCGTATCCAGATTCATCTCGCGAGAATATGCCGAGTTCCTCATTGACCTCGGTTTCGTGCGCATGATCCGCAATCACTTTTGCAGTTCCCGCGATCCCTCGTGGGCGTGTGACGACCCCTTGTTCGCCACCCGGGTCGAGTCACTCCTCGCGGTCGCGCGCGCCATGCAGGGCACCCCGTCGCTCTGGGATCTCTTGGTGCAGAGCTGCAACGGAGGGGTTTGGTAGAACCGCGGTCGGAGCAGGAGCTGCGCGGGTTCATGCCAGGGGCGAGCCCCCTTTGCGCAAGAACCTGGCGCGGAACCCTGGCTCCGAATTTTGCCTCCCACACAGGCGGCAGAGGCAGCGTCGCGGCGTCCGTCCTCGTGGCGGACAGCGACATGGGCGGCCTGGCGACCGCCCCCCTCGCCGCAGTCCCGAGCGCGGGCGGGGCGGACAGCGACGCGGGCGGCCTGGCGACCGCCCCCCTCGCCGCAGCCCCGAGCGCGGGCGGGGCGGACAGCGACGCGGGCGGCCTGGCGACCGCCCCCCTCGCCGCAGTCCCGAGCGCGGGCAGGGCGGACAGCGACATGGGCGGCCTGGCGACCGCCCCCCTCGCCGCAGTCCCGAGCGCGGGCGGGGCGGACAGCGACATGGGCGGCCTGGCGACCGCCCCCCTCGCCGCAGCCCTGAGCCCGGGCGGGGGCGCCGCCCTGCCGGTCGCGCCCGCGAGCGCACATCAGTCGCCGCCCCGAGCGTTCGTCAGTCGCGGTCGCTACTTCGAGCTCGCCGACGTCGCGCTGGATGCCGCGCCCAGCCTCGGCGGCGGTCGCGAGGCGAGTGCTCAGCTGCGGCGCCCAGCTGCGGCGGCGGACGCCCAGCCCGGCCCCGGCGTTCGGACGCGCCCCCCTCGCCCCGCGGCAGTCGGCGGCGAACCCGTGGTTTTCCTCCGGAAATTGGACCCCATATGGTGCGACGCGCTTGCCGCAGGCCGCAAGTTCGTGGAGGTGCAGAGATACAGGCACTCGTGGAAAAATAGCGCCAAACGCATCGGCAACGGCTCATGTCTCGTGTTCGGTCCGGACTCATCTCGCCAGGTTCACGGAGTCGCTGTCGTCGATGGTGCGTTCAGGCGGCTCAGCCCAGACAATGCCACAGATCGAGTGATGCCGCTCACCGCGCCCGAGCTCCGTGACAACCTCCATGGGTGCATCGATGGAGCCGTCGCCGTGGATTTCTTGGTCATTGCGACAGTTTACGATTTCCGATGTGAGCAGTTCACGTGGGAAGATATCGCCACGTTATTAGGCATTTCCATGCCGAGGCATTTCCAGGGCTTCCCCGCGCTCGGGGGGCGCGAGCATCGGCGCCGATTGCTGGCCGCGTGCGCCGATTCAGCAGCGCCCGTTCGGATTCGAACTGGAGCCGACGGCGCTGGCGGCCCGTCGTTGGACGCGCAGCTTCGCTGAATGCGCCCACTCGGGTGATCCGGGGTTGCCCCGAGCTGCGTTTTTGCCATTCGCATTTCTGTTCATGCTCATTTGATTATATAGCATGCGCGCGCAGCTTCGCTGAATGCGCTCGCTCGGGTGCTTCCGGGGTTGCCCCGAGCTGCGCCATTTGCTGATATTACATTGGCGCGCGGCACGCGCATGTCCAGATTGCGCGCGTTTCTCGCCATCGCAACCGTCATCGCTCGGGGGGCGCGAGCATCGGCGTTAATTGCTGGCTGCGTGCGCCGACTGAGAGGCGCCCGTTCGGATTCGAATTGGAGCCGACGGCGCTGGCGGCCCGTCGTTGGACGCGCAGCTTCGCTGAATGCGCCCACTCAGGTGTTCCGGGGTTGCCCCGAGCTGCGTTTTTGCAATTCGCATTTCTGTTCAAATTCATTTGATTATACAGCATGGGCGCGCAGCTTCGCTGAATGCGCCCGCTCGGGTGCTTCCGGGGTTGCCCCGAGCTGCGCCATTTGTTGATATTGCATTCGCGCGAGGCGCGCGCATGTCGAGATTGCGCGCGTTTCTCGCCATCGCAACCGTCATCGCACCCCCCCCCTCCTTCTATTCTCCCTGCCACCATCGTTCTCACTGCTACTATTCTCCCCCTCCTCCTTCTACTCCTCTGCCATCGTCGTTCTCACTGCTACTATTCACCGGCGCCGCCAACGGCATCGGCGCATCCATCGTCGCCGTCGCTACCTCTCGAGCGGCTGCTCGTGGTGCTCCTGCTGGTGGTGGCGCCGGTGCTGGGACCATCTGGGGTGTAGGAGGAGAAGCAGGAGGAGGAGGAGGAGGAGGAGGAGGAGGAAAAACAAAAAAAGAGGAGGAGAAGGAGGCCATGTTTGGCTTCCTAGGGCCCTCTTGGCTTTCTAGGGCCCTCTTAGACGCTGCTATGAGCCGCGCCCAGGGAGGGGCGGGGGAGGTAAACCTTCCAAGCAGGGGGGGAAGGAGTTGGGATATTGCAGGGTGTTTGCAGGGTCATTGCTGATTCCTTGCAGGGTCCTTGTTTGGGGCCCTCTTGGGGCCGTCTTGGCCCCCGTCGTTCAGAATGAGGGGGGGGGGTCGAATTCGGATCGCCTCCTCGGAGGCTCAACCATGCCGTCTCGGGGCTCCCTTGGACCGCTCTTGAGGCGCTCTTGGGGTCGTCTTGGGGCCCTCTCGGGCCTCTCTTGGGGCTATGTTGGGCCATCTTGGGGCCATCTTGACGCCTCAAGAGCCCAGCGGAAGCGAATCCGTAGCCGTTTTGGCTCGAGCACTGTACATCCGCCAACCACCAATTCGCACTTCCACACCTACGGGCGCTCAGTCTGCCGCGATGGCAACGGTTTTGGCAGCGCCATGGACCAGACTCCTGATTGCGACACAGGCTTCGAGCTTGATGGCCCATGACGTCGTGCAAGTGGGACATGTCAAGCTGGAGATGCAGGTTGCGAGCACCGTTTACGACACGGCGATGATGCAGTTGAGCAGTGTCCATGTCTTCAACAGCAGTTCCCACAAGGCTGAGCGCTCGCCTGTGGCATTTTCGATTGAGGGCCCGGTAACGTTAAGCCAGCCCGGTCCCGAATTACGCATGAGTCATTTCGCCGATCCGTCTGGGCAGTTTGGCTACATGAAGGTCTCGCGCGCAGCTCAGATGATTAAATTCCCGCTTTCGGTGAGCGATTTTGCAACGACATCCACTACGAGTATTGACTTAAATGTCGATGTGTCTGGAGGATTTGCGCTTGGTGGGCATGTGTATTTCGGAGAGAAGGACGAAACATGGGGGTCATGTGCCAACTCGAAAATCTGGCGGTATGAATTACCAGATTTGACGAATCCAGAAGTTTTTGACCTTGCCCCCATCGCCAACCAAGGTCACCACGTCTGCCGCCTGAATGCAGGTCTCACAGACGGTAACAATTTATATTTCGTCACAAAGTTCGGATGGCCAGACTTCCCCTACAATATGCACACGCACGCTATCAAGTTTCCTGTGTCTGGCTGGGGCGACGTTGCATCGGTCGAGTACGTTGACATATCGGCGGTAGATGCTGGATTCCAGAGCATGGGGATAGATATCTTCCAGACGGTTACGCACCTTTACATCCCATGCCAGAGCGGGGGCGCAAGTGGGCAAGATTACACCGGTTTTTCATCAGACGGATGGGGCGTCTTTTCGAATTGCCATTTGCTCGCCAGGGTGGACAAGACCGATTGGAGTGCATCTGGCGTCCAGACGTTAGATATTACATCGCAGTACGCCCACGCGGAGGGCCAAGAGTACCAGTTCTTGCGAGGTTGGACGGGAGGCTTCGCGACTGGCGGCTACGCATACGTAACGCATGCCTTCGCTAATGCACACCCGCCCGCTTACAGCGAAGATTATAGGCAGGGCCAGTGGGTAGTCAAAGTTGATCTGAATGACTTCCAGACCGCGTCAGTTTTGAACGTGAACGACGATAACCCGCCCGTGAAACAGGTGGGGGGTGACGACAAGGTGACTCTCACCGTTGGCTACACAGACGGGGTCTACGGCTACGTATTTGGGCACGGCACGCTGTGGGTGAACCGTATTCATTTATCGGATTTCTCGACTGTCGATCACGTTGCAGCAGCGCGAGGAAGTTTTTTTGGTGGATTCGTCTCGGGGGGTTACCTTTACGGCATGCATTCGAACGTAAATCCCCCGGGGATCTACCGTTTCGCCGCCGTCCCGAGCCCGCCTCCAGCATCCGCTACCGCTTCGCCCACAGCCGCCCCGACTTCTGCGCCGACGCCCGTCCCAAGCCATCTTCCAACACCCGCTACCGCTTCGCCCACAGCCGCCACGACTTCTGCGCCGACGCCGCGCCCGACTGGGGCCCCACCCCTTCTGCCAAGCACGGCCGTGGGAGATCCCCACGTCACGAATTTGATCGGGGCTTCGTTTGACGTCAATCAGCCAGGCGAGCACGTCCTCCTGCGCACGCCGTTCGACGACAGCCTCCCGCCTCGGCTTGAGGTCCGGGCCACCAAGAAGCCAGCGCGTGCGTCGCCCTGCGGCATGTGGATAACGGAGGTCATCGTTGAAGGTGACTTGGTCGGCGGGAGCGAGATCCGCGTGCACACGTCGACCCATGGGTCCGTCGATGACGCGCCCGATCGCTTTGCCCTGCTCTGGCGGCCGGCCGGTGCCCCCGCGTCGAGGTGGAGGCCTTGGGCCGAGTTCGGTAAAAACGTGGAGGATGTCTTGTCCAGCAACGTGACAGTCAGGCCGACCTTCCGGGCCTTCCAGGGCGCAGCCGCTGTCAGGAACAGGAGGATCTTCGAGCTCCTCATTGGGGCGGCCCCCATGATGGACGATCGCGTTTCCATTGTCGTCGCGCAGTCGTGCCGCCACGCGGCTCTTGACGTGCAGGCAACGCGCCTCGGCAGGCTCGGGGTCGCCCGCTTCGGAGGCCTCCTCGGCGCCGAGGAGCACGACCCAGCGGTCCAAGAGCTCTCCTCGGAGTGTCGTGCATCGTCGTCGGCGTCCAGGCGGAAGAATGAAACCGCGGCCGGAATGGCGGCGTCGTGGTGAACCAGGCTCTGTTAGGGATCGGCTCGGTAAGGCCCTCTGAGATCGGCTGCTGTTCTTCGACCCGTCGGCATTAGCCTGGCGGTCGGAGTGGTCCTGAAGCATTTTTGACACGTGTTTGACGTGCCAAGTAGGGTTCGCTAAGTACATTGGTCCATCGGCCTTGCGATGTGATCAAAATTCTTGTTGATCATACATGTCCACATATGGATATCCCTATATATCCCCATATGTGCATCTCATATCTTGCGCGAGTTGCGTTCGCCCCAAGACCCCGAACAATCTTAGAGCTGACTGAATCGAAGCCGCGGCGGCAACTAGACGTCCCGACCGAACTCAAGCGGGAGGTCACTCTCCAGCCAAGCGCAGGCGAGCTTCTTGGGGGTCGCCAGACTTTTCGAATGGCAAAACAAAAACATTGATTTTCTTCGGGTTTTCGAGCGCCGTCGCTACCTCTCGAGAGGCATGGCTCCTTTACTGCCAACTTCGCGTCGTCCAGGATGGAGGGGCTGGATGCAGGCAGACGGCCCCTCGCCGCCGCGCAAGCGCGCGAAGCGGGGGGCGGAAGCGCTGGCCCACCTCGCGGAGCGCGACCACCGGGTACCCCTGTCGCAGGCGCGTGTCGGGCCCGGGCGCCCTCGCGGGAGATTCCGTTTGGCATCAAAATTTGGTCCCGGGAGGTTCCGTTTGGCTTGCCTGGTGTCGAGCCCTCGAATACCCGCTCCAGGAAGTTCAGTTTTGCACGATGTCGGTCCCCTTGAGCTTCTCTCGGGAGGTTCCGTTTGGCATGGCGTCGGCAGGAGGACGAGGCAGGAGGAGGAGAAGGGGGAGGGATGGGGGGGGGGAGGAGGGGATTCGCCATCTGCGGCGCCGTCTCATTTCGTATGTGCCGTCGCTCTCCTCGCTCCCAAGGTTCGGCTCCTCGTCCGCACATCTTCCATGCGCCTCCTCCGCATCGGCCGTTTTGGATGGAAACGCGGCGAGGGCGCGCGCCGCGCTGCTTCCTGCGCGGGCCCGCGCGGGCCCGCGCGGGCCTCCCCATGGACAGGCTCCGCGGCAGGGGCCTCGTCGCGGAGCGCAGCCTCAGGCGCGGCCCGACGCAGCCGTCGATGCCGCCGCCGAAGAGGCTGAGGCTGACGCCAGCGGGCGAAGACAGTTGGGACGAGGAACCCAGTATATACAGATCCTTCTCTCCCCGTCTCCTTCCTCGGTTTTTCTAGAGGACGATGAGGCGTGGAGGAGGGCCGAGAGAACCGACATGTCTTGTTTTCCTCATCCCAACCTCGACGGCGACGCGGCATTCCTCGCCGAGATCGCCGAGCAGGTTGGAGCGCTGGAGTACAACGCCTTTCGGCACACCGCGTTGGCCGTCGTTGTGGGCGACGATGATAAGTACAGCACGTTCCTCCAGAATTGCGAGGAGATCACGCTGCGCATGGTCGAGATGTCGGCTGGCATGTATTTCAACACAGGTGTTCAGCTCTCGGGAGGGTGGATATGGAAGTCGATCGACAAGATCGTCGACGAAGGGGAGGAGACCACCTTCTATATCTTCCGTGCCGCGGACGGATGGTACGCTGCGGACGCGCTGTGGATTACCGTGCAGGGTCGGAAGGAGGTTGCCACCGACGGGAAGATCCTGTTCCGGGCCGCGGCGGAAGGCGACTTCGAGGACGCGCCCATGCAGCCCCTGCACTACCCGTGGTGGACGACGTCACAATCGGACGGGGTATCGGTGATGTCGGGCCATCACGCGTTGGAGAAGATGCTCAACGAGGGCACGGGCTCCAACACGGGCGGCGTGGGCTCGGATAAGGGCAAGGGCGCCGACCAGGGCGGCACTGGCTCCGACCAGGGCGGCACTGGCTCTGACGCGGGCGGCGCTGGCTCCGACGCGGGCTGGGCGCCGCGTGGCAAGGGTGGCCACGGTGGCGACACGGGGTGGGCGCCGCGCGGCAAGGGTGAGCCTGGCGGCTGGATGCGGCGTTGCGCGAGTCTCATCATGAACTACGAGGCGCGCAACTGGAACGGCTTCGAGGCCAGGGTCGAAGAGTACAAGAACAGCAGCCGGACGCTGCGCCATCTCCTCGGACTCGAATGGCAGAGCAGAGTTCAGCGAACTCTTGGTCTTGGTTCAGCTGCGTTTTTGTAATTCGCATTTCGGGTGCTTCCGGGGTTGCCCCGAGCTGCGTCATTTGCTGATATTACATTGGCGCGCGGCGCGCGCATGTCGATATTGCGCGCGTTTCTAGTCATCGCAACCTTCATCGCACTCCCCTCTCTCCTTGTACTCCTCGCCATCGCAACCGTCATCGCACTCCCTCCCTCCTTCTTCTCCTCTCTGCCACCATCGTTCTCACTGCTACTATTCACAGGCGCCGCCAACGGCGTCGGCGCATCCATCGTCGCCGTCGCTGCCTCTCGAGTGGCGGGGACCTCGGAGTAGAGAGGCAAGGCTCTTTGGAGGGGCTGGATGCAGGCAGACGGCCCCTCGCCGCCGCGCATCCGTTTGGCAGAGTCGGGCCGCTTGTGGCTTCTCTCGGGGGGTTCCGTTTGGCATGGTGTCGGGCCCATGGGCGCTTCCCAGGGAGGTCCCGTTTGGCATGGGTCGGGAGATCCCGTTTGGTGTGGCGTCTCCTAGGAGATCCCGTCAGACATGGTGGGTGGGTCCGGAAATTTGTTTTGGCACCGGGCACCCGAAAACCTGCCCTCTTGGGGTCTCTCCCGGGAGGTCCCGTTTGCCATGGTGTCGGGACCCCGAAAACTTGCGCCGGAAGGCCCAATTCGGCCGTTCGGTACGATGTCGGGACCTCCCGGGGATCTCCGTCAGGCGGGCCCCTACTGGAGCGTCCCGCTGGCGGGCGTGGTTTGCCGCTACTTGCCGCGGGATATCGACTCCTCGGACTCCGAGGTCGGGGATCGACGTTGGATCTGCGCCAGCGCTGCCGCCCGCCCCCATCCCGCTGGGCGCCAGGGAGGGTGCGGAACCTACTCCCCCTGCTGCCGCGGCGGGATCGGGGCGCGAGCAGGGGCACGCATGGAACGAACGTCGATCACTTCTGAGGAAGCGGCGCCGCAGGCGGGAGTGATCGCCCTCGGCATCGCGGACGGGCCGGGGGCCGCGGCGGTGGCTCCTGCCCAAGTGGCCGCCCTCGGCAGCGCGGGCGCGGCTTTGGCCCCTCGCAGCGGTCTCCTCCAGAGGCGGCCGCGCTCTGGCGCTGCCGCCCCCCAGCGGCTCGCCCCGCCCGGTTTGCAGGAGGCTTGGGGTGAGGACCCGGCGGAGCCCGTGCCCGCGCCCGCCGCCGCGCCCGCGCCCGCTCCCGCCGCAGCGGCGCGAGCCCGACGGCGGCCGCGCTCTGGCGCTGCCGCCCCCCAGCGTCTCGCCCCGCCCGGTTTGCAGGAGGCTTGGCGTGAGGACCTGGCGGGGCCCGCGCCCGCGCCCGCCGCCGCGCCGCGCCGCTCCCGCCGCAGCGGCGCGAGCCCGACGGCGGCCGCGCTCTGGCGCTGCCGCCCCCCAGCGGCTCGCCCCGCCCGGTTTGCAGGAGGCTTGGGGTGAGGACCCGGCGGGGCCCGTGCCCGCGCCCGCCGCCAAGCCCGCGCCCGCTCCCGCCGCAGCGGCGCGAGCCCGACGGCGGCCGCGCTCTGGCGCTGCCGCTCCCCAGCGTCTCGCCCCGCCCGTTTTGCAGGAGGCTTGGCGTGAGGACCCGGCGGGGCCCGCGCCCGCGCCCGCCGCCGCGCCCGCGCCCGCTCCCGCCGCAGCGGCGCGAGCCCGACGGCGGCCGCGCTCTGGCGCTGCCGCCCCCCAGCGGCTCGCCCCGCCCGGTTTGCAGGAGGCTTGGCGTGAGGACCCGGCGGGGCCCGTGCCCGCGCGCGCCGCCGCGCCCGCGCCCGCTCCCGCCGCAGCGGCGCGAGCCCGACGGGGCGGGTCTGGCGCTCCCCAGCGGCTCGCCCTGCCGAGAGCGCAGGAGGCTTTCGGCGGGGGCTCGGCGGAACCTGTATCTGCGCCCGCGGCTGCCCCCGCGCCAGCGCCCGCTGCCGCTGCCGCGGTACGGGCCGGCCGGGGCGGGTACCGGGGCGGCCGCCGCGGCTTCCTCGCGGCCGCCCAGGCGCGGGCCGCCGCGGTGCGGGCTCGCCCGGGCGGCGCGTATCGGGCTTGCCTGATTTGCGGCTACGCCCGGTGGGTCCCGCTCTGGGGTAGCCGGCAGCTGAGGTGCCTGTCGGGCTTAAAGGGTCCGTGGCGCTGCCCCAACGCTGGGACTGGCCTGCGGCTGTCGACTTGGCACCGCCAGCGCGCGGTCCAGGAGCGGGAGCGGGGCGCGAGCAATCCCCAGGTCGTGGCGAGAGCGGCCGCGGTGCGCGCCCCGCCTGGCCCGGCGTTTTTTGAGCCTGACCGGGTTACGTTTCAATGAAGGGTTCCCGGGGTTGGGCAGGAGGAGGAGAAGGAGGAGGAGAAGGAGGAGGAGGAGGAGGAAGAGGGGGAGGAGCAGGAAGAGAAGGAAGAGGAGGAGGACGAGGCCACCGTCCGCGGTGGAGAATCTGGCGATTGTCGCGATTGGTGGCCCGCCTGCCGCCGCCTGCGCGCTTAAGCTGCCCCTCTCTGCTGAAGTTGCTCCCTCCGTCGCGCGGCGAGGGCGGTCCCTGGTGGGCCTGGGCCACGCCCACCAAAGACATCCTGCCGTGGACGAGCCCCAGGGGATTAGAGGGCCCTGCGAGTTCCCGGGGCCCAGGAGATTAAACCCTCCTCGTCCACTGCGCGGAGGGTCTCTGGCAGAGACTCTCGGGGATCCCCGCGACCCTTCGCCAGTGCAGTCCGCGAATCCATGTTCGCCGCTGCTATCCTTCCTATCCGTCCTTCCCCGCAGCGAGGCGGCTGCGCGCCCCTCGCGAGGCTCGCGAACTAGCGGAGGCCAAGCATGCAGCTTTCGGCTTCCATCCCGAGTGGTAGGTGCTGCCAGGGGGGGCGCTGCCGGGGGTTGCCCCGAGTCGCGCCCCGCGCTTTGTTTTTGCGTTGCGCCGCGCGGCAGTGCACCCGTCGCGGGGGAGGGGTTCCGGGGTTGCCCCGAGTCGCGCCCCCGCGCTTTGTTTTTGCATTGCGCCGCGCGGCAATTTACCCGTCGCGGGGGAGGGCTTCCGGGGTTGCCCCGAGTTGCTTTTTTTTCAATCCTCCCATGCCCTCCCGCCAATAAACTTGCGCGGCGCATTTACTTGCATGTGTTTGATTCGTCCGTCTACATGGCTTTTACTTGCGTTCATTTGTTCTGGTCGCAGGATCTGTCTCTCTGACTTCGTCGCTGAGATGGCGCGCCTGCTCTCGCCATCACGGCCTCCTCTTCTTACTCCTCCTCCTCCTCGTCGTCCTCCTCCTCCTCTCTGCCGCCGTCGTCGTCGCTGCTACTGCTCACCGCCGCCGCCAACGGCGTCGGCGCATTCATCGTCGCCAGGGCCGGCTGTTTCGAGGTCCCGGGGCGGCGCAACGGTTCCCGAAACCGAGGAGTTCCGAAAACGCATCCGGCAGATTATCCCCCAGAGATTTCCGACTCGTCGGGGCAGAGATCGCCGTCGTCGTCGTCAATGGGGCCGCTCCTCTCTACCCCGACCCCGCCGTTCTACCCCGAACCCCCCGCCGTCGGCGTCGTGGTCGTCGCCGCCGTCGTCGTCGTCGTTGGCGGCGGCGTCGGCGGCGACGCTCGCACCTCAACGGGGGCGCCCGCCCTTGTCCCGAGCTCCCCGTCGTCGCCGCTGCCGCCGCTGTTGTGGGGCTCTCTTTTCTCCAAGCCCCTCGTCGTCGTCGTCGTCGTCGTCGTCCGCGGCGGGCGCGGCGACAGCATCCATGGCAATAGAGGTGCCACCGTTGCCGCCGTGCCTGGGCGGCCTTCCTCGGCCAAAGGGATGGCCTCGGGAGCCAGCGGCAGGGCCCTTGCTGCCGCCCGCCGCGGGCTTGGAGGGCTCCCCCAGCAGCGAACTGGCCGCGTTGCGAGCGGAACTCCGGGCCGAGCGCGCCGAGCTCCGCGGGGAGCTGGCCGCCCTGCGCGGTGAGCTGGCCGCTTTGCGCAGGGGGCTCCAAGCCAAGCGCGCCACCCGGCCCCGAGGCGCCGGCGATAGCACCGCTAGGCCTGCCCGGCTGGACTCCGGGGTCGCGCCCAAGGACCCAGTAGAATTCATAGCGACGCTCCGGCGGGCCCACGCGGGGCGGCGGGCGGATCCGCAGGGCCAGTCGCGGCCTTGGACGGACGACGACGTCATTAACCGCCAGCGCAGCCTGGACGAGCGACGCGCCGAGCACGCCGTCACGCAGGAGCTTCTGCAGGCCGCCCAGGGGATGGACACGAAGGGCAAGGTCGCGCTCAGCATCGCTGTGCGGTACAGGCAGTCCGCGCGGGGGGCTGCCGCGCGGTTCGCGGCCGCCATCCAGGGCGGATCTCTGGAGCGGGACGTCTTGGCACCGCTGACGCGGGAGTGCAAGGGTGAACTACCGCCGTGCCGGAACGTCGTGCCGAAGGCGCAGCTCGCGGAGCAGCTTTGGCCCGCCGCTGCCGCTATTGCTGGGCGCGTCCCCTTTGACACGGTCTTGCAGGCGCGGGACTTCATCAAGCAACATCTCGTCGCCGACGTCTCGCTCGACGGCACCCGCGTCTCCCCGTTCAGTGCCGGCGAGGCACGTTGCCCTGTCCACCGCTTCGATCGCCCTCTCGAGGTTCAGAGTTTTGTGGGGGCAGAGGGGGGGGCCTTCGTCAACGCCGCAGCCGGGCGCAGCATGAAAAATTGGCGCGTTGGGGCGGCCCCGGGGCCAATTTTTTTCAGGTTTTTGTTGCCAGAAGCGCCCTCCGCTCCCCTGCAAGGTTGCGAAGGACCTCGTCCACTTCGGACTTGTGCTTGACGGGAGCACCGCGCCCATGGAGACCGGGGCCCGGAAAGGCTTGGCGGCCGCCAAGAAGTTATTCCCGGATGAGCCGTGGTCTTTGTCGTCGCTGGCGGAGCGGGTGGGCTGCGACGAGTTCGGCGCGGAGATTCTCTGGTGCGAGTACGGGAAGTACGTCCGCGCCTGCGCCAACGGCATCACCAGGGAATACGTCCCAAGGTATCGCAGGCAGCGCCGATCGGGCCGCCCAAAAACAGGGCCCTCGGAGGCGCCAGCGCCGCGGCCGTCGGAAGCCTGCCTGCCGCCCGACGAATACGACGGGGACTTCGTCGAGGCGGGGGGCGATTCGCCCGGCAAGGAGTGTCAATTGTCGCAGGCCGGGGTGCCCGCGCCAAGAGCCCCGCAGGCGCGCCCGATGGCGGCTCCCGATGGCGCTGCGTTGTCGAGATCGGCGGATCCGCCGCCCGCGGTCCGGGGGGGAGGCGGTGCCGGGGATGCCCCGAGCCCACTTCCCCCCCCAGTCGCTGACGCGGGGCCGCCAGCGGGGCCAATGACGCAGCATATACTCGAAGATGCGCAGTATTTGGAGACGGCAGTACGGAGCACTTCGGGCAAGGAGTTGGTCTCCGTCCTGGGCGCCGGAATTGTCGCAGAATTGCTCAACCGGTTCCGGGCGCAGGGCCAGCTGCAGGGCTCCGATCAGGCAGGGCCAGCTGACGAAAGGCCAGCTGTCGCAGGGCCAAGTGGCGGCGCCGAACAGGTCATGAAGCGGCGCCGCGTGGCGGCGGCGCCGCCAAAGTGCCTCCCTGCAGCGCAGCCGACGCCCCTCGCGGCGGCGCCGGCACCCGGCGTAGTGGCGGCGCGCCAGGCGGCGCGGCCAGGCGAAGCGGCGGAAGGGGCGCAGCCGACGCCCCTCGCGGCGGCGCCGGCACCCGGCGTAGTGGCGGCGCGCCAGGCGGCGCGGCCAGGCGAAGCGGCGGAAGGGGCGGGGCGCCGCCTGTCGCAGCGGCCGTGGCTGGCGGAACCGCCCGCCGGCCTCGACGATACCAGGGCAGCCGCCGCTCAGGGGCGAGCGGCGCGGTCGGAGGCGCACGGGCGGAGCCAGGGCGGCGTGCCGGCGAAGGGCCAGGTGCTGCGCGCGCTGGCGAAGGGCCAGGGCATCCCGCACTACGGCAGCAAGACCGATTTGCTGGCCCGATTGCGTGCTGCGGGGATTGCAGTCCCAGGGGTCGACTGACGACGCGGCCGTCAACCAGGGAGGCTGTCGTCATCGCCATCGTCATCGCCATCGCCATCGCCATCGCCATCGCCATCGCCAACGCCTCCCTCTGACGACGTAGGGAGGGAGGGTGAGGAAGGGAGGAGGAACGGGATTTCTTGCCCCCGGAAAGTGTTTTGAAGAACCCGGGGGCCACCTGGCGTCAAAGCCCAAAACACGTTTCGTCATCATGATCATCGCCACCGATGGCCTAAGATGGCTCCAAGAGCGCCCAAGAGAGCCCCATGAGCGCCTCAAAAGAGCCAGCTTCGCGAATCCCCACCCGCCCATCCTAAAACAGCCACTCTAGCGAAGTGCAGAAAGCAAGGCGGCAACACGCAAACCACAACATGCATCCGGAACGACTGCGACAACACGCGCGCGAGTAAACCCATGTTACACCCATTGTAAGACAATGCACAAAACGCGTCACTTACTCCAGATCCGTAAGACTTTTGGTCTCAAGCCGTTCGAGCGTCTGCCAGCGACGCAGTGGGCCCAGCGCCCGATGGCTAGCCAGAATGAAACCTTGCCCGAGCAATACGATTCTACGGCAGGCGGCCTCGCCCTCCCGACGTTCAACCACGAGGACGCCATGGGCACCCAGATGAAGGAGAAGATCGAGAACGTCGGCCCCGTCGACATCGTCGATGATGACCCGCCAGTGCCTCAGGCAGCAGCGGCGCAGGCACCTACGCGGCAGCAGCAGCAGCGGCGCAGGCAGCAGCGGCGCAGGACGTCGTCAGCATCGGCTCCGCCAGTGTCGGCATTGCCCCGTGAGATCGGCACGCAGCAGCCGCATAAGGTCGGCCAGCAGGCGCCAGAAGTCCTCCAGGAGCCGCCGCCCGAGGTCGGCCAGAAGCCAGCGGGCGGCCAGAAGCGCAGCGCCGACAACCAGGAGGAGCGCAAGAAGAAAAAGACGAAGCTGGTCGAGGAAGAAGCGGTGGGCAGCCCCGGTGGTCGCAGCATGTCGTTGAAGTTTTCGCACGCGTACCAGAGCTTGTCGGATATGCCGCCCGCGGTGGGGATGGTGTTCAGACAGATCTTGGAGGCTCCTGAGAATTACCAGACGCCGACAGACACCAGGGAGGTTTTCACAGTCACGTACAAGGCGGAGCGCTACGACTGTTCCAGCTCATAGCGGCTGGAAAACAAACCAACGTTTTAACTGTACAATCGTTATATTGTTGCCAGTTGTTCGAGGGACGATGCGGATCAGTATTTTTTCACATGCATCGAGTCTGCTGTCGGCATTGTTTGATGCGGCCAGGCAAATTAAGGAAACCGTCCCTCCACGATCCCATGGCCCCAAATTGGTTCCCAGCGAAGTCCTCAAGCCACTGGCGCAACCAAGATTGCCAGGCGGCGGCCAAGCGCGCAGCCTGTGGCGCAACCAATGGGAGATCATCCAAGCCACGAAAAAACATGTGGCGCAGCCGACCCTCAAGGCGCAACTCATGGCATAGCCTATGGCATAACCTGTGGGATAACCTATAGCACAACCTGCGATATAACCTATAGCCCAATAGCGCTACGTCCCGATAGCCTTAAAGCCTTTGAGCCCTATAGCCCTAAGCCGGGATAGGGGGCGGCGCAGCCTCTGCATAGATGCGGCGCAGGGAAAAGGATGACGAGAACAAGGGATAGGAGATCTGGTGTCACGGCGGGGCCGCGGCCGCCTGGGACACCGAATTTATGGGAGGCCCTAGGCCCGTTTGATCTCGCACATGTCCGCGCAACCCTCGCACAGATCGCGGGGTCTGGCGGAGGGGGCGGAAGCCCCAACGTCGCGGCTGGCGCGTGCCCCGCACGGGAGCTGTTATACGCTCACCGCGAAGCCCCGGCGCGCGGGGGGAGGGCGGTGAGGAGAAGGGGGGGAGGGCGGGAGGGGGGCCGCGCTCAGGGGGCCGCGCTCCGATCATGTATCGACCGCGTATTGGAGCCGCATGGGAGTTGCATTGGCGAAGGTGTTAGAAAGCCCCCGCATGGGAGTTGTATTGGCGAAGGTGTTAGAATTGCCCCGAAAGGTGTTGAACTGGCCCTGGGAGGTATTCGGGACACCACGCGAGGTGTTGTACAGCCCGGGGAGGTGTTATACGGCACCTGGAAGTGTTTTACGGCCCCCGGGGAGATGTTGTACGCTTCCCGGGGGGGTGTTGTACGCTTCCGGGGCAGGGCCCGTTGGGGGCCCCCCCGAGAGCTCGATCCGCGGCGGATGTTCTCCCGTGGGGAATCGGAGCCAGATTCTCCACGGGAGATCACCCGCTGCGGACAGGGTCCGTCGGAGGGCCTCCGAGAGCTCCGTCCGCGGCGGATGGTCTCCATGGGAGAGCCTCCGCCGCGGACAGGGTCCGTTCGGGCCCGTGAGCGCCTCCCCCGGAGACTTCGTTTGCCATGGGCAACATCTAAATTTACGCATAGGGAACGCAGAGGGGCAGTACATTCGACAATCGGAGATCTTGACGCGGCAGGTTATGATTTCGTTCCCGTCGGACATTCTGCAACGGCCCAGACTGAGCCCACTGGCCACGCGCCTGTCTCTGTTCCGTCGTTGTCGCCGCTCATGGCTGCGGATTGGGCTGCCGAGGTGGCGGCTCTGCGCCAGCGCGTCTCCGCGTTGGAGGCGGAACTCGTCTTCGTGCCCGTGACGGTGCTTGCCGACAACGCGCCCCCGATGCATTTCGAACTCAGGTCGGGAGCTCCCTTTTCCAAAGTGATGAGACGCTGGTGCGTGGAGCACGGCGCTCCCGAAGCGGAGGTTCAGTTTCAGTGTCATGGAGCTGTGTTGCGCGCGGCGGACACTCCCAAACATCTTCCGCCAGGGGCGGTCCGCGACGGCGCCGTGACCGTTTACGTCACGGAGGCGGGCGCCGCCGTCCCTCCCGCGACGCAGCCATCGCCAGGGGCGACAGCGGTTGGTGACCGCGGGCACGCTCAGACACTGGCGTTCCCAGGAGCTTCCGCCGAGACAAAATTCTTGGCGCAAGGCGGAACGGTATCAGAGAGGCAGGTGGAACACTCGCCGCCGCGTGTCGCGCCGCTGCAGGACATCAGGCTTGGCCTGCCTGAGCGTCCGTCTCCAACGCAGCCCCTGCCAGCCCAATTGCCACAGACAGGCTCTCACCTGTTCGGCTGTGCTGCTGCTGCCTCCAGAAGAGCGTCAGACGAGGACGCAGCAACCAGGGCTTACCCGCTCCGACTCAGCGAGTGGAGCGAGGACGAGGTCGGCCTGCCCCGCAATCTCATCATCAAGCTGCGCGGCCACCAAGCCTTCGGCCAGCCCTTCGGCCAGCAGCGCCCAGCGGAGCCGCCGGCGATGTCAGTGGGCGCGGAGGATTCCGACGAGGAGGAGCTCCTGTCGGCGCCTCCTTCGTCGTGTCCGTCCCCGCGGGCGGCTCGCATGATGATGCAAGATTGGGTGGGCGCGGACCTGCGATGCGAGGAGGCGGCGCGACCAGCGCCTCGGCTTATTGCCGCGCCGCCAGGAGCAGCGCTCTGGCCTGGCCAAGTCGCCGGCTGCTGCTCGACGGACCCAGCGGCGCCAGAGCATGCAGTTCCTGCGCGGGTGTCGCTGGGGTCGCTGGGGGGTCCCGAGTGGAAGCGGCGCCGGATGGCGCAGGCGGACGCGCCGAACCCCTGCTTGTTGGCGATGTTCCCCATGCAGGACTGGTGCAAGGCGGGGCGGGTGCAGTCAGGGGGGCCAGGAGTTTTCGTTGAGGGGGTTTCGGTGGAACTGTCGCGGTCCTTGCGTCGAGATCGAAGCGCCGCGGTTTCGGCGTTTGCGGTTTCGACCCCCCAAAACATCGGGGGGTATTCGGAAAGCGCCGCGGCCACGGCGTTCTCTGCCGCTGCCGCTGCAAATCAAAAATATATTCGACCGCCTCTTCAGGAAGCGCCGGGGTGCCCAGCGGCGTGGTTAGATGTCGGCGCCGCAGGCGGCAGTGGCAATGGCGCCGCCGGCTCGCTGGCGGTCTCGGCATCGTCGGTGGCAGCGCCGCGTGGGGGTGCGGCGACGTCGGGCGCGGAGACATCGCGCGGCGCTTTGGAGGCTGTGCCGCCAGTGGCTGCGACAGCGGCGGCGCCGGCGGCAGAGGCGGGGGCATCGCGCGGAGCAACGGCGGCAGCTCCGCTGGGGGCCATCCCAGCGCAGCGCGCTCCGCGGCGGCTGCGCCAGGTGAAGTGGGGCCGCTGCACCTTATGTGGATTCGCGCGTCGGCTGGTTGTTCCACAGCAGAGCCTCTACCGCGGGGAGCCCATGCTCGGTTGCTCGCGGTGGCCCGCTTGCAATGGCGGCCTGGAGCGCGTCCCTCCGCATCTACAGGGGCAGCTGCCGCGCAGGGTCATGTTCAGGATGCGCGTTGATTCGTAGCTCTCGCGCCCTGCCAGCGGCGGTGCCGCGGTGCCACTGTGCACTCGCGCTCAATTAGCTCATGGTCAGCGTAAATCGGCGTCGCACAAGGGGCGCGTATTGCGTTGCTCTCTCGCTCTCAGTCTCTCTCTCTCTCTGTGTCTCTCTCCCTCTCTCTCTCTCTGTCTCTCTCTTTCTCTGTGGGTTGCCTCGAGGGAGGCGGGGCGCTTCCGGGGTTGCCCCGAGTTACGCCCTGGCCCTCTGATATCCTTTCATTTGCACATGTGGCACTGGCGTGTGATTTTGCGCGTGCCGCATTTATTTGCATATATATGGCCTGCCGCATTTATTGCATATGTTGCCCAGGGGCTCGCATGCGCCATCGACCCCGTCGTATGTGTCATCTGCGGCGTCGACCACTTATCAATGTCATCTCCGTCATCGCCGCCAGCGCGGTCGGTGCGGTCGGTGCATCGGCGGCTAGCGGCTGGACGAGGAGGAGGGCGGAGGGGGAGAAGATCCAGGAGGAAGAGGTTGAGGAGGGGGCAGAGGAGGGGGGCGGGGGCGGGGGCGAGTGTCCCAGGCTCCTCGGGGCTCAGAGCCTCATATGTGCATGGGGGGCCCTATGCGTTCCGCGCGGTTCCAGGCAAGACGTGAAACCCGGGCTGTTTTTGCACAGCTGCGGCGTGGACAGAGTGCACAGCTGCGGCGTGAGCAGATGGCGGAAAGGAAAAAAATCGCGCCCTCTGCCCCACGAGGCACCTAAGAGACTTCAGATGGCCCCAGCGAGAAGGGCCCAGCGAGAAGGGCTCCTCGGGGCCCAGCAATCCCGCCCGCCTCGATGAGAGACTGGGCGAGCCTCCGCGCTGAGAGGGTTCTGACAAAGGCCTTCCTGGCCCAGGTTCCTGGATGGCCCAGAGAACGATCTCGAGGAGAAGGAGGAGCAAGAGGAGGGGGCGGAGTAGGTCACGCACCCGAGGACATGAGCGAGGCCCAGAGAGGAAGGAGGTGGGAGAGGAGTAGTTCCAGCACTGGTGCGGCGCTAGTGATGCCCCTCGCACCGATCGTGGCCACCGAGCGTGAAACATCTCGCCCCCTCTCTCAAGCCGGTTTGGCTCAAGAGTGTTTATTATTTCAGGCCGCGCACGGTGGCCGCTCGTGACTGTAGAGGTGCGGCAGCGCGCGCCTCGGCGTGCAGTCTGGCGGTCAAAACCATGGTCTCCCTGATGCCGGCCAGCCCTTCTATGAAGGACGTTTCCGAGTTCTTTTTGGGGAAGTTGCCCACCGAGCAGAGGCAGCAACTCGACGCGGCGTTGGCATTGGCGACCTCGGAGGGCCGTTTCCTCCGCGTGGGCACCGCGTGCTCGGGCGCCGACTCGCCCGTCGCTGTGTTCCGTGGCCTGGCGAAGGCAATGCCCAGGCTAAAGGTCGAGCACGCGTTCTCATGCGAAAGCGACGTGAAGAAGAGACAATGGATTACGGACAATTTCCCTGACTTGCCGTACCTTTTCGGTGACATCCAGGAGTTGCCGACAGGCGCAGCTTTCAACTGCATCACCGGGAAAGCGGCGCAAGTTCCACCCGTGGACATTTTCATTGCAGGCTTTGTCTGCAAGTCGGTGTCCTTGGAGAACAATGAGAGAAAGAAGTACGCGAACTGCATCATAGAGGCGTGCGGTCTTACAGGCATCACGTTCCAAGGGATGATCCAGTACGTTCAGCAATTCCAGCCAGCTGTGGTAATATGTGAGAACGTGGAGGGCCCGGTAAAAAAAAACCGCGGGTTGGAGCCAGTAGTCAACCACGTCAAGGACAAATTTGCCTCCAGCGGCTACGCCTTCCATCACAAGGTGCTGGACCCCAGGGACTTCCTGCTGCCCCACCGGCGCAAGCGGTGCTGGATGTGGGCCTTCCGCGGCCTGGCGCGCGCGGGCGCCGCGGCGCTGGCGGGCGAGGCCGTGCTGGCCCTGCGCCAGAAGAGGCATTGGGAGATGAACGCCCTCTTCCGGAGTGTGAAGGCCAGCGACGTCGACATGCGGAGGCCGCTCAACGAGCGCGAGCGCTCCGTGGTGCAGAAGGTGCTTTCGAAGCTTTCGCCAAGAGAGCGCGGAGAGGAGGTCGTGGTGGACGTCGGCAAATCTTTGGAGAGGGCGGTTCATTGCGTAGGTGCAGCGCCATGCGTGGTTCCCAATTCTCGACCATACCGCGTAAAGAAGGACAAGCTCCTATCGCCTGAGCAGGTCCACGCAGTGCAGGGGATCTTCAAAGAGGACTTCCCTGCGCTGGCGCGCTGGGGAAAGGAGAAGAAAATACTCACGCGCGACCTCGCTGGCAATGCCTTCTCCGCAACAGTGTGCATGGCGGTCGCCATCGCGGTACTTTGCCATGGCCCGTTGCTAGGGACAGACGCCTTGAAGCGCATTCAGGCGGTCACGGAGGAGCACCTCGAGGGGGCCGCCGCTCCAGCCACGCCGCCCGCGAGGGCCTCGCGCGCCCCCGTGGCGACGACGCCGCGGCGCGGCCCGCTGGCGAAGAGGTTGAGGGTGAATTCCAGTGCCGGGCATTTCCAGGGCTTTCCCGCGCTCGGGGGGCGCGAGCATCGGCGCCGATTGCTGGCCGCGTGCGCCGATTCAGCAGCGCCCGTTCGGATTCGAACTGGAGCCGACGGCGCTGGCGGCCCGTCGTTGGACGCGCAGCTTCGCTGAATGCGCCCACTCGGGTGATCCGGGGTTGCCCCGAGCTGCGTTTTTGCAATTCGCATTTCTGTTCATACTCATTTGATTATATAGCATGCGCTGGCTCGGGTGCTTCCGGGGTTGCCCCGAGCTGCGCCATTTGCTGATATTACATTGGCGCGCGGCGCGCGCATGTCCGGATTGCGCGCGTTTCTCGCCATCGCAACCGTCATCGCTCGGGGGGCGCGAGCATCGGCGCTAATTGCTGGCTGCGTGCGCCGACTGAGAGGCGCCCGTTCGGATTCGAATTGGAGCCGACGGCGCTGGCGGCCCGTCGTTGGACGCGCAGCTTCGCTGAATGCGCCCACTCAGGTGTTCCGGGTTTGCCCCGAGCTGCGTTTTTGCAATTCGCATTTCTGTTCAAATTCATTTGATTGTATAGCATGGGCGCGCAGCTTCGCTGAATGCGCCCGCTCGGGTGCTTCCGGGGTTGCCCCGAGCTTCGCCATTTGCTGATATTGCATTCGCGCGCGGCGCGCGCATGTCGAGATTGCGCGCGTTTCTCGCCATCGCAACCGTCATCGCACCCCCCCCCCTCCTTCTATTCTCCCTGCCACCATCGTTCTCACTGCTACTATTCTCCCCCTCCTCCTTCTACTCCTCTCTGCCATCGTCGTTCTCGCTGCTACTATTCACCGGCGCCGCCAACGGCATCGGCGCATCCATCGTCGCCGTCGCTACCTCTCGAGCGGCTGCTCGTGGTGCTCCTGCTGGTGGTGGTGCTGGTGCTGGGACCATCTGGGGTGTAGGAGGAGAAGCAGGAGGAGGAGGAGGAGGAGGAGGAGGAGGAGGAGGAGGAGGAGGAGGAGGAGGAGGAAAAACAAAAAAAGAGGAGGAGAAGGAGGCCATGTTTGGCTTTCTAGGGCCCTCTTGGAGCCGTCTTGTACCATCTTAGACGCTGCTATGAGCCGTCTTGTACCATCTTAGACGCTGCTAGAGGGGAGGAAGGAGTTGGGATATTGCAGGGTGTTTGCAGGGTCATTGCTGATTCCTTGCAGGGTCATTGCAGTGTCTTTGGAGCCCTCTTGGGGCCGTCTTGGCCCCCGTCGTTCAGAATGAGGGGGGGGTCGAATTCGGATCGCCTCCTCGGAGGCTCAAACATGCCGTCTCGGGGCTCCCTTGGACCGCTCTTGAGGCGCTCTTGGGGTCGTCTTGGGGCCCTCTCGGGCCTCTCTTGGGGCTATGTTGGGCCATCTTGGGGCCATCTTGACGCCTCAAGAGCCCAGCGGAAGCGAATCCGTAGCCGTTTTGGCTCGAGCACTGTACATCCGCCAACCACCAATTCGCAGTTCCACACCTACGGGCGCTCAGTCTGCCGCGATGGCAACGGTTTTGGCAGCGCCATGGACCAGACTCCTGATTGCGACACAGGCTTCGAGCTTGATGGCCCATGACGTCGTGCAAGTGGGACATGTCAAGCTGGAGATGCAGGTTGCGAGCACCGTTTACGACACGGCGATGATGCAGTTGAGCAGTGTCCATGTCTTCAACAGCAGTTCCCACAAGGCTGAGCGCTCGCCTGTGGCATTTTCGATTGAGGGCCCGGTAACGTTAAGCCAGCCCGGTCCCGAATTACGCATGAGTCATTTCGCCGATCCGTCTGGGCAGTTTGGCTACATGAAGGTCTCGCGCGCAGCTCAGATGATTAAATTCCCGCTTTCGGTGAGCGATTTTGCTACGACATTCACTACGAGTATTGACTTAAATGTCGATGTGTCTGGAGGATTTGCGCTTGGTGGGCATGTGTATTTCGGAGAGAAGGACGAAACATGGGGGTCATGTGCCAACTCGAAAATCTGGCGGTATGAATTACCAGATTTGACGAATCCAGAAGTTTTTGACCTTGCCCCCATCGGCAATACGAATTCTAGCCGGGCGTTGTTTTATATGTTCTATCAGGCGCCTTGTGCCGGAGGAGGAGGCGGAAATGGATGTCCAGGGGCTGGGGCGGAGAGTCAGAACGCCGACACAGTGACGTGAGCCAGCCAGTGCCCGCGCGCGCGCGCTCAGCCAATGAGCGTTCGCCCCGCGTCTCTTCCTGCAGATACTCCTTCCTCGCGCTCCCGGGGTTGCCCCGAGTTGCGCTGCCACCCCCCCCGCCTCGAGCTTCCGGATTTGCCCCGAGTTGCGCTGCCCCCACCCCCCCATTTACATTTATTTGAACGCGTCAATATGCACGTGCACCCTTTCTGTTTTTGATAGATTATTTCCTCCCCTCTCTCTCTGCGCCCTAACTCCCTACCGCAATTCCTTCATCTCGCGCCCGGGGATGCCCCGAGTTGCGCTGCCTCACCTCTCCGCATCCTTGCCGCATTTACTTAACTTTATTTGCGCATTTTTTCCATTTGCTTGCGTTCATTCTCCTAACCTTCGGCCAATGCCGCCGATCCGGAGCGCCCCGCCTGATGTGATCCTTCTTGGCCCTCGCCCCTCCGCCAGATTCTCACGGCCCTCGCCCCTTGGCCCTCGCCCCATCCGCCCCCCCACCCCTCACTCATCATTTATCCAGTGACTTTCGCCCCATCCCACCACCGTGCGTGGGTGATGAGTCAGAACCTCATGAATGCTGGTTGGGATCTCGTGGATCACTGTGCTTCTGAGCGCCTGTTGGGCGCCTTTTGGAGTTTAATGGGGTCCTCTTGCGGCCTCTTGAGACCAGTGGCCGGCCTGTTGGGAGCCTCGAGGGGCTTTTTGGGGCCCTCTTAGACTTCTTAGGAGCCTCTTGATGCTTCTTGGGCCCGCAGGACATTACTAGAGGCTTCTCTAATCTCCAGAACCTCAATAGATACCAAAAGACACCCAAAAAGAGACACACTGATACATATACGTTGTACCTCTAAGGGTGCCCTCACGCAGCCCGGCTGGGTCCCTTCCGGAGCCCCCTGGAACCTATTTCAGGGGATTCCCGAGCCCCCTGAAATCCCTAAAAACATCACCACAATCCAAGAAGACCCCCTGAGGGCCCACAGTAGATCCCAGAAACACCCCAAAAGAGGCAAACTCGTGCATATACTTTGTGCCTCTTTGGGGGGCTCTCTTGGAGCTCTCTCGGAGCCTTCCTGGGATCCTGTCGGAGCCCTCGGGCGTAGGAGTCGGCAACTTCCAGCAAAACCGCTCCGCCTCCCTTCAGGGCGCGCGGCGGGAGGATTGTGCGCCACCCTCACCCTCCCTCGGGCCGCTCGTCAGATTTCCGCCCCCCCACTCGTCCTGTTCTAGCTCCTCTTTGCCCTCTGCGCCATTTCAGGTCAAGTCGAATGTCCGACTCGGAGATTGAATCGTCTGAGTCTGAACCAGAGGAGTTGCCACCGCCCCCAGCAGCACTGGGCATAGACCATAGAATAAGGCCAAACCCAGTTACAAGGGAATGGGAGCTGCGCTGGCGTCCAGGCCCTGAAGGCCCGTGGCTATCCAGGCCGCTAGCCCAGCAGGAACGACCCTACACCCTTCTCCCCTCTCCCCCGCTCGCCCCCCTCCAACTCCTCTTCCTCTTCCTTCTCATTCTTATCCGCTTTCCACCCTTCTCGTCGATCATTTCTTTACTTTTGTTTCTTTCTCTCTCTCGCTCTCTGTCTTTATCTATCTATCCGTTTCTCCTCCTCCGCCTCCTCATCATCCTCCTCCCCCTCCGGGGGCCAGTAAAGGAGCTCGCGCGGCTGGAACACATGACGTGGCTCGATGATCTATCTGATACGGATTCCGACAACGATGATGAGACAATGGTTGCGCATCTTACCCCGGAACAGAGAGCTCAAGTTACTGCCCTGCGATGCGAACGGCGAGCTCAAAGACAAACCGACAGAGAGCACATGGAAGAAATGCTACGACAACTTCAGATACAACCGGAAGTCGAGGCCGCCATTATCCGCTTACACGACGGGCTTCGCGATCATTGGATGCCCCGCGTCTTGGGCCCGGGGCAGGGGATCAGAAAGGAAGAGGAGGACGAGGAGGAGGGGGAGACGGAGGAGGATGAGGAGGACGAGTAGGGGAAGGAACAGGACGGTCAGAAGGAGGTGGAGGGAAGGAGAGATGGAGGACTAATATGAGACGGATGACATTGACGCTAGGGGAGGAGAAATACCGAGAACATACAAGGGCAAGCGGGAGGATGAGGCAGAGGAGGAAGAAGAGGCGCGAAGCGGATTAGATGTTGGGGAAGAGGAGAAGGGGGAAGAGTAAGATGAAGAGGACGTGCACGAGGGGGGGGATCTCCCGAGGAAGACCTGAGGGCGGCAGAGATGATCGAGATCATCCCGGGGGGCCCTGCTGACCCGCGCGACGGCGGCGGCCGATGAGCTTCCGTGTTCGATCATCGTCGTCGTCGTCGCCGTATGTCGAAGTCCATCGTCGTCCGTCGTCGTGCGCAGGTGAAATGTGAGAAGGGGAGTGGGGATTTGCCGAGACGGAGGCGCGATTTGCGGGGGCCCAGGTTCAGAGCGATGGAGGCGCTTGTATCTGGCAGAGTGGCGTGGGCCAAGTTATATATATATATATATATATATACATTGAGGTAACACACGGGGTTCCCCAAAAGGCCTGAAGACAAAAACGCTATTTGAAGACGTTATTGGCCAGCGGCGGTCGAGCAGGTGAAGACGCTTATCGCTTTGAAGACACAATTGCGCAACCACGGGATGAAAACGCAAATGCACTTGAAGACGCCATTCCGTTTGAAGACGCAAATGTGCTTGAAGACGCTATTCCCGGCGAGGAGCCACATTCCCGGCGAATATGAGGGAATCTGAAAGGAGCGTTCTCCTCCTCCTCCTCCTCCTGGTCCACGCCGATTGCCGATCCAAATCTCCTCCTTCTCTGCCGCTTCATTATCCTCTTCCCATTATCCGTCTGCCACTTCTCTTCAGACTTTGCAGACTCGGGCCCGGCGGCATGAGTGACAACGGTGCTGATTGGGGAGCGGTGCCGGGGCTGCCCCGAGACCATCTGCCCCCAATACCAGTTGATGTTTGATTACACAGACCAGTTCCTTGCCAACGATAATGGCCGCATGAACACATACTACTGCTGCGGAGACAAGACGGGCTACGACATGGAGAAGGGGCAGCACGCGCGGTGCAAGACTGTGATCCGAACTGAATGGCGGGCGCAATTGCTCACGATCGAGCAGAACACGAGCAGGAAGGAGTCCGCCAAGATTGTTGCTCCCATTTTAAGACGAAATACACGCCCGGGAAGATAACCATCCTCGTCAAATGGATCGACTTCTCGGCCGTCCCCAAATAAACCTGGCACTTCGAGACCGCCCACCCGGAGTACGACATCAAAAACCTCAAGACGCTGTGCAGGGAGACTGTCCTGACCGAAAGGTGGACATGAGCAAGCTGCGCCCCGTCGACGTCCTCAAGTACCTGCCAGCGCCGAGCGGTCGGCCGCCCCGCAAGGGCTGGGAGGGCCGCCGCCTCGCTCCCCCCCCCCCCCCTCCTCGATCGTCACACGTGCGCGGCAAGGCCGCCCCGCGAAGGCGGGGAGGGCCGCCGCCTCGTGCGCGGCAAGGGCGCTCCGCGAGGGCGGGGAGAGCCGCCGCCTCCGAGCTCCTCCTCATCGATCCTCACCTCCAAGGCCCTCCTCATCAGTCCTCACCTCCGAGACCCTCCTCCTCCTCATCACTCCTCGCCTCCAAGCCCCTCCACGACCTGGGCTCGAGGGAAGAGCGCGAGCCAGGGAGCGATGGTGTGGCCCTCGCCCTTGGCCGGGCCAGGCCTTTGCATGATCCTGCCTAGTCTTTGGGGTGGCCCTCTTTACTTTTGGCGTGATCCGCTGCGCTTCTAGGGTGTTCGTCTTCACAGGTGATCCTATTTTCTTTTGGAGTGGTCCTGTTTATTTCTTGAAATGATCCTATTTACTTTTTTGGGTGCTCCTGTTCTTGATTTGAGTGGTCCTGTTTGATTTTTTGGGTGATCATATTTTTTTTATTTTGCATGGCCCTGTTTACTTCCTGGGGGTGGTTACGTGTAGTGTTGTGGTGGTCGCGTTGAATTGTTGGGTGATTCCCCAAGAGGCCTGAAGACGAAGACGCTATTTGAACACTCTATTGGCCAGGGGCGGTCAAGCAGGTGAAGACGCTAATCGCTTTGAAAACGCAATTGCGCAACCAAAGGGTGAAGACGCAAATGCGCTTGAAGACGCTATTCCCGGCGAGGGGCCCCGGCACCCGGGCCGCCATGTGCGCGTCTCCGTGATGACGCGTGACGGGCGCGAGCTCGCATTCCATATGAATATGAGGGAATCTGAAAGAAGCGTTCTCCTCATCCTCTTCCTCCACCTCCTCGTCCTCCTGGCCCGCGCCGATTTCCGATGCAAATCTCCTCCTTCTCTGCCGCTTCGTTATCCTCTTCCCATTTTCCGTCTTCCTCCTCTCTTCAGGCTATGCAGGCTCGAGCCCGGCGACATGAGTGACAACGACGCTGATTGGGGAGCGGTGCCGGGGCTGCCCCGAGACCATCTGCCCCCAATACCAGTTGGTGTTTAAATACTCAGACCAGTTCCTTGCCAACGATAATGGCCGCATGAACACGTACTACTGTTGCTGACAAGACGGGCTACAACATGGAGAAAGGGCAGCACGTGCGGTGCAAAACTCTGATCCGAACTGAAAGGTGGGCGCAATTGCTCACAATCGAGCAGGAACACGAGCAGGAAGGAATTCGCCAAGGGTGTTGCTGTCATTTTGGGACGAAATACACGCACGGGAAGGAAAGCATCTTCGTCGAACGGATCGACTTCCCGGCCGTCCCCAAACAAGCCTGGCAATTCGAGACCGTCCACCCGGAGTACAGCATCAAAAACCTCAAGACGCTGTGCAGGGAGACATCAAAAACCTCAAGGCGCTGTGCAGGGAGACTATCTTGTCCAAAAGGTGGACGTTAGGAGATTGCGCCGCATCGACATCCTCAAGTACCTGCCAGCGCCGAGCGGTCGGCCGCCCCGCAAGGGCTGGGAGGGCCGCCGCCTCGCTCCTCCCCCACCCCCCTCCTCGATCCCCACACGTGCGCGGCAAGGCCGCCCCGCGAGGGCGGGGGGGGCCGCCGCCTCGTGCTCGGCAAGGGCGCTCCGCGAGGGCGGGGAGGGCCACCACCTCCGAGCTACGAGCTCCTCCTCATCGATCCTCACCTCCAAGTCCCTCCTCATCGATCCTCCCCTCCGAGACCCTCCTCCTCCTCATCGATCCTCACCTCCAAGCCCCTCCACGACCTCCACGCGCAGCAGAGCCGCCGCCCGTTTCACCGCGGCAACATCCGAGGGAGAGAGAGAGAGAGAGAGAGAGAGAGAGACGAAGAGGAAGAGGAATAAGAGTAGGAGGAGGAGGAGGAAGAGGAGGAGAAGGAGGAGAAGGAGGAGAACAAGGAAAGCCATCTCGGAGCGAACGCTGCACGCCCAATGGGCCACTGAGCCGCGTGACCGTGAGCCTTCGGCCAACGCGACTCGCCGACGCGTGCCACTGCTGCTGTAGTCCATCTGCACTCGTGTGCTCATCGAGCGGCCCGAGAGCTCATCGAGCGGCCCGAGAGCTCAATCGCGACAGGGATTGGCCCGCTGTGCCGCCAGAAGCTCGGTGGAAACAGCCCATGGAAACATAGCTTTTGAGGGAGAGGAGGGGGCGGGGGAGAAGGAGTAGGAGGAGGAGGAGGAGGAGGGGAAGAGGTGGGAGAAGGAGGAGGAGGAGGAGGTGGGAGGAGGAGGAGGAGGAGGAGAGGAGGAGGAGGAGGATGATGATGGGGAGGGAAGGAGGAGGAGGAGCAGGAGGGAGGAGGAGGAGGGGGGGGAGGAGGAGGAGGAGGAGGAGATTGAGGAGGAGGAGGAGAAAGAGGATGAGGAGGAGAGGGAGGAGGAGGGAGAAGGAGGGAGAAGTCAAGCTCTTGTCGCAGCTCGTGCTCCCACTCAAACTGACATGTGTCCTCTTACTGCGGGCGCTCCCACTCCGAGGAAGGCGGGGCGGGGAACGCGGAGTCCGACGGAGTGCCCGCAACCAAGAGCCCGATTGCTCTCTCGGATCGAGTCGGGCTCAGATCGACGATCGACGATTGTCGTTGACGATCGACACCAGACGAGGAGGACGACGACTACGCCATGTTGTACCATGCCGCGCTATGTCGAATCATCTTATGTTGTACTTACCCTGCTAAGCGCCTCAGGCACCACGGAGACGACCACCAGCAATCGCGCGCCGATCGGACAACGCCGCCGCGCCGACGGGGCGAAGACGACTGGGGCGACGACGACGACAGGGAAGCGAGGAAGACGACGACGGCGAGGAACACAACAAATAAAGAATACAACAATCGAAGCTCGGATTTCCGAGCCCTTGAGATATATACGCCTGCAGAGACCTGCAGAAATCTGAGAGGAAGCCCGAGGAACTCCGCAGGCCTCAAGGGAATCTGAACGGAGCATTCTTGTCCTCCCCCTCCTCCTCCTCCTCCTGCTCATCCTCCTGATCCTCGCCGATTTCCGATCCACATCTCCTCCTTCTCTGCCGCTTCGTTATCCTCTTCCCATTATCCGTCTTCCTCTTCTCTTCAGGCTGTGCAGGCTCGAGCCCAGCGGCATAACTGACAGCGGTGCTGATTGGAGAGCGTTGCCGTGGCTGCCCCGAGACCATCTGCCCCCAATGCCAGTTGATGTTTGATTATTCAGACCAGTTCCTTGCCATCATAAACCGCATGAACACATGCTGCGGCTGCGAGGACAAGACGGGCTACGACGTGGAGAAGGGGCAGCACGTGCGGTGCAAGACTGTGATCCGAACTGAAAGGTGGACGCAATTGCTCACGATCGAGCAGAACACGAGCAGGAAGGAGTCCGCCAAAATTGTTGCTCCCGTTTTAAGACGAAATACACGCCCGGGAAGGAAATCATCTTCGTCAAATGGATCAACTTCTCGGCCGTCCCCAAACAAGCCTGACACTTCGAGACCGTCCACCCGAATTACTGCATCAAAACCTCAAGACGCTGTGCAGGGATGCTCTCTCCTAACCAAGAGGCGGACGTGAGCAAGCTGCGCCCCGTCGACGTCCTGAAGTACCTACCAGCGCCGAGCGGTCGGCCGCCCCGCAAAAGCTGGGAGGGCCGCCGCCTCGCTCACCCCCCCCGCCCCTCCTCGATCCTCACACGTGCGCGGCAAGGCCGCCCCGCAAGGGCGGGGAGGGCCGCCGCCTCGTGCGCGGCAAGGCCGCCCCGCGAGAGCGGGGAGGGCCGCCGCCTTTTGCGCGGCAAGGACCTCCAAGTCCCTCCTCATCGATCCTCACCTCCGAGCCCCTCCTCCTCCTCATCGATCCTCACCTCTAAGCCCCTCCACGGCCTCCCTACGCGGCAGAGCCGCCACCCGTTTCACCGTGACAACGTCCGAGGGGGAGAGGGACGAAGAGGCAGAGGAATAAGAGTAGGAGGAGGAGGAGGAAGAGGAGGAGAAGGGAGAGGAGGAGGAGGGGGAGGAAGCCGTCTCGGAGCGAGCGTCTGCACGCCCAATGAGCCCCTGGGACCACAGTCCCAGGAGGCGAACACACGGCGCTGTTGCTGCGCGACGCGCCCCTCTCGAGACGAGACGAGGTTTTCGGGCCCGACACCATGCATGTTTTTATATATAATCTGCCCGACCTCCTCCTTCTTTATTCCTGCCCCCCCTCCTTCCTCATCCCCACCGATCACCGACAGAAATTCCAACGCGCCAGCGCGAGCGAAATCCTAGTGAGGCTGAGATACCGATTAGTTCCATGAGGCACGAAAAAAACAAGCCCGCGGGCACATCGCCTTCTTTCTGGGCCCTCGATCGCCGTTTCTTCTTTCCGGCGATCGTCCTCCTCATTCCTCTTCGACCCTTGCTCCTCGCGACTTGCCTCCTATTGAGCACATCCTCCTCGGCCCCCAATCGCATCGTTGTCGATGCTCGATCGTCCTCGATCGTCGATTCCCGGTCCATCCCCATCCCCTCGGCCCCCGATCCACACGTCAATCCTTCATTGCAAGCCCTCGATCCCCGATCCCAATCTCCTCCGACAGCAAAGATCACGCTTCAGCCCCCCCCCTCCTCGCGCCCGATCTCGGAGCCGCGCCCCGCCGTATTTCTGGAGAATGTCGCGGAGATCGCGAGCAAATCAAGCGACGTGCGCTCATGATCACACATCTGCACGCAGATCCAAAACACACATACATATATATAACACCATCCTTCTTCGCAGATCCTGCGCGCAACGGCGCAGATCAAATGCGATCTGCGCCGTTCATGTAAGAACTTATATATTATGCGATGCCCCACAACAAGTTCTCAACATCCTCCGCGCCCGCTGGGCGCCAGGGACGCCCGGGGTCGAGGGGCGGGAAGAATCGGCGATGCAGGAGACGGAGGAAACACCACATCATGGAATTCGAAATTAAATCTCTTGCACATCCCCCCCCCGACCCGAAACCCCATCCGAGCTCCCTCCCTCCCCGGCGCCTCTGCTCGCTCAGGAGCGTGGCGCGTCCGCCCGTCGCGAAAGCCACAATGTGGATATGTGCACATACGATCGTCAGAAAATATGCCTCGTACCACCCCCCCTCTTCCTGCGCGTGTGCAACGCCTTTCGACCCCGTCGTGCATGTCATCTTCACATCGAAAAGTCATCAATGTCATCTTCATCATCGCCGCTAACGCGGTCGGCGCACCCATCTACGCCGTCGTTATCCCTCGTAGCAGAAGATATTTCCGGGCAAGGAGGATTGGCCCCATCTGCTTTCACCCCTCTGCCGAAGATACCCTTTCTGCCGCGCGGCTTCTGCGCGCGCCTCTGCGCCGAAGAGTCGACAATGAACAAACGACCTGTAGAGAAACAAGATATATATTTGTCTGCTGTGGAAAATGTCAGATCCAGAGGAATTTTGACATCCTGTAAATGGGCAGGGGGCCGTCAGAGATAATGTTATGGTCTCGGAAATGCTCCAATTCACATCTCCTCCTTCTCTGCCGCTTCGTTATGCTCTTCCCATTATCCGTCTTCCTCTTCTCTTCGAACTGTGCAGGCTCGAGCGCGGTCATAAATGCCAACGGTGCTGATTGGGGGGCGGCGCCGGAGCTGCCCCGAGATCGCCTGCGCCCCCAAACCCGTCCTCCTTCGCTCTTGCTTCCAGCGCGACTATATGCCGCAATGGCCGCCGCCGCCCTGGGCCACCCTGACGCCGTGGACGTTCAGGTCGTGAAGAAATGAGCGCTGACCGACGATGACGCATACGGCACGAACATCGCGCTGTTGGGGCTGATCGCGTGCGCCCATTTCACGCCCATTTCGTCGCGCTTTCCAGCGCGCTGTGAATTGGGCCCGTCTGAATGAAAAGCTCATCCTCTGCGGAACCCTGTGGGACAACAAAACCAACCATGCATTTATTCGGGTGCTAACATGAGCGGCAGTGACCTTCCGCCTCGCGGCCGGACCTCCCACGACCGGTTCCCTCGCTGATCCGATCTCTTCAAGACGGGCGGAATCTTAGAAAACCATTGGAGTACATGCGCTCGACCGTCCCGGACCTTCTGGGAACATGCCACTTCAAGATATTGATGTACTTCCTCCTGGCTGCAGATTCTCAGAACACGCTGCGCCGCCGACCCCGCGGGGATCTCCCGCGAAATCCCTCGATAGCTTCCCGACAACATTGGTGAAACATGTTGCGGGCCATTTGGAGGCCTCGTGGGCCTTCTTCTGAGCCTCTAGAGACCAATGGGGGCGTCTTTGGGCGCCTCATGGACGCTTCTTGGGATGTCCTGAAAACTTTCTCGGGCCGCGCGCTCGCAATTTCCGTTCAGGTACCCCTTCTGCGCCCCTTCGTGGGGCTGTCTTGGAGCCGCATCGGGGGCCGCTTGAGCCCTCTCGGGCGCCTCGTGAGCCAATTTTGGAAATATAGGGGTCGTTTCTTTAACCTTATTGGGAGCTTATTGGCGACCTCTCAGCACGGTTGAGGCATGGGCCCGCCCCGCCAAATCGACCGCGCAGACATCCGGGGAGCGGAGCGTTTGGGGTAAGGCAAGAGTCTCACGCGCTGATGATCCCGGAGGAATCGGCGGAATTCATCCCCCCCCCCGTACGTCAGCTCGTACCCAGTGTGCCCGAATGGGGACACGGCGAGAGACTTGATATACTTGGCGAACATCGACGAGGATACCAACACGGGGGAGAAACAGTTAGAGAAAATGCTGATGGAATTCTCCCACCGAGTGGCAGTCCAGTCGTTAACTTGGAGCAGCCCCGAGGGGTGACACACTGAGCACAGCGGGCGCAGCCTTGTGCTAGATCAAACGACAGAACACTCCGGCATCTTCGTCCTCTTTTGCCAGCCGCTTCGAGGAAACCAGCCAGCCCCTGTGAGAGCGCGAGCTTCGCGCATTAACGGAAACAAAACATTCAATCTTCAGATTCCATCCCGAGTGCTACATGCTATCTTTGGGCTTCTGGAACCCCTGCGTCCGCCCGGATGGACGTGCAGGAGAGGAGGCGCTGCCAGGATTGCCCCGAGTCCCGCCCCCGCGTTTTGTTTTTTTCATTACGCCGCGCGGCGATTCACCCGGTGCAGGGGGGAGCTTCCGGGGTTGCCCCGAGACGAGCCGCCGCGCTTTCCTTTTGCATTGCGCCGCGCAGCAATTAACCCGGCGCGGGCGGGAGCTTCCTGAATTGCCCGGGTTCGCGCCCCCGCGCTTTAAATTTGCACTGCCCCGCGCGGCGATGCACCCGGTGCGGGGGGGAACTTCCGGGGTTGCCCCGAGTTCCCTTTTTTCCAATCCTCCCCTACCCTCCCGCCAATAACCATGCGCGCCGCATTCACTTCAGATGCTTGCATTTATTTTTCCAGCCGCAACTGGTTGCAATTATTTGTCCCTGTGACATTCATTTGCATTAAATTACATTCGTCTGTCCACATGATTTTTAGTAGCGTTCATTTTTTCGGGTCGCAGGATCTGCCTCTGGGACTTCGTCGCTGCGATAGCCCGCCTGCCCCCGAGATTGCGGGCCTGCTCCCCAGATTAGGCGCGCAGCCGCCGCGCGATGAGGGATATATCTCCGGCAGATGAAGCGCCACTCGGAGGGGCCGCCCCTCTCTACCCCAAACCCACCGCCACAGGAAGGATAGCGACGGCGAAGACAGATGCGCCGGCGACGCAGCCGAAACGTCTCAGGGATCCCCGAGAGTCTCTGGTGGACAATCAAGGCCGCGCAGTAGACGAGGAGAGTCCAATCTTCTGGATCTCGGAATTTCCCAAACCCCCAACCCCCTGGGGCCCATCCGCCGCGGACAGGGTCCGTCGGGGACCTCGCCGAAGCTCCGTCCGCGGCGGATGATCTCCCGCGGGGAATCTAGGCCGGGATCTACCTCTCTGACTTCGTCGCTGCGATGCCGCGCCTGCACCCGACATTGCGCGCATCTCGCCATCACGGCCGTCCTCTCACTCCTCCTCCTACTCCTCCTCCTCCCGGCACAGACGCTATTCCCGGCGCAGATGCTACTCCCGGCGAAGACGCTATTCCCGGCGAAGGCGCTATTCCCGGCGCAGACGCTATTCACGGCGCAGACGCTATTCCGGGCGAAGACGGTATTTCTGCCGCAGACAGGCCCATTGGAGGCTCCCCGAAGGCCGCGAAGGCTCCGTCCGCGGCGATGGATCGTTTGCCGTTATGTCAGGCCCATGGACGCTTCTCGCCGGAGATGCCGTTCGCCATGGTATCATGCCCGCAGCGCCTTCCCCGGAGATCCCGTGTGGCAAATTCACGCACCGAAAACCTGATCTCCAGAGCTTCCGTTTTGCATGATGTCGGGCCCAGGAGCGCTTCCTGCCGGTGATCCCGTTTGACGTGATGTCCCGGGAGGTCCCGTTTGGCATGGTGTCGGGCCTTGGATTTGACATGGTGTCGGGCCCCTTCGAAAACCCGCCCCGGGAGATCTCGTTTGGCATGGTGTCGAGCCCCGTCCGCGGCAGATGGTCTCTGGTGGGGAATCGGGGCCAGAGTCTCCACGGGAGACCCCCCGCCGCGGACAGTGCTAGTGTTTTTTTGCAGTTTTGGGTATATTTTGGCGATTTTCAGTGTTTTTTGTTGTGATTTTGGCTATATTTTGATGATTTCTAGTGTTTTTTTGCAGTTTTGGGTAGTAATGGCACCGGGAGGTCCCGTTTGGCATGGCGTCGGGCCTTGGATTTGACATGGTGTCGGGCCCCTTCGAAAACCCGCCCCGGGAGGTCCCGTTTGACTGGTGTCGGGCCCCGTCCGCGGCGGATGGTCTCTGGTGGGGAAACGGGGCCAGATTCTCCACGGGAGACCCCCCGTCGCGGACAGGGCTAGTGTTTTTTTGCAGTTTTGGGTAGTAATGGTCCCGAGAGGTTGCGTTTGGCATGGTGTCGGGCCTTGGATTTGACATGGTGTCGGGCCTCTTCGAAAACCCGCCCCGGGAGGTCCCGTTTGGCATGGTGTCGGGCCCTGTCCGCGGCGGATGGTCTCTGGTGGGGAATCGGGGCCAGATTCTCCACGGGAGACCCCCCGCCGCGGACAGTGCTGCTGTTTTTTTGCAGTTTTGGGTATATTTTGGTGATTTACCTGTTTTTTTTTTTTTTTTTTTTTTTTTTTTTTTTTTTTTTTTTTTTTTTTTTTTTTTTTTTTTTTTTTTTTTTTTTTTTTTTTTTTTTTTTTTTTTTTTTTTTTTTTTTTTTTTGTGGGGGGGGGGGATTTTGGCTACATTTTAACGTTTTTTTTTTTTTTTTTTTTTTTTTTTTTTTTTTTTTTTTTTTTTTTTTTTTTTTGCAATTTTGGGTAGTAATGATCCCGGGAGGTCCCGTTTGACATGGTGTCGGGCTTTGGATTTGACATGGTGTCGGGCCCCTTCGAAAACCCGCCCCGGGAGGTCCCGTTTGGCATGGTGTCGGGCCCCGTCCGCGGCGGATGATCTCTGGTGGGGAATCGGGGCCAGATTCTCCACGGCGGACAGTGCTAGTGTTTTTTTGCAGTTTTGGGTATATTTTGGTGATTTTCATTTTTTTTTGGGGTTATATTTTAATGATTTCTGGTGTTTTTTTGTGAGTTTTGGGTAATAATGGTCCCGGGAGGTCCCATTTGGCATGGTGTCGGTCCTTGGATTTGACATGGTGTCGGGCCCCTTCAAAACCCGCCCCGGGAGGTCCCGTTTGGCATGGTGTCGGGCCCCGTCCGCGGCGGATGGTCTCTGGTGGGGAATCGAGGCCAGATTCTCCACGGGAGACCCCCCGCCGCGGACAGTGCTAGTGTTTTTTTGCAGTTTTGGGCATATTTTGGTGATTTTCATTTTTTTTTTTTTTGTTTGTGATTTTGGCTATATTTCAATGATTTCTAGTGTTTTTTTGCAGTTTTGGGTAATAATGGTCCCGGGAGGTCCCGTTTGGCATGGTGTCGGGCCTTGGATTTGACATGGTGTCGGGCCCCTTCGAAAACCCGCCCCGGGAGGTCCCGTTTGGCATGGTGTCGGGCCCCGTCCGCGGCGGATGGTCTCTGGTGGGGAATCGGGGCCAGATTCTCCACGGGAGACCCCCCGCCGCGGACAGTGCTAGTGTTTTTTGGCAGTTTTGGGTATATTTTGGTGATTTTCAGTGCTTTTTTTTTTTTTTTGTGATTTTTTTGCTTTTTTCTAATGATTTCTTGTGTTTTTTTGCAGTTTTGGGTAGTAATGGTCCCGGGAGGTCCCGTTTGGCATGGTGTCGGGCCCCGTCCGCGGCGGATGGTCTCTGGTGGGGAATCGGGGCCAGATTCTCCACGGGAGACCCCCCGCCGCGGACAGTGCTAGTGTTTGTTTGCAGTTTTGGGTATATTTTGATGATTTTCAGTGTTTTTTGTTGTGATTTTGGCTTTTTTAAAAAATGATTTCTGGTGTTTTTTTGCAGTTTTGGGTAGTAATGGTCCCGGGAGGTCCCGTTTGGCATGGTGTCGGGCCCCGTCCGCGGCGGATGGTCTCTGGTGGGGAATCGGGGCCAGATTCTCCACGGGAGACCCCCGGCCGCGGACAGTGATGGTATTTGTTTGCAGTTTTGGGTATATTTTGGTGATTTTCAGTGTTTTTTTTGTTTGTTTGTGATTTTGGCTATATTTTAATGATTTCTGGTGTTTTTTGTGCAGTTTTGGGTAGTAATGGTCCCGGGAGGTCCCGTTTGGCATGGTGTCGGGCCTTGGATTTGACATGGTGTCGGGCCCCTTCGAAAACCCGCCCCCGGGAAGGTCCCGTTTTGGGCATGGTGTCTGCCTCGATCCCGCGGCGGATGGTCTCTGTTGAGGAAACGGAGCCAATTCTCCCACGGGAGACCCCCCGCCGCGGCATTGCTGGATGGTGTTTTTTATTTCAGTTTTTGGGTTATATTTGGTGATTTTTCAGTGTTTTTTTATTTTTTTTTTTTTGCGATTTTTGCTATAATTTTATAATTTCTAGTGTTTTTTTTTGCAGTTTTGGGTAGTAATGGTCCCGGGAGGTCCCGTTTGGCATGGTGTCGGGCCTTGGATTTGACATGGTGTCGGGCCCCTTCGAAAACCCGCCCCGGGAGGTCCCGTTTGGCATGGTGTCGGGCCCCGTCCGCGGCGGATGGTCTCTGGTGGGGAATCGGGGCTAGATTCTCCACGGGAGACCCCCCGCCGCGGACAGTGCTGGTGTTGTTTTGCAATTTTGGGTATATTTTGGTGATTTTCTGTGTTTTTTTTTTTTTTGTGATTTTCGCTACATTTTAATGATTTCTGATGTTTTTTTTGCAGTTTTGGGTAGTAATGGTCCCGGGAAATCCCGTTTGGCATGGTGTCGGGCCTTGGATTTGACATGGTGTCGGGCCCCTTCGAAAACCCGCCCCGGGAGGTCCCGTTTGGCATGGTGTCGGGCCCCGTCCGCGGCGGATGGTCTCTGGTGGGGAATCGGGGCCAGATTCTCCACGGGAGACCCCCCGCCGCGGACAGTGCTGGTGTTTTTTTTTGCAGTTTTGGGTATATTTTTGATATTTTCCCACTTGTTTTTTTTTTTTTTTTTTTTTTGTGATTTTGGTTATATTTTAATGATTTTTTTTTTTTTTTTTTTGTTGCAGTTTTGGGTATTTAATGGTCCCGGGAGTTCCCGTTTGGCATGGTGTCGGGCCTTGGATTTGACATGGTGTCGAGCCCCTTCGAAAACCCGCCCCGGGAGGTCCCGTTTGGCATGGTGTCGGGCCCCGTCCGCGGCGGATGGTCTTTGGTGGGGAATCGGGGCCAGATTCTCCACGGGAGACCCCCCGCCGCGGACAGTGCTGGTGTTTGTTGTTGCAGTTTTGGTATATTTTTGTTGATTTTCAGTTTTTTTTTTTTTTTTTTTTTTTTTTTTTTTTTTTTTTTTTTTTTTTGTTTTTTTTTTTTTATATATATATATATAGTATATATATCTATATATATATAGATATATAAGATATATATATATAATATATATATATATTTTCGAATTTGCTATATTTTAATGCTTTTTTTTTTTTTTTTTTTTTTTTTTTTTTTTTTTTTCTTCCAATTTTGGGTAGTAATGTTCCCGGGAGGTCCCGTTTGCCATGGTGTCGGGCCTTGGATTTGACATGATGTCGAGCCCCTTCGAAAACCCGCCCCGGGAGGTCCCGTTTAGCATGGTGTCAAGCCCCGTCCGCGGCGGATGCTCTCTGGTGGGGAATCGGGGCCAGATTCTCCACGGGAGACCCCCCGCCGCGGACAGTGCTGGTGTTTTTTTGGCAGTTTTGGGTATATTTTGATAATTGTCATTTTTTTTTTGATTTTGGCTGTATTTTAATGATTTCTGGTATTTTTTTGCAGTTTTGGGTAGTAATGGTCCCGGGAGGTCCCGTTTGGCATGGTGTCGGGCCTTGGATTTGACATGGTGTCGGGCCCCTTCGAAAACCCGCCCCGGGAGGTCCCGTTTGGCATGGTGTCGGGCCCCGTCCGCGGCGGATGGTCTCTGGTGGGGAATCGGGGCCAGATTCTCCACGGGAGACCCCCCGCCGCGGACAGTGCTGGTGTTTTTTTGCAGTTTTGGGTATATTTTGGTGATTTTCAGTTTTTTTTTTTTTTTTTTTTTTGTGTGATTTTGGCTATAGTTTAATGATTTTTGTGTTTTTTTTTTGCAGTTTTAGGTAGTAATGGTCCCGGGAGATCCCGTTTGAAATGGTGTCGGGCCTTAGATTTGACATGGTGTCGGGCCCCTTCGAAAACCCGGCCCGGGAGGTGCCGTTTGGCATGGTGTCGGGCCCCGTCCGCGGCGGATGGTCTCTGGTGGGGAATCGGGGCCAGATTCTCCACGGGAGACCCCCCGCCGCGGACAGTGCTGGTGTTTTTTTTGCAGATTTGGGTATATTTTGGTGATTTTCAGTTTTTTTTTTTTTTTTTTTTTTTGTTGTGATTTTAGCTACATTTTAATGATTTCTAGTGTTTTTTTTTGCAGTTTTGGGTAGTAATGGTCCCGGGAGAACCCGTTTGGCATGGTGTCGGGCCTTGGATTTGACATGGTGTCGGGCCCCTTCGAAAACCCGCCCCGGGAGGTCCCGTTTGGCATGGTGTCGGGCCCCGTCCGCGGCGGATGGTCTCTGGTAGGGAATCGGGGCCAGATTCTCCACGGGAGACCCCCCGCCGCGGACAGTGATGGTGTTTTTTTTGCAGTTTTGGGTATATTTTGGTGATTTTCAGTGTTTTTTTTGTGGTGATTTTGGCTATAGTGATTAATTTTGGTAATTTTTAATGATTTCTGGTGTTTTTTTGCAGTTTTGGGTAGTAATGGTCCCGGGAGGTCCCGTTTGGCATGGTGTCGGGCCTTGGATTTGACATGGTGTCGAGCCCCTTCGAAAACCCGCCCCGGGAGGTCCCGTTTGGCATGGTGTCGGGCCCCGTCCGCGGCGGATGGTCTCTGGTGGGGAATCGAGGCCAGATTCTCCACGGGAGACCCCCCGCCGCGGACAGTGCTGGTTTTTTTTTTGCAGTTTTGGGGATATTTTGGTGATTTTCAGTGTTTTTTGTTGTGATTTTGGCTATATTTTAATGATTTCTGTTGTTTTTTTGCAGTTTTGGGTAGTAATGGTCCCGGGAGGTCCCGTTTGACATGGTGTCGGGCCTTGGATTTGACGTGGTGTCGAGCCCCTTCGAAAACCCGCCCCGGGAGGTCCTGTTTGGCATGGTGTCGGGCCCCGTCCGCGACGGATCCATTGACAGATCCATTGACAGATCCATGGACAGATCCGTTGACAGCGCCGTTGACGGATCTGTTGACAGCACTGACGACAAGCGTGTTGACAGCGCCAGTGGCAGCGCTATTGACAAATCCGTTGACAGCACTATTGACAGACGTATGGACAGTGTCATTGACAGCGCCGTTGACAGCGCCGTTGACAGCGCCGTTGACAGATCCGTTGACAGGCCCATTGACAAGCTTGTTGACAGCACTGGTGACAGGCCCGTTGACAAGCTTGTTGACAGTGCCGTGGGCAGGCCTGACGACTGCGCGAGTGTCAGACCTGGTGACAGCGCTATTCAGAGCTCCGTTAACACCACCGCTGGACAGCGCCATTGACAGCGCCGTTGACGGCGCCGTTGACAGATCCATTGACAGGCCCGTTGACAAGCTTGTTGACAGCACTGGTGACAGGCCCGTTGACAAGCTTGTTGACAGTGCCGTGGGCAAGCCTGTTGACAGGCCTATGACAGGCGCGGTGGGGAATCGGGGCCAGATTCTCCACGGGAGACCCCCCGCCGCGGACAGTGCTAGTTTTTTTTTGCAGTTTTGTGTATATTTTGGTGATTTTCAGTTTTTTTTTTTTTTTTTTGATGTTGGCTATATTTTAATGATTTCTGGTGTTTGTTTGCAGTTTTGGGTAGTAATGGTCCCGGGAGGTCCCGTTTGGCATGGTGTCGGGCCTTGGATTTGGCGTGGTGGGCGGGCCCCCTGTCCGCGGCGGATGCTCTCTGGTGGGGAATCGGGGCCAGATTCTCCACGAGAGATCCCCCGCCGCGGACAGTGATGGTGTTTTTTTGCAGTTTTGGATATATTTGGTGATTTTCAGTGTTTTTTGTTGTGATTTTGGCTTTATTTTAATGATTTCTGGTGTTTTTTTTGCAGTTTTGAGTAGTAATGGTCCCGGGAGGTCCCGTTTGGCACGGTGTCGGGCTTTGGATTTGGCGTGGTGTCGGGCCCCCTGTCCGCGGCGGATGGTCTCTGGTGGGAATCGGGGCCAGATTCTCCACGGGAGACCCCCCGCCGCGGACAGTGGTCTGGTCTCTGGTGGGGAATCGGGGCCAGATTCTCCACGAGAGACCCCCCGCCGCGGACAGTGATGGTGTTTTTTTGCAGTTTTGGGTATATTTTGGTGATTTTCAGTGTTTTTTGTTGGATTTTATATTTAATGATTTCTGGTGTTTTTTTGCAGTTTTGGGTAGTAATGGTCCCGGGAGGTCCCGTTTGGCATGGTGTCGGGCCTTGGATTTGACATGCTGTCGAGCCCCTTCGAAAACCCGCCCCGGGAGATCCCGTTTGGCACGGTGTCGGGCCCCGTCCGCGGCGGATTGTCTCTGGTGGGGAATCGAGGCCAGATTCTCCACGGGAGACCCCCCGCCGCGGACAGTGCTGGTTTTTTTTTGCAGTTTTGGGGATATTTTGGTGATTTTCAGTGTTTTTTGTTGTGATTTTGGCTATATTTTAATGATTTCTGTTGTTTTTTTGCAGTTTTGGGTAGTAATGGTCCCGGGAGGTCCCGTTTGACATGGTGTCGGGCCTTGGATTTGACGTGGTGTCGAGCCCCTTCGAAAACCCGCCCCGGGAGGTCCTGTTTGGCATGGTGTCGGGCCCCGTCCGCGACGGATCCATTGACAGATCCATTGACAGATCCATGGACAGATCCGTTGACAGCGCCGTTGACGGATCTGTTGACAGCACTGACGACAAGCGTGTTGACAGCGCCAGTGGCAGCGCTATTGACAAATCCGTTGACAGCACTATTGACAGACGTATGGACAGTGTCATTGACAGCGCCGTTGACAGCGCCGTTGACAGCGCCGTTGACAGATCCGTTGACAGGCCCATTGATAAGCTTGTTGACAGCGCTGGTGACAGGCCCGTTGACAAGCTTGTTGACAGTGCCGTGGGCAGGCCTGACGACTGCGCGAGTGTCAGACCTGGTGACAGCGCTATTCAGAGCTTCGTTAACACCACCGCTGGACAGCGCCATTGACAGCGCCGTTGACAGCGCCGTTGACGGCGCCGTTGACAGATCCATTGACAGGCCCGTTGACAAGCTTGTTGACAGCACTGGTGACAGGCCCGTTGACAAGCTTGTTGACAGTGCCGCGGGCAAGCCTGTTGACAGGCCTATGACAGGCGCGGTGGGGAATCGGGGCCAGATTCTCCACGGGAGACCCCCCGCCGCGGACAGTGCTAGTTTTTTTTTGCAGTTTTGTGTATATTTTGGTGATTTTCAGTTTTTTTTTTTTTTTTTGATGTTGGCTATATTTTAATGATTTCTGGTGTTTGTTTGCAGTTTTGGGTAGTAATGGTCCCGGGAGGTCCCGTTTGGCATGGTGTCGGGCCTTGGATTTGGCGTGGTGTCGGGCCCCCTGTCCGCGGCGGATGCTCTCTGGTGGGGAATCGGGGCCAGATTCTCCACGAGAGATCCCCCGCCGCGGACAGTGATGGTGTTTTTTTGCAGTTTTGGATATATTTTGGTGATTTTCAGTGTTTTTTGTTGTGATTTTGGCTTTATTTTAATGATTTCTGGTGTTTTTTTTGCAGTTTTGAGTAGTAATGGTCCCGGGAGGTCCCGTTTGGCACGGTGTCGGGCTTTGGATTTGGCGTGGTGTCGGGCCCCCTGTCCGCGGCGGATGGTCTCTGGTGGGGAATCGGGGCCAGATTCTCCACGAGAGACCCCCCGCCGCGGACAGTGATGGCGTTTTTTTTGCAGTGTTGGGTATATTTTGGTGATTTTCAGTGTTTTTTGTTGTGATTTTGGTTTTATGTTAATGATTTCTGGTGTTTTTTTGCAGTTTTGGGTAGTAATGGTCCCGGGAAATCCCGTTTGGCAGGTTGTCGGGCCCCTTCGAAAATCCGCCCCGGGGGATCCCGTTTGTCGTGGTGTCGGGCCCCGTCCGCGGCGGATTGTCTCTGGTGGGGAATCGGGGCCAGATTCTCCACGGGAGACCCCCCGCCGCGGACAATGCTAGTGTTTTTTTTTTTTTTTTTTTTTTTTTTTTTTTTTTTTTTTTTTTTTTTTTTTTTTTTTTTTTTTTATATATATATATATATATATATATATATATATAAAATATAAAAAAAAAAAAAAAAAAAAAAAAAAAAAAAAAAAAAAAAAAAAAAAAAAATGTTGAGTATATGTTGATGATTTTCAGTGTTTTGTTTTTTTTGTGATTTTGCGTATATTTTAATGATTTCTAATGTTTTTTTGCAGTTTTGGGTAGTACTGGTCCCAGGAGTTCCCGTTTGGCATGATGTCGAGCCTTGGATTTCACACGGTGTCGGGCCCCTTCGAAAACCCGCCCCGGGAGATCCCGTTGAGCATGATGTCGGGCCCCCTCCGCGGCGAATGGTCTCTGGTGGGGAATCGAAGCCAGATTCTCCACGGGAGATCCCCCGCCGCGGACAATGCTAGTGTTTTTTTTTTTTGCATGTTTGTGTATATTTTGGTGATTTTCACTGTTTTTTTTCTGATTTTGGTTGTATTTTAATGATTTCTAGTGTTTTTTTTTTTTTTGCAATTTTGGATATTAATGGTCCCGGGAGGGCGTCAGCCGAATAAAGGCTTCAGAGGAATAGAGGCGTCACGGGCGTCATCGGTCTTCAGGCGAATAGAGGCGTCAGACAGAATAGAGGCGTCAGGAGCGTCAGCGAGCGTCAGCCGAATAGAGGCGTCAGCCAGAATAGAGGCGTCACAGGCGTCATCGAGCGTCAGCCGAATAAAGGCGTCAGAGGAATAGAGGCGTCACGGGCGTCATCGGTCTTCAGGCGAATAGAGGCGTCAGGCAGAATAGAGGCGTCAGGGGCGTCAGCGGGCGTCAGCCGAATAGAGGCGTCACACCGAATAGAGGCGTCTCGGCTGTCAGCGATCGTCTGGCGCATAGGAACGACAGGGCAAATACGGCGCCGAGCGAATAAAGGCGTCAGACGAATAGAGGCGTCAGAGGCGTCATCGGGCGTCAGGCCAATAGAGGCGTCAGCCAGAATAGAGGCGTCACAGGCGTCATCGAGCGTCAGGCGAATAGAGTCTTCAAATAAAGTCTCCAACACAATAGAGTCTTCAAATAGAGTCTTCATCTTCAGGCCGAATGGGGAACCCACCGGGCCACCCACCTGTATATATATATATGTGTGTGTGTATATATATATATGTATTAGACATACCCCCGCATGTCGGCGGCGCTCCGAGGTGGGGCAGAGAAAGCGGTCTCGGGAGGTTTGGAAGGTTTCCGGCCTTCCGACAAGTTGTTCGAGTTGCCTCTGAGGCCACAAAGGATCGGACGGGTTTCGATTCGACATACATCCGTTCCAGAGCGTTCCGGAACGCTCTGAAACGGCCTCGGCGCACGATAGATCCCCCAAGCCCGCCGATTCTCAGACATTTCCGATTTTGGTCTCTCTTTTTTTGTTTGTTTTCTCTCTCTCTCTCTCTCTCTCTCTCTCTCTTATGTGTATTTATATATATACATATATATATATATATATATATATATATATATAATATATATATATACATATATAAATATATATATATATATATATATATATATATATATATAATAGCCCCCCCCTGGGAGCGTCCCCCACCTCCGTGACATCTAGGGGCAACTCCCGGTACCGCGCCCCCGGGCCGCCCAGGGAGCCTCCCAAACACCCCACGACCGCCCAAGACGCTCCCAAAAGAGCCCCCAGAATGCGAAAGGACGGCCCAAGACGCTCCCAAGCAACCCAAGACAGATTGCCGACGGCTCTCCAGGCTCCCAGGAGGCCTCCAAGAGGCCCCAAGAGAGCTCCAAGCAGCCCAAGACAGATTGCCGACGGCCCTCCAGGCTCCCAGGAGGCCTCCAAGAGGCCCCAAGAGAGCTCCGAGAGGCGTCCCAGGAGCGCCCGAAGAGGCCCAAAACGTTGATGTTCATTGGTTTGCTGGTGGGTTTTTAGCCTTCTCGTGTTTTCGAGCTTCCCACGCTCCAAGACGGCCGAGCAAGGTCCCCAAGACCGCCCCAAGATCGCTCAAGAGCCCACAAGACGCCTCCAAGACGGGCCAAAAAAGGCCCCAAGACGGCCCAAGAGCGCTGCGAGGCAGCCCAAGAGAGCCCTAAGATGGCTCGAAAGCCGCCCAACAGGGGGAACGCAAAACGACAATCCTGGCTTTCCGCTCAGAGTTCCCCGAATCGGGGGTGGACAGAACCCCCACCCTGACACGTCGATTAGTGAATTGTCCTGTTTCGATTCTCGAGAGGGCGCCGCGGCCGTCATTTTCCAGGCTTGCGCCCGCCAGCTTTGGGCCCGAGGTCGTTTTCACTAAACCACGTTTTGCTAAAGGGGGTTCTGTCCATCCCCGACCGAAGAGTCTGAAGAGGCCCCCAAGAGCCCTGACGAGGCCCCAAAAGTGGCCCCAAGGGGCCCCAAAGCAGCCCCCCAGCGGCCTCCAAACTGCCTCCCGAGAGCCCCCTGCACGCCTCTTGGGCCCCCCCCCCCGATGCCTGCGCACTACACGGTAGGAGGCCCAACTTGAAAAGAAACACGGAAATCCAGTGATTCTTGCTTGTCCCAGTTTATCTCGGGCGCGGAAAAGAGGGGGGTGATGATTAGGGGGGGTGGCTATCATGGCGGAGGCCATGATATTTCCCCAGATTTCATGGCGCCTCCTCTTATTTCATTACGTCCCTGGCCCCCCCGCTGGGCCGCGCACATACCGCCGGTCATGATTTGCACCCCCCCCTCTTGGACACCCCCCTCTTTGCCGCCCCCGATTATCCCGAGCCCCATCAAGATTTCGGGGTCACATTACAAGGTGTTCCGGGAGTACGGTTGAACTCTCTGACGCTGTCTTGGCACTCTTTCGGGTCGTCTTCCTGTCCTCTTGGCTGCCCCTGAAGCCACCGTAAAAATCAAGATCCCATGAGTTCACCTGTCCAGCCTAGCTATAACGTCAGCGCGCGCGCCAAGAGAGAGCCAAAGGAGAGGACCTGCTCAAGCCTTTCGAGCGCTTTGCCTTAAGATGGCCCCAGGGTTCTCTCAAAGGCTCTCGAGGCGCCCCTCAGATGCCTTCAGAGACTCCCGGGAGACTCCCAGGAGGCACCAAGAGCTCCCCAAGAGGCCTCGAAAGACCTCCGACTCCGCCAAAGAGGCCCCGAGGGCCATCGCAACAGACCATGGCTTGTATCCCGGGGACTTCTGTCCCACATCTCAAGCGTGGCAATTTCAAAGAAGAAAATAATTATCAGAGTCCATTCTGATTTCAGCCCGCCCCCCCCGCACGCTACTCTGGCATAACAGGCAACCATCATGGCCCCCGTCACTGGCCAAGAAGACCCAAGGAAACCTTCGAGGGCTCTAAATCTCCGAATACCACAGGGGCGTCCCATACCTTCGGAATATCTAGGGGCAACTCCTGGTACCGCGCCCCCGGGCCTCCCAGGAAGGCTTCAAAACGCCCCAAGACGCCCCCAAAGAGCCCCCTGAGAGCCCCCAGAACGCAAAAAAACAGCCCAAGAGGCTGTTTAGTAGCCCAAGAAAGTCTTTCGACGGCTTTCCAGGCTCCCAGGATCGCCGAAGGGTTGACCAGAAGGCCTCCAAGAGGCCCAAGAGACCTCCGAGAGGCGTGCCGAGTTTCCAAGTTGAGTTCATTGAGAGGTTTTGGCCTTCTCGCGTTTTCGAGCATCCAACGCTTCAAGACAGCCCAAGAGGCCCCCAAGACCGCCCCAGGCGGGCGGATGAACGTCTTCAAGAGAGCCCAAGACGGCCCCAGAGATCGTGAAGACTGCCCAAGAGGCGCCCAAGACGGGCCGAGAGCGCCCCAGGACCGCTCAAAAGAGGCCCAGGGGCGGGAGCAGGAGGCCCCAAGAGGCCCCCGAGAAGCCTCCAGGACCCCCCAGAGGCCCTCAACAAGCCCCAGATCCCTCAGAGACCTCCCCAAATTACCCAGGCGAAGGACCCAACCGTGTGCAGTTGTGAGTAACGCAATGGTAATGATACCGGAGAAAAAACCCAATCATAATCTTTTTAGGGCTGTAGGGCTAGATGGGCTATAGGGTAATAGAGCTACAGGGCTATAGGGCTGTAGGGTATAGGGCTATAGGGCTATAGAGCTGATAGGGCTATAGAGTTATAGAGCTGTAGGGCTATATGGCTGTAGGGTTATTTGGCTATAGGGCTATAGGGCACCCCCGGGCACGCCTGGGCACCCGGGCACCCGGGCACCTGGGCACCCGGGCACCTGGGCGCGCGGCGAAAATCGGCGGCAAACCTAATTTAACCATATGAATCCGCTAGGACCCCCACAGAGGCAAGCTCTGATTAAGGAAATACCGTCCTCGGTGGAGCTCCCTATGGGGCCACGAACCTTGTGAGGGGTGCGCTGAAATGGGGGTGGAACTGCATGCGAACTTTGCCACTGGGGCCTTCGGTGGAGCTCCCCATGGGGCCACGAACAGTGTGAGGGGTGCGCCGAAATGGGGGTGGATCTGCATGCGAACTTTGCCACTCGGGACCTCGGTGGAACTCCCTACGGGGCCCACGAACCGTGTGAGGGGTGTGCCGAAATTGGGTGGAACTGCATGCGAACTTTGCCGTTGAGGCCCTCGGTGGAGCTCCATATGGGGCCACGAACCGTGTGAGGGGTGCGCCGGAATGGGAGTGGTATTGCAGGCGAACTTTGCCATTGAGGCCTGCAGCAGAGCTACCTATGGGGCCACGAATCCGAGACAAACCCTTCAAAAACCCCGGCAGAGTCGGCGGCGGATTTAGTGTTGGCTATCCGTTGTGGCTTGTTGGTGGTCTGGGCGGGTTGCGTCTGGGCTGCCGGCGAGACACGACGGACCCGCCTGAGCAACAGACTCGAGCGGTAGGAGATCGGGCAGCACAAGCAGTGTTCTGGGCTCCGTGGAGCGGGGGCCCAGCATGCCGGTACGCGGGGGGTCTGCGTGGGCATGCGGTTCAGGGCACCTTTTGCCGCGCCCGCTCCACACCGTTGTACAGTCTTGTCAAACATCATCTGTTCGCTGAGAACTCACGTCTACCTTTTGTCAAACATCATCTGTTGTCTGGTCGATCTCCTCAGCGAAAACCATCCACTGATTGGGGCTGTTCTCAGGTGTAACACAGTCCTGTCAAACATCGTCTGTTTCCTGAAAACTTACGTCTTCGCTTATCGCTTCACGTCCTAGTGCCACCCCTTTCCCGGCGGGGGCAGGATCAAAGTGAAGGGGCTTCCCTTCGAGTGAGCTACTACGTTTTTCAATTTCGTCCGGAGTGGCGACTATGACGACGACGACGACGCGACGACGACGATGACGACGACAGCGTCTTTACACGCCGACAGGGTCGGCGGATTTGAGACGACTGGTGCCTAGGTCACCCGCGGGGGCGTGAAGATAAAAACGTGCTTCGCGCGTCGCGGTCTAGGCCAGAGCGGCTGCCCTTCTGCATGGTGGGGCGGCGCAATGGCGCGAAGATGCGTAATCGCGCATCGCGGGTCGCGATGCGCGAAGTTAGGTGGCCTAGAATGCAGCCAGGCCAATCGATTGATTTTCCCACTTCCCTCCCTAGCCGCACATTTTGTCTCAAGTCGCAAGGTGCCGCTTCATTGATCACTCACGATGGAGAGGCGATGATTTCGATCCGAACGGTCGTGGGGCTACGTCTCAATCGTCGCGCCCAGTTCGTCGGGCTTTGGTTTTCTGGCCCTGGCGCCGTGGAGCTCGCAGGATAGGCAACCAACGTGCTGGCCCCCGAGGCAGGCAACAGACAGAGATTTGCCATGGCAACATAACCCAGATGGTGGAGCAACACGAGGCCGTGGTGATCCCGTCCGTGTGGACAAGACAAGTGAGGGGAAGAGCTTGACAAATCTCTTGGACTATCTGACGGCTGCGCACCCTGACACACCCGGCCGCGCACTTGTACCCACCTTGATCGGGTGGGTACCGAGCTGACAGCGCGGCAGGACCCGCTCTACAGCTTTGGGGCGAGCGGCGAGTTGATGGAATTGGAGGTGGACCCAGAGGGATTGCAGCAGAAGGTACGTCTGGAGCTTGCACAAAACACCGCGATCCAGCTGCGTTCGTAATGCTACGAGAGCACCCTGAACGCGGAAGTGTGTTCTTCCAACGAGCTCCAGACCATCGTGGACGAACACGACAGTCGTCTTTGGGAGACCATCCCGAAGTTGCTCATGCCCAATTGCTCTGCTCTAAAAAAGCGCTTGCTGGAATTTGGGGACAGGGGGAGTTCCGGTTGGTGCAGGAGTACGCAAATCATCAGCACGTCTTGTTGGCGGTCAACGGGCAGCGCGAGAATGTCGTGATCAAGACGCGCAGCAAGCGCAGCGTCACCGTTGCCGAGGAGGTCGAGAGCATATACCAGGAGTTCAACTTTCTGACACACCCTCGACCACCCCACACATCATCCGCTGTGCAAGCATGCTGCACAGCCAGTCCCATTTGCACCTGGTGCTCCAGTATGGCTGCGACTTCTGCATGGAGCAGGTAGCTGTCGACAAAACCAGTCCACCATTTGTCCAGGGACGACGCCGTGGACTGCATCACCCAGATCGCGAGTGCTCTGTCCTATTGCCGCGCCAATGATTTTACACTCATGGGCACGTGTCGCTGAGGCATGTGTCGGTAGAGATGGCGAGGAATCGGATCGTTTCCCGCTTGGTGGGCTTCAGCATGGCACGTTCCAGACTCCAGCACGCGGAAGACCATGTGCGGTTATTTCCTGTGCGTCGCTCTGGCGTCAGCGCTGGGGGAGCCGTACTGGCCAAAGCCGGCAGATTGTTGGAGGTTAGGGGTAGTGCTCCTGGAGACCGCTTGCAAGCACGGCTCGCTCGAGCTCTCGGTGCCATGGCGCCGTTGCGCACACCTCGCGCAGGCCATGCGGGAGATACTCGAGTTCTTCGCCCAAGCTGGCTCCCATTCCCAGGCGATGGCGAGCATGGGCGGCGTGCATGACGGAGCGGCGCTGGCGTGCCTGGCGGCGCTGCTGAGGCCCGAGCCCCTCCGCAGGGCGAGCGCCTCCGACGCGGTAGGCGTGCTGTCAGCCAGGCGCGTGAATGCCGCTCGTTGATGGGTGGTGTTCGGGGAACATATATATATATATGTATAAACATACATGTTCGGAGGTCTACAAAGATTTCTCTGATCGACACTGGCGCTCCCTGGCGGCGCCTCCAGCGCCGCGCCTGGCGTGCTCCGCGCGCCAAGGAGAGGGGTCCAGCGCCGATCCAGAAGATCCGCGCAGACCTCCAAAGTCTTGGTTTGTGCCCTATTTTCGGGGGTGGACAGAACCCCCAACAGTGACACGTCGATTAGTGAATTGTCCATTTTCGGTTTTCGAGAGAGCGCCGTGGCCGTTATTTTCCATGCTTGCGCCCGCCAGGTTTGGGCCCGAAGTCGTTTTCACTAAACCACGTTTTACTAAAAGGAGGTTTGTCCATCCCCGATATTTGTTCCCCGAGATGCGCCCACTCCTGGGAGTTGGCAAAGGTGCCCCTCGAAGCAAAAGGGCACATGTGCATCCATCTGCACGAATTTGCCCATGAGTCCAGCTCATCCGAGCTCCAGGCAGAAAGGGCACGTTCGCCCAACTTTGTTCAACCACTACAAGTTGCGGTGTTCGTGTTTCGGCGTTTGCTTGAACGTCTTCATGGAGTGACTCCGTCACAGATTATTCGTCCCTCTTATTTGTTAACTGCGCCCAACGCGCTCCAGACGTCTGGGTGGACAGCGTCTCTACAGTCTGCGATGTCGATGACACAAGTGTGTTCAGGATCAGGTTCGATCTGGGCGTCCCGTTTCATCTGGCCCACTCGGGTGTCCCAAGTCGATGCTATTTGATCCAGCCCAGCCAATTAGCAGCCACTTGTTTGTTTCGCGAGCCTCTGCGCTTGGCGACCTTTGCAGGCGTTCCGTCTCCCCTCCCCCCAAGCCCTCTCTCAATTACGATTGCTAACATAATGGCCTTCGGCCCATCACGCCCTCGTGCCTGTGTTGTGGGTCAGAGTCCTCAGGGATGCTTCTTGGGGTCTCTTCGGAGCGCTCTCGGGCGCCTCTTGTGGGCAGCTCTGGGCCCTCTTGGGTGCCTCTTGTGGGCCTCTTGGGGTCCTCTTGGGGCCTCTTCTGGGCCGTTCGGGGTCTCTTGGCAGCCTCTTGGCAGCCTTTTGGGGCCTCCTGGGGGCCTCTCGGGTCCGCGGGCTCGACATGTCCGTTCGGGTCCCCCACCTGGCCCCCCTTAGAGCCGTTAATTGGGCTTCTTGGGCCGTCTTGAGCGCCTCTTGGGCCGTCTCGAGGCCCTCTTGGGCCGATCTTTGGGGCGTCTTGGAGCATCGGGAAGCAGAACAGGCGAGAACTCGGAAATCCTTGAACAGCCAATGGAACATCACAGATTGCGAAGGCCTTACGGCCAGTGCCGCGACGACGACGACGACGACGACGACGACCACGACGACGACGACGACGACCACGACGACGGCGACGACGACCACGACGACGACAATGGCGGCGGCGGCGGCAACGACGACGACGCTGACATGGGCCAAGGATGGGTCTTGTAATCTCTTCGGAAGTCTCTCGGCGGCCTCTGGGGGGAAAAAAAGGGCCTCTTGGGGGCCTCTTGGGGCCTCTGGGGAGCCTCTAGGGGCCTCTGGGGAACTTCTTGGGGCCCAGGGCTCGAACTGTCCGTCTTGCAGCCGTCTTGGAGGCATCTGGGGCCGTCTTGGAAGCATTTTTGGCTGTTTTGGGGTCCTCAGTTGTTTTGGGGCCTTCTTGGAGGCCTCTCGGGCCGTCTTAGGGAGATGTTGGGGGCCTCTGGCGCCGTTTTGGAGCGGCGGGAAACGGAAACTGATGATGTTGGCCTCTTGGGGCCCTCTCGGGAGTGCTCTTGGAGGCGTCTTGGGGCGTCCTGGAGGCCTCCTGGACAGTCTGGAGGGCTCTTGGTACTTTCTGAGGCCCCAGGGCACCCAGGGGGGGAAAGCGTATCTGGGTGGGGACCCCCCCGGGACCCCCCCACGCGCGGGGAAGGGATCAAAGGGAAGGGGCTCCCCTTCGAGTCGATTGCGACATTGCTAAAGTTTTCTCTCGCTGACAAGCTTGAGGAGGAGGGTGCAGGGAAAGGCGACGACGGAAACGACGATTGACGGAGACGACTACTAGAACAGCAAAGCCCCTCACACACGCCGACAGGGTCGGCGGATTTTCCGAAACAAAGACGGAAGGAAATAATACGGAAAAGGGCACAAAAAGAAAGGGGAGGGAAACTGTAGGAAACGAGAGAGAAAACGGAGGGGAACAGAAGGAAACGAGACAGAACAGGACGGGAAACGGAAGGAACAGGGAGGGAGTCGGAGGGAAACGAGGGTTAAACGTGTAGGAAGCAGAAGGAAACGCGACGAACAAGGAAGGGAAACGGAAGGAAACGAGAGGCAGCATGGCACCGGAGGGGAAAGGGGAAGGACGCGAGAGGGAAACGAGAGGGAAATGGGAGGGAGGCACGGAGGGAAGCACGAGGGGGAGAAAAGGGAAGGGGAGCAGCGAGGGAGCAGCGAGGGGAGCGAGAGGGAGAGGGGAAGGGGAGCCACGAGGCGGCGGCGCCCGTGCGCTGGCCGTCGGGGGCGGCGTGCGCCGTGGGTGCGGTGCTGGTCGGGCACCCGCGGGATTTCCCCGGGCCAGGGCGCGCGGCTCGGGCCGCCGCGGGTGCCCTCCTCCTCCTCCTCCTCCTCCTCCTCCTCCTCCTCCTCCTCCTTTCTTGCAGGCCTCCCAGGCCCGGCAGTGTGCTCGGCAGGGCCGTGCTACGTTCATCGGGAGCGGAAAAGAAGGGGGTGATGACTAGGGGGGGTGGGGGGGAAGAGAGAAGCCCAGAACATGTGGGAAAATGTGCGGAATCTTTTTATTTGTGTGTATTTATTTGTGTGTCCTGGGGCCCCTTCAGAAACAAGGACCGCCTGGGCACACCGGGGGAGCGCGTTGGTTCATCTCCGGGGTAGCGCTCGTGACCCGGGCCAAATCCGCCTTCCTCCCCCCCTTGGGCCCCCCCCTTGGGTCGGGGGCGGAAAAGAGGGGGGTGATGACTAGGGGGGGTGGATTTCATGGCGCGGGCCATGGTTTTTCCTCAGATTTCATGGCGCCCCTTCTTGTTTCATTACGTCCCTGGGCCCCCCCGCTGGGCCGCGCACATGGCCGCCGGTCATGATTTGCACCCCCCCCTCTTGGACACCCCCCTCTTGGCCGCTCCCGAGTTCAAGTCGGGCCTGTCCCCCTACAGGGGGATCTACGACGAAAAATAAACAAAATACCCCCAACAACCCCCCCCCCCAACAAAAAATAGTCCCCAGATTATTGTTGGACCATTTTGGGGACATGTTTGATTTGTCGTCGAAAATCCCACTGTATGGGGGGTGGACACGCCCGACTTGATGCTACGTTCTTGCGGCTTCTGCGAGCGGCTTTCAGCCTAGTCCGCGCCTCCAGAAAAAAGGGGAAGGAGTCTCAAAAGTCGCTCCGCGAGGCGCCCAGGCAGCGTGCCAAGAAACCCCGTGCTACAGGTTTCCGAGGATCCCCTGGCTCCTCCTCCTCCTCCTCCTCCTCCTCCTCCTCCTCCTCCTCCTCCTCCTCCTCCCTCTCTCCTTCCTCCTCCTCCCCAAAGCTCAGGCACAGTAGGGGTATGGGCCGAAGGCCATAGATAAGCAAGCCATGGGTTTGGCGACGGACCCATTCCTACACAGTCATGCGCAGTGCAGGACATGGGTCTCTCTTCATACACTGCGCGCCGCGGGGGGGCAATGCGGAAAGGTGGCTGCTGCGGAGCACGCGCGCACGGGTGCGCTGAACTCTTTGTGGGTACGATCCGCTTGAAGGGCCGCGCGAACACGCCCACTGGAGGCCGCAGGTGGACCTCCTCTGGGCACGCCCCGTGCGAGGCGTGTTCCGAAATGGGCGGGGGGACGCCATGCGGAGCTGCCCATTGGTGCCATATGTGGAGCTCTCTCTGGGGCATGACTCTCGTGATAGGTGTGCCGACACCAGGGAGGGGCCGTTGTACGAACCTTCTCTCTTGGCCTTTAGGTGGTGCGCCATGTGGGCACGATCCGCGTGAGTGGGTGTGCGGCAAGGGCCAAGGGGGGGGTGGGCGGAGCGCGGTGCGAACCCTGCCTCTGAGGCTGCAGGTGGAGATCCTTGCGGGCCACGATCTGTGTGAGAGGTGTGCCGAAGTAGGCGGGAGGGCGGTATGCAAACCTTATCTTTGGGGTTGTCCGTGGAACACCTTGCGGGCCACGATCCGTGTGAGAGGTGCCGAAGTGAGCGGGGCGACGCTATGAAGCTCCCGTCTGGCGATCGGGGCACGATCCGCGCCATGGGCGTGCCACTATCATGAAGGGATCGGCTCGGTTCGGTTCGGTCCGGTTCTGCAGCCGGGTCGGTTTTGCTTGGCCGGTTCGGTTTGGCATCGGTCCGGTTTCGGCCGGTTCGGCTTGGGCCTGCCGCCGGTTCGGTTCGGTTCCGGTTTTCGCGCGGTTGGGTCCGACCGGTTCGGTTCGGTTCGAGTGGCCGCTCCGGTTCGGTTCGGCCCGACTGGTCAGGTGCGACGTTGGGCGCCCCGTCTGCGTAAGCGACGACCCAGTTTGAAAAAAAGGGAGGAGGAGGAGGAGGAGGAGGAGGAGGAGGAGGAGGAGGAGGAGGAGGAGGAGGAGGAGGGGGAGGAGGCGGAGGCGGAGGCGGAGGAGGGAGGAGGAGGACGACGAGGAGGAGAAGGAGGAGGAGGAGCAGGAGGAGAAACGTGGAGGCGTGGAGGCGCGAGGCCCTCCAGCGACGTGCCCCGACGGGGGTCGCAGCCCCGAGGGGGGTCGCAGCCCCGAGGGGGGTCGCAGCCCCGAGGGGGGTCGCGCCCGCGAGGGGGGTTGCACCCGCCACCCGCCAGGGGGGTTGCACCCGCCAGGGGGGTTGCACCCGCCAGGGGGGTTGCACCCGCCAGGGGGGTTGCACCCGCCAGGGGGGTTGCACCCGCCAGGGGGGTTGCACCCGCCAGGGGGGTTGCACCCGCCAGGGGGGTTGCACCCGCCCGCCAGGGGGGCCACCCGCCAGGGGGGTTGGCACCCGCCAGGGGGGTTGGCACCCGCCAGGGGGGTGGCACCCGCCAGGGGGGTGCACCCGCCAGGGGGGTTGCACCCGCCAGGGGGGTTGCACCCGCCAGGGGGGTTGCACCCGCCAGGGGGGTTGCACCCGCCAGGGGGGTTGCACCCGCCAGGGGGGTTGCACCCGCCAGGGGGTCAGGGGGGTTGCACCCGCCAGGGGGGTTGCACCCGCCAGGGGGGTTGCACCCGCCAGGGGGGTTGCACCCGCCAGGGGGGTTGCACCCGCCAGGGGGGTTGCACCCGCCAGGGGGGTGGCACCCGCCAGGGGGGTGGCACCCGCCAGGGGGGTGGCACCCGCCAGGGGGGTTGGCACCCGCCAGGGGGGTGGCACCCGCCAGGGGGGTGGCACCCGCCAGGGGGGTGGCACCCGCCAGGGGGGTGGCACCCGCCAGGGGGGTGGCACCCGCCAGGGGGGTGGCACCCGCCAGGGGGGTGGCACCCGCCAGGGGGGTGGCACCCGCCAGGGGGGTGGCACCCGCCAGGGGGGTCACCCGCCCCGCCAGGGGGGTTGCACCCGCCAGGGGGGTTGCACCCGCCAGGGGGGTCACCCGCCAGGGGGGTCGTCGCTGTCGCTGTCGCCGCCGCCGCCGCCGCCACCGTCGCCGCCGCCGTCGCCGTCGCCGTCGCGGGTCGCCAGAGGGGGTCGCCAGGGGGGCTGCCAGGAGGGTCGCCAGGGGCCCCCCCGGGGCCCCCCCGCGGCCCCCCGACGACGACGGCGACGACGACGACGACGACGGACGCTTGCCGACGCCCGCGCCCGCCGACGCGCCCGCCGTCGAGGAGGAGGAGGAAGCGGAGGAGGAGGAGGAGGAGGAGGAGGAGGAGGAAGGGGAGGAGGAGGAGGAGGAGGAGGAGGAGGAGGAGGAAGAGGAGGAGGGGTCGCGGGAATCTTCGGGAGGTTCTGGGGTCATCGGGGTCCCGGAGTCCTGGGGGTCATCGGGGTCCTGGGGTCCGGACCAGAGGGGAAAGGGGTTCGGTTCGGTTCCCGTCGGTTCGGTTCAGGGGCCGCCCGGTTCCGGTTCGGTTCCGGTTCTGGTTCGGTTCGGTCGTCGCCGGTTCGGTTCTGAATGAATTCGGTTCGGTCCGGTTCGGTTTTCTACGTTCCTGGTTTTGGACCGGTTCGGTCCGGTTCGGTCACGGTTCCCGGTTCTCGGTTCGGTGCGGTCCCTTCATGCACTATGCGAACCTTGTTTTTGAGGACCTAGGGCGGGTTCCCTGCGGTGCGCGATGCCTGTGAGGGGTGCGCGGGGGGACCTTGCGCCAAGCCTGTCGCTGGGCCCGCAGGTGGAGCTCAGCTCCCTGACGTGCGCGATCCGCGCGACAATATTTGTTTTCGAATGCCGGACACTTTAGACTACAATTAGAGTATGCTAGAGCCTAAGCGCGCGCGCGAAGCGCCCGCGTGGCTCTAGCATGTAAATGTTTATATATTCCTATTTATATACTTTACAGGGCCGGGGACCCCGGACGGACCCCGGACGGCCCCCCCCCAACGAGTTTCGGCCTTCTGCGAGATTTTCGGGCGGTCCCAGAGGCGCCCCAGACGGCCCGAGATACTCCCAAGAGGGGTCCACGAGCGCTCCAAGACAGCCCAAGAGCGCTCCAAGAGACCCCAAGACCGCCCAAGACCGTCCAAGGGGGCCCCGAGACGCCCCAAGAGGCCTCCAACAGGCTTCCCAAGAGGGCCCCAAGAGGGAAATGTTATTGATTTTTGTATGGTTTTCAGAGGTTATTCTGGTTCTCCCTTTTTCGGGCCAACATCAGCCCGAACCGGCCCAAGAGGCTCCAAAGATCGCCCCAAGATAGCCCAAGAGGCCCCCCA
>CAUYUJ010021953.1:0-2500 GCA_963575745.1 Prorocentrum cordatum | reverse complement strand
CTCCTCCTCCTCCTCCTCCTCTCCTCCTCCTCCTCCTCCTCCTCCTCCTCCTCCTTCCTCCCTCCTCCTCCTCCTCCTCCTCCTCCTCCTCCTCCTCCTCCTCCTCCTCCTCCTCTTGTGGGGTAATCCCCTGGCATATCTCGAGCTCCAGAAGATGGCACGATCTGCTCGCTTCCCCGAGCGCCGCCGTGAAGCTCTGCTCCCGCTTCGGCTACCCCGGTGTGCGGCAGCGAGAGGCTCGAGCGCCAGAGCCCAAGCCTGGCGACGTAAGTTCTGGGCAAAATGCCTCTCCTCGTCCTCCTGCTGCCTCTCCCAACCCTTCTCCTCCTCCTCCTCCTCCTCCTCCTCCTCCTCATTCATCATCATCATCATCATCATCATCATCCTACCTCTCCTCCTCCTCCTCATCCTCCTCCGCCTCCTCCTCCTCCTCGTTTTTGCCTCCCCGTCCCGTTTGTTTCCGCCTCCTCCTCCGTTAGCTCACCTCCTCCTCCTTCCTTCCTCCTCCTTCCTCCTCTTCCCTCCTCCTCCTCCTCCTCCTCCTCCCCCTCCTCCTTCATCCTCCTCCCTCCTTCCTCCTCCTCCTACTCCTACTCCTTCCTCCTCCCCCTGCCGCCTCCGCTCCGCCTCCTCCGCCCTCCGCCTCCCCTCCCCCTCCCCCTGCCCCCTCCTCCTCCTCTCCTCCTCTCCTCCTCCTCCTCCTCCTCCTCCTCCTCCTCCTCCTCCTGCGGTGTAATCCCCTGGCATATCTCGAGCTCCAGAAGATGGCACGATCTGCTCGCTTCCCCGAGCGCCGCCGTGAAGCTCTGCTCCCGCTTCGGTTGCCCCAGTGTGCAGCAGCGAGAGGCTCGAGCGCCAGAGCCCAAGCCTGGCGACAGAAGTTCTGGGCAGAATGCCTCTCCTCGTCCTCCTGCTGCCTCTCCCAACCCTTCTCCTCCTCCTCCTCCTCCTCCTCCTCCTCCTCTCGCTCCAGTCCAGCATCGTAGCCTTTCCCTTGAACATGTGGAGCCTCGAATAGGGGAAGACCGACAGGCTTCACTCCTCCTCCTCCTCCTCCTCCCCTCCTCTCCTCCCTCCTCATCATCATCATCATACCTCTCCTCCTCCTGCCTCAGCTCCCCTCCCTCCTCTCTCCTCATCATCTCATCATCATCATCATCATCATCATCATACCTCTCCTCGCTCATCCTCCTCTCCTCCTCTCCTCCTCCTCCTTCCTCCTCCTCCGCCTCCCCCTCCTCTTCCGCCTCCTCCTCCTCCACCTCCTCCCCCTCCGCCTCCCCTTTTCCTCCTCCTCCTCCTCCCCCTCCTCCTTCCTCCTCCTCCTCCTCCTCCTCCTCCTCCTCCTCCCCGCCACCTCCTCCTCCTCCGCCTCCGCCTCCTCCCCCCTCCGCCGCCCCCCTCCCCCCTCCCCCTCCCCCCTCCTCCTCCTCCCTCCTCACGCCTCCTCCTCCTACCTCCTGCCGCCTCCTCGCTCCTCCTCCTCCTCCTCCTCCTCCTCCTCCTCCTCCTCCTCCTCCTCCTCCTCCTCCTCCTCCTCCTCCTCCCTACGGCCCCGGGGGAGACCGTGCACTCCCCTCAGCCTGCATAGCGGCACGATTCGCTACAACAGCACCCCCGTTTAGGCAGTTTATCGCCAGCGCAATTGCTCTGCCAAGCCGCCGACGCAAAAAGTGTTGCGTTGGCTCTGGGTTGTCGGACGTCTGCAGTTGTCCTCGGCGGTGTTCCTGCCCTGGGGGTGCCTTCCAGCGGCTGGGCATCTCTGAGAGCTATACAGGGCTACCCGAGTCGTCCCGAGCGGCCGCCGGAGACACGAGATGTGACCCGAAAGCCCAGACTCCTCCGCCGGCGGTGGGGTCGGTGGGTTTTGGGACTCGAGTCGTTCTCCGAGGATGTCGCGGGCGACTGGGGCCTCCGAGGTGACAAAACCGTGTGGTGCCGGCCCCTGCGGTTAGATCTTTGTGGACTTCAAGGTCACCGCGGGGTCTGTCACCACACGATTTTGGGACCCCCAAGACCAGCAGTCGTCGGGTGCGGCGCTCGCTGCTGGGGCGCAGAAGGAGGAGAGGGAGGGCGACGACGACGACGAAGACGACGACGAAGACGACGACGACGACGACGAGGACAAGGACGAGAGCGAGGGCGAGGGCGAGCATTGACCCTCGCCTTGCGCCCCGCCCGCACTCGCTGCGAGAGGCTGATCGCGACGCCGCAGAGCCTGAACTCCGCCACCCACGAGTCCGCCTCGGGGGGGGGGGGGGGGGGGGGGGGGGGGGGGGCGGAGCGGTGGGCGGGCCCTCCGCGAGCTGGCCGCGGCGGCGCCTGGGTGGTCGGGGCAGCTCCTCCTCCGCCTCCTCCTCCTCCTTCTCCTCCTCCGCCTCGTCCTCCTCCTTCTTCTCCTCCTCCTCCGCGTCGTTGTCCTCCTCTTCCTCCTCCTCCGCCTCCTCCTCCTCCTCCGCATCGTCCTCCTCCTCCTCCTCCTCCGCCACCTCCTCCTCCT
>CAUYUJ010021952.1:127500-130705 GCA_963575745.1 Prorocentrum cordatum | reverse complement strand
TTTCACGCGCGCAATATCAACCGATTGAACTGCCAGATTGCATCCAAACTGCAACGGATCCACTTCGCCCAGCCGCCACGGCGCGGCAACGTGCCTCCGCGCGCCCCGTGGAAAGGGGCTGCTGTTCAGTCGCTGGACGTCCTGAGAACGGCCTCGATCTCGGAGATCATCTCGAGGGCTGCTGCCGCCTGCCGCCTCCTGCGCGGCCACTGTCAGGACCGCGGCTCTGGAGACGGCGGCATTGGACACGGCCTCAAGTCTCGAGCTCCTGCGCGTCTGCAAGGTGCACCCTCAGAGTTTTGGCGCGTTCTCTGTGCAACTTCGGCGCGTCCTTGCAGTCGCGCGCGGCCTTCAACCGGTGGATGGCGGGGCTCGCCCTGGCCGGCGCCCTCGCGGCGTCGCCGAGCATCTTCTTGTCCGCCGTGGTTGGCACGGGCTTCTTAAAGCCTTTTCCTTTGCCTTTGCCCCCCTCCGCCCTGGTCTTTTCTGGCAACTGTCGTCGTCTCTTTGTGATGCTGTCTCGGATGTCCTGTTCGATGCTCTTGTCGCCCTTCTGCCGAGCATCCACTCGGTGGACTTTGCCGACCGCGTCGTCTTTCTCAACGTCGTTGCAATGGTCGCGGATCGCATTGATGTCGGACCCCCTCCGGCTGCATGCGCTCAAGGGAAGGCCCCCGCCCCTGGCGCCCGCATTTCGGCTCTCCACGTAGCGCTTCTTGAACGACTCCACGGCCACTTCCTCGATCTGCGCCTGTCCACTTGCCTCGCTGAGGTCAGTCCAAAACTCTGCCCCCTCGTCCTCCGCGAAGCCCTGGAACTGCATGGGGGCCAGCCCCCGAACGCGCGGCGCAGCTGCGCGCATTGGGCGTCGCCGATGCCGCACTGCCGCGCTTTGCTCTCCTCGCCGGCGACTTTCATCCAAAGGGGGTCGACGCGGCGCCCGCGCTTACAGCGGAAGGGGCGGCCGCGAACGTCGGCGCGACGTCCGGGACTACGCTGGGTGAAGCTCCGGCAGCCTGATTGTCCTCATTCTCGCCGGCGCGTTGCTTCTTCTCATTGCGATTCGATCCTTTCTTCGGCCTTCTCTTCTCTTCTCTTCTCTTCTCTCCTCTTCTCTTCTCTTCTTCTTCTTCGTCTCATTCGCCTCTCCGAGGCCCCCATCGGGCCCCGCGGCTCCGTCGGCCCCTTCGGCACTCGGCTCTGCCCGCTCGGCCGCGTCGGCGACCTGGGCCCTGGCCCCCGTGGCCCCCTCGCCAGTCGGCTCCGCGCGCTCGGCCACCTCGGCGCCCCGGCCTCCTCGGCCCCCTCGCCACTCGGCTCCGCGCGCTCGGCCGCGTCGGCGCCCTGGGCCCCGGCCTCCCCGGCCCCCGCGGCACTCGGCCACGTCCACTCGGCCGAGTCGGCGCTGCGGGCCCCAACCCCCTCGGCCCGCTCTAGGGGCTCGCCGTCCCCCGCCGAAGGCGCCACTTAATTAAACGTCTGGTGCGGGCGCCTCCGTTGCCTCTCTGGCAGACGCCTGCGCGCGCCCTCGCGCCCGCCATCTGCAGACTCTGGCTGGGCTCTCGGAACTCGGGCCTTCCTGGCGCGGCCCGCGCGCGGCGACGCGCGCGTCGGCGCCGCCGCCTCGGCGACCGCGCTGCCCTGGTCGCCGCTTTGGCCCCCGGCCGCCCTGGCGCCCCCCCTCGCGCCGTCGGTGGGCGGGCGCGACGCCGAGGGCGCGCCCTCGCGGCGCCCCGTCGGGGCCCGGGGCGGCTCGCCCGACGGCTCGTCCGCCGAGGCGGGCCGGAAATTCCAGAGCGTCTGCGACGGGCTCTCCTCGGCGCGGCCGCGCTCGCGCGCGGCCACTGCAGGCGCGGGCGCGGGCTGCGAGCGCATTCCGCCGAAGTGGAAGTCGCGAGCGAGACCCATCTGCTTCTGCGCCCCGCGCGCCGCGACTGCGATAGGCCCGCCCATTGTTCGCGACGCCCCGCGGAAGAACGCCCCCGCCCCTTGCTGGCGCTGCCAGCTCAAAAGGCTGCAATGCTGGTCGCGTCGGCAGTTAGCGATGCGAAGAGCGATTGGATCGCCGGTCGGCTGCGATCTGAAGCGAATGTATCGCTCGGGGCCCATATTACAGCGAGCGCATCGCGTCTGCTGCGAGCGCAACGCTTGGGCGAATGCAGCGAGTGCGTCGCAGGGCGAGACGACTGCGTCGCTCGTGCGTCACTGCCCGTCTACCCCGCTCACCTCCAATCCGCCGCCATCGTGCTCGTCGTTGTTGTCCTCGTCCTTCTCCTCCGCATGCTCGTCCTACACCGCCTCCGCCCCTCCTCCTCCTCCACCTCCTCCTCCTCCTCCTCCTCCTCCCCCTCGTGCCCCTCTTCTCCCCTCCCCCCTTCACCCCCCCGTCGTCGTCCCCCCCCCCCCCCTCTCCCCCCCCCTCCTCACCCTCGTCGTCGTCGCCCACCCCCCCCCCCCGCTCCTCCCCCGAATCGTCTGCGCTCGGCGCGGCCCGGCGGCGACCCAGCAGCGGCCCAACGCGCGGGGCCACTCGCAGTCCAGCAGCGGCCCGACGCGCGCGGCCCAACGGGGGCCCAACGGAGGCCACCGCGGCCGAGCGAGAAACCGACATGCCGGAACACCTGCGGCCCAACGGCGGCCCAATGCGGGCGGTCCAGCGGGGGGTCCAACGGCGGCCCAACGCGTTGGACCGCCCCCCCTCGCCCCCCCCCACCGCGCCCCCGCCGCGGAGGGCGGGCCTCCTTGACTCGCCAGGCGCGCGCGGGCACGCGCTCTAGCGGCGCGGTTGGCTGCGCGAAGCGGGGGACTAGAAGCGCCCGGGCGGGCTGGAACAGGACCCCCCCCTTCAGGGATCGTTAGAAAGGACGGGGGGGGGCGCGACGAGCACGAGGGCCGCGCCATCGGGCGTCGCAGCGCGGCGCGCGCGAGAGCACGCCCGCCCAGGCTGCCGGCGCCCGGCCGGGGGCTGCCTGCAACCGGCACGCCGCGCGCAGCGAATGGGCCCCTCGCGCGCCCCCCCCCCCCGCGCGAGAGGGGGGGTTCTCTGGTCCAAATGTAAAGCGCAACAAAAAAGCAATGAGACACGGACATGCGATAGTCAACGACATGGGCCAATTGCGTTTCTCGCCTGGGCGATTCGCCCGGCCCCGACATTGCAGGCGCGAGCGCGCGCCCGGCTCTCCCCGAGAACAACCAAGAAGGGGCG
>CAUYUJ010021952.1:25000-125000 GCA_963575745.1 Prorocentrum cordatum | reverse complement strand
TGGGCGCCCTTCGTGCATTTTCCTTCGGCGCGCGCGCGGCGCTTGGACCCCCCCCCCTCTCCGCCCGCGGCCCCCCTCGCCGGGCGAATTGCCTCGCCCACTCGGTCGGCCCCCCCTTCGAGGGGGGGGGCCTCGGCGAGCCCCGGGAACGCCGGGCCCTCGCGCCACCTTGGACTCCGCTTCGCGCGCCTCGGCCGCGCTCCAGCAGCGGTTCGGCCGCTCCTGCTTGAGGCGCACCTCCTCTGGCAATGCGCCGGCAGGGGGCTCCCGTGGCCCGACGCCGGGCGGTTCGTCCGCCTCGTCGGCGCCGGGCGGCCCCGCGTCGACTTCAGTGCGTGGCAGAGCCACCTCCCCGAGGTTAACGAGGCAAGTCTCCTCGGCGCGCTCTGGCCGCCTCGTCGGCGCGGCCGGCGCTTCGCAGCGCGCGCCAGCCGCGGCCTCGCCCGCAACTGAGCTGGGCGCCCGCGCGCGGAGGGCCTTGAACGGACCCCAGGGGCGAGGGGGTTCTGGACCGAACGATCGGCCCTCTCGCCCATGACCCCACGGTCGCCGGCGCGCCCGCCCGAGCGGGTCGCTTGGGCCCGCGCGAAGATAGGGCGCATGCGCCGACGGCATCAGACACGCAAGCAAAGCGATTCGATCGCTTGCGGAAGCGACTGGATCGCCGAGCGAGTCAGTCGCCGGCGCGCGCGCAGGCGGGCGAGCGAAGGTGGCCGTCGCGCCCGCGCTGAGCGAGCGGATCGCTTCGGGTCGTGCCCCTGGTCCCCCCCCCATTCCCCCTCCTGCCTTCTTGCCCCAGTCGCTAAGCTACGACATAGACATCCCCCCCCTGCCCCCCCGCGCCCTGTTCGCCAAATGGGCGGGCCCCGCGGCGCAGCAATATTCAGCGCGCGCTCAGCAATGCGAGGGCGGATGCGTGTTCCTCCAAGAACATCGCACGCGCGCGCGATTCTCTCGTCGGCCACTGGGGCGCCCGCGCGGCGCGGTTTACCCCGCGCCTGCGCGCGCTCGCCAGCCAAGAACAAAAGCGCCTCGCATCGCCGCTCGCTGCATTGCGATGTCAACTCGATGATATTACGCGTAGCCCGCCGCCTTGGAGCGCTCCAGGACAATCCTGCGCCGGCGACTCCTGCGTCGACCGCGCCCGCGCAAGGCTGCTCGTCTTCTTGCCATTATTGCCCGTGGTCTTCGGGGCCGCCGTCTCCGGCTGGGGCGCGCCCTTGGCCTTGCCCTCGGCCTCGGCCACGGGCCCGGCCTTCGCTTACGTCTTGCCCTTGCCCGCGCCAGTTTTCGCCTCGACGGCCAGCAGGGGCGCGTTTCCCGTTGCCTCGACGTTCGAAGCGACCGCGTTCGGCCGCGCCTCCGCCGGCGCGTCGGAGGCCTCGCCCGTCGTCGGCGGGTTCTCGGAATTGGGGGGGGGGGTAGGCCACGCCCCCCCCCCGCAGGCGGGGCCGTGCTCGGATGCCGCAGGCCCCCCGGCATCCTGAGCCGGAGGGGGCCTTGCACGCCCTGCTGGCCAGCCCCCGCCAGGACGCGGCCGGGGCGCATCTGGGCCAGCTGCGTCGCACCCCCCAGCGCGAGGCTCTGCGTTGGCGACCCCTGGCTGGCGAGCACCACGGCGGCGCCTTGGCGCGCCGTGTTCCTCAAAGGAAACGCGCGACAAACGCTCCGAGTCGTAGACTCAGCGACAGGGCTTGAACCTGGCAGCTCCTCTCCATATATGCTCTCGACGAAGGCGGCGCGCCTCTCGCGCGCGGTCGAGGGCTGCAGCGTTAACTCCTTCGCGCGCGTAGCTGGCTCTGGAAGTCAGGAAAACCCGTGGGGAATCGACGCGGGCGGCTCTCGTTGGCTTTTGCCCCCGGGGCCCGGGGCGAACGGCAAACCATAGGCGCGGGCGCGGGTCCCCGCGCGCCCCCCTCCGCGCCTCGCGCCTGAAGACGCCCTTCGCCTGATGGAGATGGGCCAGCTTCGCGCCCCGCGACAGGGCCCTCGCTGAGCCGGGGCCGTCAACCGACAATCGCCGCGCGTAACCGATCATAGCGGATGCGCCTTCCGAAGGATTCCTTAGCCCGAGCGCGATGGGGGGGTCGCACAGCGCAGCGAGCTCTTGGGCCGCGTCGACATCCCCCTTGGCCAAAATATGTCGCGCGCTCATTTCGTAGTAGTTGAACATTAACTCCGAGTCCTGTTGCTTCGCGCGCCCTGACCCTTCGTCTTCAGCGCCTCCTCCGCGCTGAGACAAGGGTCGCTTGCGCGACGACTTGGGCAGGGTCCACCTTCGCTGAGCCGAGGGAGCGAAGCAGGGCGGTCAACTGCGAGTTGGCTACGGACTCGAAGCAAGGGTCGTGGCGCACCGCTTCCAGCAGCTTGCCCGTGGCCTCCACCTGGTCGCGGGGGCGCTGGAACAACGCCGGCCTCGCCTTCGCCGCCATGGTGCACCCTGAACCGAGCGGCTTGCTTGAGCCACAGCGCTGCGACTGGCAACGCAACAGAGGAGGGGGGCGCGAGGGAGGAGGGCGGGGGGGGAGAAGGCAAGCGAATCATCGCCGAGGAAGGTGCACTTGCGCGCAGCGAATCAATCGCTTTGTGGCGTGGGTAGGCAACTGATCGCTGAAAGGCGAATGAGCACATGATCGCTTTGCGCTCGCGTAAGCGGCCGACCGCTGACGCCCAAGGCGACACCCGCGCCAAAACGCAAGCGAATGATCGCTGGATGCAAGACGACGGGATTGATGGTGGAGGACGAGGGCGTACTCGTGGATGAGTGGCGGTGATGGGTGCACGTGATGGTGGCGGATGTGGGGAATTGCGGGCTGGTGCCCAACTAACTTACAAGTCCCCTCTAACTCCAATTAACTACCATAACTGTTGGACACGGCAAATGTATACGCAAATCGCAAGTGGAGTTATATGTTCGGGAATAATCAGCTGTGCGTGCAATATTTAAATATTGGCCAGATTGTTCCAGCAACAATGCTTGGCAACTTGAAAAACTAGGGTGGTCCATGCGTACGCTTAGACGCTGCTGCGGCTGAAGTTGAGCGCAGCTCAGTTAATGCAGCCCCGAAGCACGATCCCAGTGGTGGGGGTTGTTCTGGAGGGAGCTCGCGCCGACGAATTTTAGAGCGCTTGCTCGCTTTGCTTGAGCTTCGCTTGTGTCAGGTGCTCAGAACGTTCCGGCGGGCGTTTCCAGGAACATGGGCCATCGATGGGCATATCGCGTTCGTGTTGGGATGTTGCCTTGCGCCGATGGATATCGAGCGGCACCGTCGCTGGCGCCCCCCGTCGGGGTAAGCCGAGGCCGGCAATGAGTGGGCAAACCGAAGTTGTCTCCCACGACCATCAAACTTTGGCCGAAAAGGAGTTTCTCCACCACCACAACCACTTCCTCCTCCTCCACCTCCTTCTCCTCCTCTTCTGTCTCCTGGGGCGGGGGGTGGGCGGCGCCACTCTGTCGCCGAGGCCAGCCAACTGCAACACCTTCTTAGCCACGCCCTGCACCTCCCAGAGGGGCCGGGACAAGGCCCGCTGCCCTCCACCCCCTCCCAGCCCTCGTCCGAACCGTCGCCCTCATACCCCTCCATCATCCACTCCGCCTCTCCTCCCCCCTTCTTCCTTATCCTCGTCCTCCCGTCGCTCTTCCGCGTCCTCCTCCTCCTCCTCCTCCTCCTTTTTCTCTGCCTCCTCCTCATCCTCCTCGCCTGTTCCTCCTCTTCCGCCTCCTCGCCTCCTCCTCCTCCTCCCTGTGCTGTGGCATACAGTCGACGACGACGACGGACGACTGACGACAACGCACGTCGACGACGACGGGCGAAGAAGACGACGGAAAAAGAAGACGACGACAACGACGAGCGACACACGACGACGATTACGAACGACAACATGGCGACGACGACAACGACGGACGATGGACGAAGACGACGACACGCGACGACAACTATTGGCGACGGACGACGACGACGACGACGACGACGACGACGGACGTCGGCGGCAACGGGCGACGACGACGGACGACCACGACGACGACGGACGATAGCCGAAGACGACGGCAACGACGACAAACCCTTGTCGTCGGCGTCCTCACAATCCGTTCAAAACTGGTCCCCGAACTTCTCCCAAGATGCATCCTGACCAACTTTCCGCCCTGGGTCGATTGGCGACGGTCCCGGCGCCCGATTCCCGAGACTGACAGCGGCGAAAAGCCATCGTAATGATCGACGACAACGACGACGCCCGACGACGACGAGGACGCCTCAGGGTCCGGGTCCACTGAGAACAGCACCGCCCCTGGCGGCAGGAGACGAGCCATGCGCACCGCGGAGTCCGCCGTGGGGCGAGCCCCAGGTCATGATCCTATTTGTGGAACGCACCTGCAGGGACCTTCCAGGGCCGTGCGGAGGGAGTGACGGGAGATGGTCTCGAGATAAGGAGGAGGGGGAGGAGAAGGAGGAGGAGGAAAGGGAGGAGGAGGAGGAGGAGGAGGAGGAGGAGGAGGAGGAGGAGGAGGAGGAGGAGGAGAGGGAGGAAGAGAGGAGGAGAAGGAGGAGGAGGAGGGAGAGGAGGAGCAGAAGGAGGCGGAGGAAGAGGAGGCCGAAGATGATGAGGCGGAGGAGGAGGAAGCGGAGGAGGATGAGGATCAGGAGGCGGAGGAGGAGGAGGAGGAGGAGGATCAGGAGGAGGAGGAAGAGGTGGCGGAGGAGAAGGAGCAGGCGGAGGAGGATGCGGAGGAGGAGGAGGAGGAGCAGGAGGAGGAGGAGGAGCAAGAGGAGGAGGCGGAGGAGGCAGAGGAGGAGGAGGCGGAGGAGGAGGGGGAGATATGTGCAGCACGCAAGACGAAGGAGGCGCAGCCCGCCTCCTTGCGTCGCGCGGAGGCAGCAGGCAAGCATCACCTCGCCCGCCTCGTCGTGCGTCTGGCGCCAGCAGGGAGGAGGAAGAGGAGGGGTAAGCACTTTTGCGGCCTCCCCAGTGGGGTCGGAACAGGTGGGTTGGGAGGATCAGGCCGAATCGCTTTTACATCGCCGATGCAGCGCCGACGCATCACAGATGCAACGGCGACGTCGGCAAGGCACCGGCGACATCAGCGTGGAGAAGGTCGGGCTCTACATTGCGCTGCATCGCCGATGCGGCACCGACCCCGTCTGGGAAGCCTAGACACTTCCCCTGCGCACTGGCACCCCCGAAACGGCCTCCGCAGATTGTCGTATCCCCACTTGAGGAGCTACGATAGGAGGGACTGGCTCAGGTGGGAAACACTGGCTTGGAACCTAGATCGGCGATCGGCACCCGATAGCGAAGCCTCTCGCCCCTGGGCGGGTCGGGGGGGGCATGCCTCGATTGGCGATGAATGGGCGGTTGGGGGTCGATGCGTTTGGGGTCCATGCTTCCCCCCCTGTCGTTGCCCCCGGTCCCTCTCCCCCCCCGCCCGCCATCCTTCCGCATCGCCCGAGCGTCGCGGCCCAGAAAGCTCCGAGTTCCCCGGACCTGCCCCCTGGGGGGCGGCGGCCACCGCGACGGCAACGGACACAAACCCCGGTGTAGTCCCGCCAGCCCTCTGGGCGACAGGCGGTCTAACGATGGCTGTCTTTCCTCTTCCACATCCCCTTCGACCCCTTCTTCCCCTTCGGGGAGGGGTTGCCCTCCCCTAAACCCCCTCCCCTGAACCTGGACGGGGGCGCTCGCGAGCGGTCAGCGGGTCCGTTGGCCCAAGATGGCTCCAAGAGGGCCTCAGAGAGCCCAAGATGGCCTCCAAGATAGCTCAAGGTAGCCCATCACGGCTCAAGATAGCTAACAGCATGCCTCCAAGAGGCCCCAAGAAGGTCACAAGACGGATCCAAGTGTAGTTCGATCGAATTAGAAATTTATGTTTGATGGTCCTGGGGCCCCGAAAGGCCCCCGAGGGCCGGAATCGAAGAAAAAACGCGGGTTCAAAAAATCGAATCGTAATCTCGGGACGGCGACAACATCGGTGACGGACGACGGCCGACGACGACGACGACGACAGCGGGGTTCTGACGGGGCCGGCGGCGGCCCTTGGTGTACCCGACGTACGTCCCGAGCTCGAGCGCCTGGAAGTCACAACCTTGGTCGCCCCCCCCCCTCTTCCCTCTTCCCTCCTGCTCTCACACCGTAGAATTCTGACGCACGATTAAGATGCAAGGGCATTGGAAGGCCACGTCGACACTCTGCGGGCCGAGCGCGGCTAGCGAAAGCGGCCACTGATGGGCCGAAGGCGCAAGGGTGCAAGGCTGACCCTGGAAAGCCGCTCATCCTTACTATGCGGGTTGACTGCACTCTCGCGAAGGGGAGTGGGGGAGGAGGCTCTCGGGGATCGATCGCCCAAACATTGGGACGTCTCTGGTGCTTTTTGGGCCTCCGGAGGCGTTGCGTTGACCTCCGCGGGTATTCGGGGGCCTCCAGGAGACCTCAGGGGCCCCCTCAGGCCGGAAGAGGAGGCGGAGGCGGCGGCTGAGGAGGAGGGGGAGGAGAAGGTCGAAGACGTGGACTCTAGGATTCTAGGCTGGCCTCGCGCGCGTCCGCGTCGGAGCACGAGGTCCAGGAAAAGGGAAAAACAGGTAGCCACCAACGGCGACGGCGACCGCGGAGGGCGAGACGGCGACGACACTTCAGACGACCGACGGGACACCCGCAGCGACGCGAACGGCGACGGCGTCCCCGTTTCTAGCCCTCTTCAATTGTCGCCCTGACCAGTCGTGCAGCCGTGCGACGGCAGATCGTCCATGCCCGACTGTCCGATGCCACGCGTCGCGGGCGGGAGGGTGTGGGTCACTACCTCCTCATACAGTGGAGGCCACTCCACAAGAAGCCTTCCACACGAAACCCAAACCTGATACCCCAGAACGTCCATTGTTTTTTGGTGTGGGAACGTCGCGCTCTCCATCGCAAAACCATCGAAACCCAAGAAACCCAGGGACCCTGGAGGTAAGCAGGGTGTCTCTTGGCATGGGCCTCCACTGGATGTCACGGGTGTCCCTGGGCCGGGAGTGCCAATGGGACGTCTCGGGATAAGGAGACAGATGCCAGGGAAGGGAAAGGAGGTGAGGAGCAGGAGAAGTGGCGAGGAGGAGCAGCCGCAGGCACGATGACGATCGGGAGAAGCAAGAGACGAAATGCCTTCCGACTCAAGCATACCATCCTGCCCGCGTGTACTCTGACCTGCTCCCCCTGCTCGTGACTCTTCTCCTCCGTGCCCTCGCCCGGCTGGACACCGTCCCAGACCCCGACGTAATGTTACCTTTGTTTGTTCTTCTCTTTTCTCAAGAAAAAATCCTCGACCCACAGAGGCTTCGACCAATTTCAAGGATCGGCTTTTCATCCCGAATCGTTTCCTGACGGCCTCGAGGCCCGGCAGGGGCCCCCAACGGCCGAAAATAGCGAGCAAAAACTCCGTCGTGTTTTTTTCATGACTCGAAGGGGTCTGGGAGGGAGGGAAAAGATCGATGCCCCCCTCCAGCGTGCGTCCTTCTCGCGGCGGAAGGAGGGGTCGTGGGGCGCACCTCCTCCTCCTCTTCTTACTCCTCCTCCTCTTCTTACTCCTCCTACTCCTCCTCCTCATATTCCTCCTCATATTCCTCCTCTTCTGCCTCCTCCTCCTCCCCCTCTTCCTCCTCCTCCTCCTCCTCTTCTTACTCCTCCTCCTCCTCCTCTTCCTCCTCCTCCTCCTCCTCCTCGCCTCCTCCTCGCCTCGTCCTTTTCGACCCCTCCTCCTCCTCCTCCTCCTCCTCCTCCTCCTCCTCCTCCTCCTCCGCCTCGTCTTCCTCCTTGGAACCGTTGGGGAGGCAGCGGGCGCCCGTTTCCTTTGAGGCGGCCGCCCGCTTCGAGGGGCCGCCCGCGGGGCCGCCCGCGCGGGGCGCCCCCCGGCACCGACCCCCACGGGCGTCTCCCAGCAGGCGCCCGCCCCAAAGAGGGCTCTCCGAGACGACGCCTGACACCAGGGCTCGACCTAAACGATGTTCCCAAACCCCCTCGAGTAATGAAAATCATGACAGGATGTTTTTCACCATGTTCGGGGCCTTGGGACCGTCAAAATGACTAAGGATGAGAGTCCGGTCCCGGGGAAGAGGTCCAGACCTCTAGGGGGTCGACGTTGTGAACGAATCTCAACGTCGGGAATCTTGGTAAACAGTATTTTCCATTTTCGTGTTGTGTTCGTTTTCCCCTGTTCTAACATCGCTCTGCCTTTGCCGAAAAAATCAAAGCGAGAACGGTCCACGAGATCGCTAAAACACCGTTTGGGTCGAGCCCTGCCCGGCACAGGAGGACGGCAGCGGCGGCGACCCAATATATCCGACCTCTTGAGTTTTTCAACACTGGGTCCCCGGAAATCTGGTTCCTCCCCCAGGAGCCAGCGTTTCGTTCCGAGCCCCTTTTTGGACGGCCCCGGGGCCCAGCGAGGGCCCCTAGAGGCTGTACGCTGAGGAAGACATCCACCCTGATTCTCTCATTACGTTGGAGGTCTGGTTTTTGGGTAATCAGCCGTTCGGAAAGATCCAGGCACCCCGGGAACACCCGCGGCGAGGCGCAGCCGCTGGAAGGCATCCCGAAGCTGGCAAACCGGCGAGAATCGACGAGAATGCCCGAAGACTCCGAACCTCGAACCTGAATTGTTTTGTTGCAATGCTTTCGAGGTCTAGGGCCCTGTGTGGACAAAATTGCGACTCCAAGATCTCATGAGCATCGTTAAACAGATCCCTACGTATCCCAACTGGCCTGGCCTGGTCCCCACTTGCCGATGTACCCCCCCAGGTGGGGACACAGGCTGTTCCCTTCGGGTTTCGAGGGGCCTATCCCGATATGGACCGCTTGAACGATGCTGGTCTCAGGGTGCCGTCCGCGGCGCCGGCGGCGACGAAGCCACGGCAGCGGCGCGGGGGCGGCGGGGGCCGCCTGCGCGGGCCGCCCCGCAGGCGGTGCCCACCCGCTCGAGGAGCGCGGCGTCGAGGAGGGCGCCTTCGGCGTCGGAGCCGCGACGGCGGGCACCGAGCGGCGCCTCTCTCGGCCACGCGCAGGAATGACCCTGGGCCAGAGTTGGCCTCTGGCCTCTGGTGCGCGGCTTTTGGCGGGGCCGAGCACCCACGCGCAGGCCGCTGCGATCGCGTCGCGTTCAGCGATCGTGGAACGCCCAGGGGCGCGGACGAGCGGTCACTCCAGCGAAAGGTCACTCTTGCCGATTAGGGGAGGAGGAGGAGGAGGAGGAGGAGGAGGAGGAGGAGAAGGAGGTGAGGGACCCCGACTCCGCAATCAGAGCTTGCCTCTGTAGGGGTCCTAGCGGATTCATATGGTTAGGTGAGGTTTGGCGCCGATTTCGGCAGCACGCCCGGGTGCCCGGGGCCCTGGTGCCTGGTAGCCCTATAGCCATATAGCCGTATAGCCCTATAGCCCTATGGCCCTACAGCCCTATGGCCCTACCTATAGCCCTATAGCCTTATAACCCTATAGCCCTACCTATAGCCCTATAACCTTATAAACCCATAGCCTTATAGCCCTATAACCCTATAGCCCTCTCGCCCTATAGCCCCATCGCCCTCTAGCCCAATAGCCCTATAGCACTATGGCCCTATAGCCTCATAGCCCTATAGCCCTATGGCTCTATAGCCCTATGGACCCATAGCCCCCTCGCCCTATAGCCCCATAGCCCCATAGCCCTCTCGCCCTATAGCCCTATAACACTATGGCCCTATAGTCTTATAGCCTTATAGTCATATAGCCCTATAGCCTTATATCCCTATTGCCAAATCGCTCTATAGCTCTATAGCCCTATCGCCCTATCACCCTGTAGCCTTATAGCCCTATAGCCCTATGGCTCTATAGCTCTATAGGCCTATAGCCCTATGACCCCGTCTTATAGACCTGTAGCCCTATGATCCTATAGCCCTATAGACCCATAGTCCGATAGCCCTAAACATATTCGGAATGGGCTTGTCTCCCGTACCATTTAATTCACATTGTGGACGCTTCGGGACTTTCCTCTTCAGCGGTGCAGCAGCAGCAGGAGGAGGAGGAGGAGGGGACCCGTGCGCGCGCGAACCGCAACGAATGCCGCTGGCTCCAGGCTGCTGCTACGCTTATGTGGCAGAAAATGGTCCCGCGAAGCCACGAGCCAGATGAACTGGACACTGAGGCCGTCCACGATTCCAAGCCAAGCTTGTTCTGATGGCAAGCTAGCAGCAATGCATAAGGAAGACGAGGAATGCCATGGGCCGCTGTAAAAACTGCGGACGTTGAGGACTGACTGATACTGACAGTACAATGCCGAAGCTGATCGACCAAATGTGCAGCTCGTCACAAGCATGCAAGACAACACCGCGGCGGCTCGAGGAGAAATATTGCTTGTCGCTGCTAGCAAGTGGCTTCCGTTAGGACCTACCTGCAAGAATGACAAGCGATCTGCACGCTTCCGTTAGGACTACCTGCAAGAACCCATGCGCCGGCTGTTGCTCTCACATTCGTGGAGCATTTCCGATAAAAAAGATCATGTGGGTGGCTGCGGTGCTCAGTCGCAGCGATGGTAAGGATACGCGAGGTAGGAAGACAGGAGGAGAGGCAAGGAGGCGGAGCAAGGAGGAAGGGTGGCACCGACGAACAAAAATGGCAGAGGTTGCTCTTACACAGGCCATCAGAGCAGCAGCTGGTACCCTACGGCGGAGCACACACACACACTCCCACACGCGCACACACACATCCCCCCACACACATCCCCCCACACACACAGACACACACAACACACACACACACATACACGCCCGCGCCGCCCGCCCGCCCGCCCGCCCGCGCGCGCGCGCGCGCGCGCACGCGCCCGCGCCCGCGCCCGCGCCCGCGCCCGCGCCCGCGCCCGCGCCCGCGCCGCGCACGCGGCCGCGCACGCGCACGCGCACGCAAACACACGCAAACACACACGCACACACGCACACACGCACACACGCACACACGCACACACGCACACACGCACACACGCACACACACAAGCACACACACACACACACGCGCGCACGCACGCACGCACGCACGCACGCACGCACGCACGCACGCACGCACGCACGCACGCACACACACACACACACCACACACACACACACACACACACACACACACACACACACGCACACACACACGCGCACACACACATACACACGCGCGTGTCGGGAGGAGCCCCTCAAGGAACAATCAACAAGTCGGGCTCTCCGAGCACAACGACACGTTTGTGCTTACAATGGCGCTACCTCAGGAATCGATCAGCAGATCGGCATCCCCGATCACAAAGACAGCTTCGTGCACACGATGGCGCTGCCGCCCCCGTCGTCCCCAGAGTCGTCGGAGTCGTTCTTGTCCCTGCCGCTGCGCCCGTGCTTCTGCGGCGACGCGGGCGACACCCCTGGCCTCGGGGGCGATGCCGACTGCGTCCGCGGCTTGCACTGGGGAGGGGGCCGCGGGCGGGACAGCGCGCGGCAGGCGGCCTCCACCAGCTCCGCCGCCGCGGCGCCGTTCCTTATCGTCACCCACTTCTCCATCAACATCCGCTGCCGCCGCCGCGCCGCCGACTTGGACTTGGGCGGTGCGGGAGGCTCCTGCGGGCTGGCCTTCGGACAGTCCTCGCTCGGGGTGAACTCGGGGACGTGCGTGATGCGGCCCGAGAAAGAAGGGAGCCCGCTGGCAGGGCTCTGAGGGGCAGCGGCGCCCAGGGCGGCAACGGCCTGACCGCTGGCCCTGCCGCCCACGCTTGGCGGCTGCCGCAGCGGCGTCCACACCGTTGCCCGCGAGTCCTCCGACAGGTCCGCCGAGCTCCAGCTCTCGGAGCTGGCGCTGGACGTCCAGCTCCAGCCCCAGTGGTTCTGGTCGTCCTGGCTGTCGTGGCCGTCCAGCAGCAGCCCAAGGTTGCTCGGAGTGCTGCCGCTGGTGCTGCTTAAATCCCTGCTGGCGGTGGTGGACACCTCCGCTGGCCACGAGTGCATCAACGGGCACTCTTCGCCCCGCCAGCACGTGCCCGACTGGAACAGCCTGCAAAAATGGCCTGGGGCGGCATAGATCGGTCTGCCCACGGGCGGGCCGGGCATGCCGCCGAGCTCCTGGGCCAAGCGCCCGAGGGCGGGGGCTCGGCAAATAGCGGGCGGGGCACGAGAGTACCTTGCGCCAAAATGTCTACGGAGGAGGAAGAGGAGGATGAAGCGAGGGCGCGGGCGGACCAAACCCGAGCGCGCCAGCCGCTGCTATGACATCGCATTCAACCATCTGGGACCTCTAGTGCTCCCACCAACAAGTCACTCTGGGGAAAGGTCACTCCTACGTACAGTCGGCTTTCGTCGTGCAAGTAGTGCGCGTTCAGGAAATATTCGTCGGCCCAACGGGCCAAAGGCATGTTTAACGCTCCTGTGGCAAATTTCGACTGGTTTAGTTCGCACACGCGTGGCGGTCTCTGGGGGTCGCAACAAGCAAAATACCCTGGGCGGACCCCGAGCAAATCCTGAGCAATTCCTGGGCGGACGGTGTCACGGGTGCCGGAATTTCCAGGGGCGGTCTTCGAAGCCCCCCAAGAGCACGAGGCTTCTAAGAGGCCACAATTCATTGACTTTGCTTAGATTTTTGAGCGATTTCGGCGTTACTGCCTTTTCTATCTTCCGACCGCCTAAGACGCACCATTCAGCACCCCAAATTTGTGCAATTCGGTCCATGAGGCCCCCAGAAAGGCCGCGAAACGGCACAAGAGGCCCAAGACGGCCCCAAAGGCCTCCCAAGAAGCTTCCAAACCACCCAGGAGGGTTCGAAGAGAGGGAACCCGAAGTGACATCTCGAACCCTTTTCCGACATATGGCCCCCCGACGCCGCCAGAAAGCCCCCAAGAGGGCCCCGGGAGACCTCTACAGGGGCCTCCGAGAGGCCCCGAAAGGTCCCCAAGACCCCACTAAGAGGCCCTCACGAGGCCCCAAAGATGCCCCTTGGTGGGGCAGCCGCACCTCCATTCCCCTTGTGGCACCCGAAAATACGAGAGATATGCGCTCCCAGGCTCCTGATGCAAGTGAAGGCTGCGAATGGTATGCGCCTCGAAGGCTCCTGGGTGGCGTGAAACTGCGGACGATTGGCACTTCCGAGGAGCCATTGTCCGTAGCACCCACTAATTGCAAAATCCGCGTGCAACCGAGCCCGCCGTGACTCCAGCTCTGCGGACTCACTTCGGCGGGCCCCCAGCGGGCCCTCGCCGTGTTGAACTTCGAGAACCGATGATGAGATGAAAATGACATGGAGGATGCTGAGAAGCATGCGTAAACGCATGCTAAGAACGGCCTGGCGCATTCCGCCAGCCGATTTAATCACTTCTCCGGGAGCCACTCCTGAATACAGGCAAAACGTGCTCCCAGCGCTAGGCACACGCGTGTAACAGTTCCTGGGACACGTTGAAACAAAAGGGGGATGCGCCCTCAGTGCTGCGGAAGCCTCGTCTCAGCGCACCCCATCACGCATTTCCTGTTTGAAATTATCATGGGACGCGTAAGAAATACGAGTGGGCATCGTCTTCATGGCTACGACACTGCAATTTAGAAGCACCGCACACGAATATCCTGCTCCGCACTCTACTGGGACACGTGAGAATACGAGTGATCTGCGCTACGAGGACCACGAAGGGCTCATTTCTATACAGCCCTCACGCATGTCCTGCCCTACGCTTTACTCGGACATGTAAAAATACAAATGATCTGCGCTCGCAAGCTCCTGGGACATGTACAAAACAACAGGTTTGGGCCTCGAGGCCCCTGGGAAACAAGAAACAACAAGTGAGTTGCCTTTTGCACGTTGATGGGAACCTCATTTCGGCACACCCCTCACGCGCTTCGTCAGCTAGCTTCCGAAACGGTTTTTTGGAACCTCAATTCGGCACACCCCTCATGCAGGTCATGCCCCGTGGACCCCTCAAGGCCTTTTAGCTGGCCTCTAAGACTGCCCAATCCTCCAGGGGTCGCAAATACGACTCCGAGACACATTGCAACGATACATACCGACCCTCGTCGAGGCAGCATCCCTGACACCCACTGGCTGCAGAACTTGCGTGCAAGATTCCCCCTCAGGGCCCGCCGTGACTCCAGCTCTGCAGGCTCAATGAGAAACCGTCCTGGCAAAACCCAAGATTTGGCGGCGCGCGCAAGGGAGAAAAGAAAGGGGAAAAGGCTTCTCAGAAAGAGGAAGCTTACTAGAAGGCACCAGCCTGACATCTATAGATAAGGCCCGCGCCTTCTAAGAAGCAGAGGTGCTTCTAAGAAACCCTCCCCCTCCCACCACCACCCCTTGCGAGCGGCCCAAGATCGCTGGAGCCACGTCTCCCGACATCGCGCGAAGCATAGCAGGCATCACGGGCCGAAATGCAGCAGCTCCGCAGCCACCGCGCCCTTGGCGAAAGACTACGACTCACACATCTTTCGCCGCTGGGGAGCGGTGTCCCCCCCCCCCGCCCCCGAGAGAGGACTGGGGGGGAGGGCCCTCCTCCTACAACCATGGCCACGGCGAGCCCACTGGCCGCGACGGGGGTCTCCGACCTGGACCCAAGGGGCGGCGTGGAAGTCAGCTACGGCGCCCAGAGTGGTCCTTAGTTCGGCGCCTTGTCTGAAATTCTGGGGCTAATCCTGACGGTCTTTAGATAACCCCAATCGGGGGTAACTAATGACTTTTCCCCGGTGGCCTTATTGAATGACTGGGGTCCTACCAGTAGGGGAAAATACTTATTTGTTCCGCGACACCCGCCGCGCAATGACGAGGAGGAGGAGGAGGAGAAGGAGGAGGAGGAGGAGGAGGAGGGACGAGGAGACGGAGGTTTAGGGTTTAGGACTAGTCCTACTCACCGCCGAAAGCAAAGGGGGGGACCATACAGCGGCGCTCTGAAAGTTTATTCCGATTTGAAAGGCACGGCGCCGCGCGAATGCAGCGCAAACGCTATGCTGGAAGGGCGCGGCAATGCATGCCCCCTGGACAGGCGAGAGCAGCCGCGCCCCCGGGCGAACCCCGATCCCGCGCGGGGCGCTATCCCGTTGAAATTGACTCACCCGGAAAACCGTTTTTTTGCGCAGGAAGTCATGAGCGGTCTGCCCATCGGCGGCTCCTTCGGACGAGGCCCAGAACCACCGAGAAACCGTTTTTGATCGGAAGTTCGAAGCGGTTTGCCCATGTTCGGTTTCTTCGGAGTGGGCCCGAAGACCTCGAGAACGACGTATGGGCTTGCTGGGCCTCGCCTCGCAGCCGACGAAGGCGTGCGCCGACGCCGTCCGCCGCTGAGCACGCTGCCGCGGCTGCTCCTGCTTGAACTTGGGGTTGTCTTTCTCCGGGCACTCGCGATGCCAGTGGCCCTTCAGCTTGCATATCCCGCATCTAGTGACCTTCATCAGCTGCTCCTTCGAGAGTCGGGGCCGTCTCCTCATGCCGCGGCCTCCTCCTCCTCGACCACGGTTGCCGCCTCCGCGTCCTCCTCGATCTGGTCGGCCGCCTCGACCCTGAGGTGGAGGGGGGGCCGGCCCTCCAGAGCGCGGCCGCCCGAAACACTCGATCCTGACGAGCTGCTCGTTTCATGTCTTTGTTATGCTTCCAGGTGCGGGTGTTGGACCGAGATTCGAACATGGCCATGGCCTCCTCCACCTGGTCCTCCTCGAAGTCTAGATCCTCAATATATGCCAGGAGTGCTGCTTAGTCCTCGCCGTCGCCGGTGCCGTCGTCGCCTTCCAAGTCGAACTCGTCCTTAGCCTCTGACCCCAAACCGACCTCCGACCGACCAACAGGGCACGAGGGGAAGGGAGAGCTGCCACTGGCGGCACCGGGCTCCTCAGCCTCGGCGCCTGCTAGCAGTGAGGCCTGCCTTCCTCCCGGAAGCATTCGCTCTGAGCCGGACGCGTCCACTTGTCGGAACGCCCAGCTCACGCTCTCAAAATCTAGCCGACCAAGCGTTTGCGTGCGAAGGTTCTGCATCACCTGGGCAGTCAACCCAGAGCCTTCCTCGAGCAGAAACCCATTGATCTTCGAAGAAACTGTGAGACCATGGGCCTCAACCTCGAGGAACTGCGCCTCGCGCCGGGCCGCAAACTGGGTGAGAGACTCCTTCTGCTCACGTGAGGCTTCGTGCAGCGCCTTTCGTCCACTCCGCCTCAGGTCATCTCCTTCGCGTTCACCGGTCATGAGGTCCATCTTCTTCAGGACGGCCTCTAATCCACTCGTCGCTGGTCAGCACACGCTCTGGAATGATGTCAAATTGAGACTGCATGTTCCACTCGAAGAGACGAAGAAACTTCTCGGATCTTTTCCACGTCGGTACGTCCGTGTTGGTGTTCCAACGACGGAAGGCTTTGCGCCAGGCTCGGTAGTGGCCCCAGCCGGGCCATGCTGGAGGATCGCTGTAGTCGCCCTTCCCGAACCAGCCTCCGCCGTTGCTGGAGCCTTGCCACGGCCTCCAGCTCCACTCGCATGCCTTCCAATCGCCCGGATCGTCCTTCCAACCCTTGTCCATCCAACTGTCGTCCTTCCAACTGTTGTCCTTCCAACTGTCGTCGAGACCCTTGACGGGCCGCTTGTCGTCTGCTGCTGCCTGTCCGTCGTGCCGCCAAGGATCCCACTCCTTGGGCTCATCTGGACCCGCGGAGCCGGTGGTCGTGGGCTTGGCGGCCGGAACTGTCGGCGCCGTCCTGCATAGTCTCTCGGACTACTCCTGCCACCAGCTCTCTCAGCTGCCGAGCTGAGAGGGTCACCGCCCCCGGAGGATCGGTAGGAGCTGACGCCGCCCCTGGCGTGACTCCTGGCTCCTCCGTGAAGGCGTTCACGTTCCTGCCGTCGTCGTCGGGCATCTCCGCGTGCCGCGCCGCCCCATCGGCGCGAGCCTGCAGACAGCGGGGTCTCGCAAGCCGCGGCCGAGCCAGCCTCCCTCAGGGCTGCCCGCCGCCACCAATGGCCTCCCGCTGAACCAAGCTCCGCTACCAACTGCGGCAGCAGCAGGGGCAGAATATGTTTTTCCCTTGAGCCAAACGTGTCCCAACGGTAAGACACGCCCCATGAAACCTAAAGCAAAACCTACTCGTGAATATTCTGCACTCCTGCTACAATGGCAGTAAGCGCTGTCTTGTCTTGCGTAGCCGCCAACTTCCCAAAACACAGTAACTTCTTCACTCGCTCTTGCCCCTTGTCCATGGCAGCCGTCGTCCAAACTCAAACATCCGGCTCTTCATTCTTTTTTGCTGAGACACGGGCCCCCGACCTCTCGACCACTTCCCTGGGACTCGCCCATTTCATTCATCCCGATTCATCTTTTTCCCCCAATTAGGCTTGCTAAGGGGGTCTTATTTGGTTAACGGTTGGTACCTCCTATATTGTTACGTTGCCCGTTCCCCGGGGTTCCCCAGTTCCCCGGATTCCCCGCCCCAGGTGCCTCCTATTGTTATGTTGCCCATTCCCAGTGGGGCTCCCTGGGTTTCCAGGGTTCCCGCGCCAAGATATGCCAAGCAATGAGAAGCAATGCCAAGCAAAGCGAAGCAGTGCGAAGCAATGCCAAACAATGAAAAACACTGCCAAGGAATGCCAAGCCCCGGGTTCCCCGCCCCTGGTGCCTCATGCCGAGCAATGCCGAACAATGCGAAGCAATGCGAAGCAATGCCAAGCAATGCCAAGCAATGCGAAGCAAAGCCAAACAACGCCAAGCAATGGGCCCATGCAATCAGAAACTGGCCTTCTAATTGGGGTCGCGCCAGGTTCATTGACAGTCTCGTGACCCAATGCGGGCCTCAGAGAGGCCGAAAACGATGAAAAACCTTCGCCTCGATTTTTTCGCGACGCCGAACGTCTGGGATCTTGGCCGCCCGCTCGACTCCCCGGTCCCTTCCGCCTCCCAGGAGGGCACCAGGCCCCCGACGACTCGACACACTGGTCTTCGAGCAGCCAAGCCCACGGACCTCTTGCCCCCCTCCCCCTTGCCATGGCTCGGTCGTCCATTCCCCCTGCATTAGTCTGCTTCCTGCGTGTCTTCCTCTGCCAAATGATCCAGAATGTCACCGCCGAGAAGAGAATGCACACGTCCGAGCGATGCCGAACCACGGGACGAGTCGTACTCCTGGGCCGCGCTTTGAGAGCCCAAGAGCGCCAAACGGGGCCTCCAGAAGCCGAGCGCGCAGGCAAACCGGAAGTCGAGTGTGCGCGCGCGCTGTGGAGATCTCAGCGCCCTGGGCTGTTGGCCTTCGCTCATCGTTACTTTTGTGCCGTCACGTGTGGCCGTTCCCCTGGTTCCGACCACTGGCCCTGCTTACCAGACTGTCCGTCGCACGACTTGCATGCAGTCTCCAGGAGTGGAGGCTCCCTGGCGCTTCCTGTCCCTGCCGCTCCCTGGCCCAATGGCCGCCTCACGGCTCCCGCCTGCTGTCCGTGTAAGCCTGTGCTCCCGCACACGCGCATAGGAATTCTCTTCTCTGAGCGTGGTCCGCCGCGCCTCTCCCGCTCCTGTTGTGCCTGATCTGGCCCCTTAAAACCCGTAGAGGGTGCCCACGGAACCTGGCGGTTCATGTGGCCCCCTTCCTATGCTTTTTATTTTCAGCATGCCTGCGCGTTCCGTCGCGAAAAAATATCATGTTGCAATCCCTGTGAATTCGGCCACAAAAAGAAGTCGTGTCGCACTCCTCCACAAAGGATTCCTGTTATATTCAGCCACACGGGGAATACCTTTCTATTCTGCCACAAAGGGAACCCTTTTGCATTCTGCCACAAAGGGAATCCTCTTGTACTCTGCCACACAAGAAATCCTTTGGAATTCTGCCACAAACGGAATCCTTTTTATTCCGCCACAAAAGGAGGAGTCCTTTTGTACACTGCAGCAGAAGAAATCCGTTTGCATTCTACCATAAAAATCCTTATGTATTCTGCCACTAGGGATCCCTTTGTATCCGGGCACAACAGAAATCCCTTTGTATTCCGCCACAAAGGGAATCCCTTTGTATTCGATCACAAAAGGAATCATGATGAAATTGCTTCAACAATTGAGAAACTTGTGTTTTCAAAGTTTTCAGCAATTGTTGATTAAACTATTGTTTTTCATTGCCAGGCACAGCGTCTCGGCAATTTTCAAGTCTAATTCTTTGGCCATTGCCAGGCACAGTAATCATAACATAGTTTAATGGTTTCCCAAGTATGGGTAGTGTTTTCAGTACGAAGCTGTGAACACACATGGTTTTCATATTTTCCAGTCGAGAAAATAGGAACACCTTGTGATTTCGCCCCATAGCCTTTACACAAACAAATCAGGGCTTTATTGTTTGTCATTGCCAAGCGCAACGTGTCAGCAAGTCTTAGTTGAAACTGATTTGTTCAAAGCCAGGCACAGCTAGCACAGCATTTTTAAGGATGTTCAACATATGGGGCGTGATTGTTGATTCAAGGATACGGACACATGAAAAAAACAATGGCTTGTTCCTACAGCTTTGGGTGGGATATACAAGAACGGCATATCTGTTCACGACTTCTTTCTTAACCATAATACCCATATTGCGAAATCATAAAACAAAAACCATGCCCCGTCCGCGTCCTGGTCCCAAGTCGCCGCGACAAAACATGCGCGCGCACGTGATCAGCAATGAACATGCCCCGAAACCTTTGGGAGGGGACCTAAGCTAGGAGGGCCAAGGACATTAAACATACGGGGTCGTTTGGTTTTTTTGGATTCCATAGACCGAGGCCACCAACATGTATAGAGATAACCCTAAGAACCGTGAACCTAAGTTAGGCCACGGATTCATTGTGTTATCCAGGTTATGGGGTTGTATTATGATGAGCACGCACGCGCCTTTTTCGTCACCGACGTTCATCATCCAGTGCTTGTGCCAGCAGAAGTCGTCCATGGCCGAGATGGCGGCCTCTGGGTCGGTCGCCTCCACGGAGCTGGGGAAAATGGCGGGAGGGGGGTGGCAAAACGCGAGGACGAGGCGGATGAGGAGGATGTGCTCCGTGCTCCGTGCCTCCCCCTCCCCCCCCCACCCCGCAGCATTACGACCTCCAGCCTCCTCCTCCTCATCATCATCCTCCTCCACCCCTCCTCCCTCCTCCACCACCTCCTCCACCTCCTCCTCCTCCTCCTCCTCTCCTCCTCCTCCTCCTCCTCCTCCTCCTCCTACTCCTACTCCTACTCCTACTCCTCCTTCTCTTCCCTCCTCTTCCCTCCTCCTCGCCCTCGCCTCGCCCTCGCCTCGCCCTCGCCCTCGCCTCGCCCTCTCCTCAGGAGAATGACGAGGGCGAGGTGGACGACGACGGGAGGACCCGGAGGAATGCACTGGAATGGAATGCCCCCGAGGGGGGAGTGCACATGACTAAATGTCCAGCACCTTCTAGAACTACTGGCCTCTATGGGAGGCTTCGCGAACACGGATACGCTTCATTAGAGCAGCCAGTCGCGGCTCGTAAGATGGGGCTGCCCCTGTGGCCGAAAAAATAGTTAGCACCACATTCGAGGACGAAGAGGGGGAGGAGGAGGACGAGAGCGAGGAGGTGGGGGGATCTCCTCGGAGGCGGTGCCTCCACTCGGGGCACACAGGATCGCTGCCCAGAGCATTTCTTCCGAGTGCCCCTCCTGCTCCCCCCTGAGGCTTGCCGCTGCCCTCCCAAGGCAACACGCCTCGCTTATAACCATCGGGGGTTGCCAAGAGGGCCTCTGGCCTAAGTGGCGCCCCCGGCTTTTCGCTCAATCTTGAATTCCCCACGATGGGGTCCTCTGGGCCTCGTGAGGGTTGCTCCGAGGAGGACGTGGGAGCCCACTTGGAGACCCCATAACGGGGGCACCCTGAGCCAAAAGGACCCCCGCCTCCCCCCCGACATCCGCTGGTATGTGTTTGTTGAATCCGCGGCCCCAGAAGTCTAGACCGTTTCCCCGGGGGTAGTTTTCTGTCCCAGATCCACTCTGGATGGTTACACGGGGCCCGATGACGCGCCCAAGGGGCCGAAATCGAAAGGAGCACGTCGAGATTGAGCACGTCATATCATCGGATATCTGGGCCTGGCACCACCCGACAGGAGATCCACGAGGCAAAGACAAATGCCACCTCTGCTGCAGGAGACCACGAGAGGGCCCGGCCGATTCCGGATCCGGCAGCGCACCTATCAGTCTCCGAGGGCACACATACACACATATGTGTATGTATATAAACATACATAGGTATATATGTATATATATATATATATATATACATACGCACCTCTCCGAGGGAGTAGAGCTCAGAGGCGATTAATGCGTCCGTCGTTCGCGATGTTTCTGGCCGTTTCGCTCGGGACATCCTCGAAATTCTAAAAATCGGTGGCACCCCTCACGCAGATCGTGACGTCAGGGTCCAAAAACACATAGGATTTCCAACATTTTATCATAAAACCTTCAAAAACACATGGTAATTTCAATGATTTTGACTCCGATTCTCAGAGAATGGCGGTTTCGCCTGAGACATCCTCCCAAAATCGAGCCCCAGACCCCTCCTCGGAGCCTCCTGGGGGCCTCCTGGAACCTCCTGGGGCCTCCTGGGGCTTTCTGGACCTTCTGGTACCCCAGACCCCGCCTCGGAGCCTCCTGGAGTTCTCCTGGGCCTGCTGAGGCCGCCTGGGGCCTCCTGGGGCCTCCTGGGGCTTCAGAACTACATGCACACACAGAGACACAAATCACGCCCAACACATCACACGCTAGACAAACATAACATACACACACACAACACCGACAACACGCAAAAAGCACGCACCACACAAAGCACACATCACACACACAACACTCACAATCCTGGGGCCTCCTGGAGCCTCTCCTGGTATCCAAGTCGGGCCTCCTGAGGCTTCCTGGGGGGCCCTGGTACACACATCGCAAGGTGTGGCAACCCCACTTGCGCTCGAGTGCGACTTCGCTGTTGCATGTCACTCCTGCTTCAAACGCCCCTTCAGCTTGTTGTATGAGCCTGGGCACACACGTGCCATTTGTACACATATATATATATATATGTATATACACATACGAATACAGAAGATACACCTTCCATAACAACTGAGGCAAGACAGCCGAAAAGCCGTTCGGCGACCCGGCTAGAGCAAGCTGACGCCGGGCAAGGCAAGAAGACTCACGCGATGCAGCACAGGCCACAAGCCGGCCAGAATCAGGACGACAGGGGGCCAGCGAGGCGAGGGCAAGAGGTGCCGAGGAAAGCTACAGGGGGAAACGAGGAGCGCGCAGCGACAGCTAACAGCCGAGGGAGGCAGACGGACAGACGCGAGGGCCAGCGGGCCGACACACACACACACAGCACCGACCAGCAGGGGGGCCGCCCGGCTTCAGAGCGACGCCGCCCGCGCACTCGCCGCCCACCTGAGGGCGCTCGGCCGTGGGCCCTCGGAGACCGTCGGAAGACTTCGGAGGCCTCCCCGATCATCTCGTCCTCCTCCTCCTCCTTCCCTTTTTTGGTCCTCCTCCTCCGCTCTCCTCACCTCCTCCTCCTCCCCATCCTCGACGGCGTTTCGGTTTTTCGAGACACGGGTCCCCGACCTCTCGACCACTTCCCCGGGACTGGTTTTTCATCCCGAGCCGTTCTGTTGACAGCCCCGTGGCCCGTTCAAGGCTCCCTGAAGGCCGAAAGAAAACGGAATCCTCCGTCTCGATTTTGTCGAAACGCCGGCTGTTTTGGAAGGACTCCAGCGGCCTCCGGAGACCTCCAACCTCCGGGGAAGCCGGGGGTCAAAGGCGGCCTAACCGACCCCTAGCAACCGCTCCCTCCCGTGACGTCCCCCTCGCCACACCCCGAGACGCATGTATGCAGCAGGAGGGAAGCTTGGAAGGCGAGGGCCCCGAGGGGCCGAACGCTACAGCCAGACCTAGGACAGAAGAATATCCTTCAAGAACATGAAAACCTCCACGGGCCAAAACACACACACACAACACTCATCGGTACCCTCCCCAGAATGCACAAGACCATCCCAAAAACGCGATGCGCATCAGGGTACCCTCCCCGAACCGACCTCGATCGTATACCTTGGGCCGACCGTACGACAAATAGCCGTCTCGTTTTTTCGATCCGCTGGACGCCTGGGGCGGGCGCCGACCCCGACGGGCGTGCCCGCGCACGAGTGCGGCGACGAGGGCGCCTTCGACGCGAGCAGGGCGGCGAGGAAGCGGTCCTCCGTGCCCGCGTGGAAGGTGAAGGGGCCGTTCCCTGCCGTCGGGGCTTCGTAAACGGGGGCGTCGCTGAAATCGGCGGCGCGCCCAGAGGGGAGGTGAGAAGGAAAAGGCCTTCTCAGAAGGCGGCAGAGCTTCTCAGAAGCCCTCGCGCCTGCTGAGAATTGTTTTGTGTCTTCGGCGAAGGCTCAGAAAAGTCAGAAGACTTCTTAAAGGCCGGGGGATTTCCGAGCCTTCTGAGAAGGCCCACCCTTTCTCACTTCCCTCTCAAGCTCGCCGCCGACAAACAAGGGCCTAAGGTCTTCCATCTGCCCTGGACTACTAGGCCCCCGTCTACGGCGCCCAGGGCCCCCGAAACGCGGGCATAAACCAAATCGGCGTTCCCCGTGACCCCCCGTGTGCTGTGCCCCCATCTCCTGCGCCCTGAAGCTGCCCGCTCAGCGTGCCGCCGGCCGAGGCATCCCGTGGGCCCAGATCGCCGACGGTTCCTCGGTCCTGCCCTCGGCTGCAGTCTCGTGCGCTCGCCTCCGTTCTTCGATTCCGACTCCTCGATTCACCTGTGTTTTTCTGTCAGGGCTTCGGCTCTCGGGGGCCACTGTCGGGCCCTGCAACCCTCCTCGAAATCCAACGCAAGTTCTGAGAGTTGGTCGACGCGCGAAACGCGGCCCAATGGGTCAGATGTGTGTGTGTGTGTGTGTGAATGTGTGTGTGTGTGTGTGTGTGTTTGCAGTCGCCACTTTCGGCGCGAGCATTGGAATCGTGGGGCCGTGGGGCGCCGCCACGTCGCAGGAAAAACTTCTGCCTGACTTCGAGGAGGCATGTGGGGCCATCAAGCATGGGTCTGGGTGGAAAGACTGGCCCCGTGGTCGGGAGCTCTTGGGCCGCAGGCGTGACACAAGCACCTCCCAGGACGCCAGGGAAGGTGAGCGCCGGCAAAGAGCGGAGGGAAGCCTTCTGGCCGAGGCGATCCTCGGCAACGAAGAGGCTCTTCCCGACCCGAGCCTGAGGAGCGGCCCGAAATCCAGCGCCACGTCCTGGCCCACAGTGGTAGTTTTTCGGCGGCGAGCGAGGGGCGGAAGTGAGAAGGGGCGGGCCTTCGCAGAAGGCTCGGAAGTCGCCTGGCCTTCTGGGAAGTTTTCTAAGCTTTCCCCGAGGCCACAGGAAACTTCTCAGAAGGCGCGATGGCTTCTGAGAAGTCCAGCCGCCTTCTGAGAATACCTTCTCCTACTCACTTCCCCCCCTCACTCGTCGCCGAGTCTTGGACGCCCGAACTGAGCACAGACAAAATGGGGACGATGGCCAACGACGGAAAGTGTCCCAAACCGACAGCGGCCGCTGTTGGGCAAGCGGCCTCCTGCCTCCTGCCTCCAGTGGACAACGCCCGCGGCAACGCTAACAGCGAACCCGGCTCAAATGGACAGGAACTGCTGTGGGCCTTCGTACCCATGCTTTCCGTACCCACGTCGCTCGTACACAGCCGTTATTTCTGCGCTTCGGCCGCACGCGAAGCCTGACCATACCTCGTGCTCTCGCGGCCGTGGGGGGGCGGGCGGGGCAGGGGCGGAGGCTGGGGGACTCTGGGGAGGTACCCAGGGGCCTCCCGGAGCCCTTGGAGGTCCGAGGTCCCTCAGCCCGTGGACCCACACAAACGTGGCAAACATCGTGGGACGGGAGGCCGGGAAGAGCTCGAAACGTTGATGCTCGGGGGCTAGGACGGACTTGGCGTGTCGCGCCGAAGCGCCTCTCGCCTGCGCGGAAGCCCGCCCGCCCGCTTCAGTGTCCCGCCCGAACCGCTCGGTAGGGTCCGCCCGCCCGACCTGCCAGCCAGGGTCCACCCGCCCGACCCGCCCGTCAGGGTCCGGCCACCCGGCTTGGCCTGTCCTGGTCCGCCCGTTCGCGTCCCGGGCCCGCCTGGCCCGCCTGCTAGGGTCCGCTCACCCGACCCGCGCGTCAGGGCCCGCCCGCGCGACCCGGCCGTCAGGGTCCGCTTGCCTAAGTTGTTGCTCGTCTCTCCAAAACCTCCTGCTGAATCTTCTTCGCCCTCAATCCTCCGTCCTTTCTCTTGCGCGATACTTTCGCGTTTCCTTCTCCCTTCCTCGCTCTGTCCATTTCTATGTGTCCCCTCCTCCTCCTCCTCCTCCTCCTCCTCGGCCTCCTCCTCCTATTTCAGGAGGCGCGCCAACTGCGCGCGGCAGGCACAGGATATAGACCCCAAAGAGCATACGATCGAAGACCGCGAGGGCGAGTATCGAGGGTTCGGGGGTATACATGTTGAGTGGAACAGGACCTTCTCAAACGAAGAACCTCGAACCTCGCCCCACAACCTCTCTGTACGCTGGAATCAAATACTGGGCCAAAACAATCCCCCAGCTCGCTCCCCTACAGAGCCCCCGTGACGTGAACATGATGGACGGCGCCATTTTTCTGCACGCTGGAACCAAATACTGGGCCAAATCAATCCCCCAGCTCAGTCCCCTACAGAGCCCCCGTGACGTAAACATGATGGACGGCACCGTAGACCCCAAGAAGAGGATACGATCGAAGACAAGGAGTGCGAATGCCGAGTGTTGAGAGTGCACGTGTTGAGTAGAAGACGAGCATAGAGGAGGCAGGGACAGACAAAGCCCTCGCGCAAGAGTCCACACGAGGGGACTAAGCGGGTTAGGGGCCGGAGCGCCCCGGAAAAAAACGAACAGCATTCAGCTGATCAGCTGGTCGAGAAGGAGGAGGAGGGCGAGGGAGGAGGAGGAGGACGAGGGGGTAGAGGAGGAGAAGGAGAAGGAGGAGGAGGAGGAGGAGGGAGCAGGGAGGAGGAGGAGGAGGAGGAGGAGAACGAGCGAACAGCACTCAGCTTATCCTTGTTGCTGCGCGACGGAAAAACGAGGGGACTTGAAACCATCATATCCGTCGGAGACCTGGGCAGGGAGGCGCATTCCCTGGCGAGCAGATGCTCCAACGACCAGCCCGCGGAGGTGGGACGGCCACGGCTGCCATAACACGGTGCGGCGGGCGCCGCGCGCGGTCCTCGGGCGCGTCCCATCGCGGCAGCTCGAGGGCTCCCCACGATACGGTGAAGCCATGAGATGGTAAACCACTGGACAGGAAACCCAAGGCCCGGGAGCTGGCGGAACTCCAATCTTGGATTGGCCATGGACATCGCCGCCGCCCTCATCAGGCAACCGCGATCCGGCTTTACAGACCTCCCCATGATGGTAAGCTAATTACTTGTTTCCCTGGGCTTAGTGGCGGATTGGGACCCCAACAATCCTTAAACATAATTATTCGATCGAGGGGGCGATGAGGATCCCTGATGATGAGGGGAAGAACGAGAAGGGGAAGGGCAAGTTTTATTCCCAGCCGAGAGCCCACCCGCCAGTCGAAAGAAGGTGGGAACATGAAGTAGGAAGGCAGCGAAAGTAGATTGAGTTCGGGCCCGCCCAACATGTTACAACATATAGCAACAGGATGTAGGTTCCTTAAGCAAGACGGCGCTTGAAGCAAATTCGGATCTGGGAATCCAAATATACCTACTTCCGACGACCAACGTACAGGGGTGGGTGGGGGGGTACCAAAAAAGAATCGATACCGCTACTCTCCAGACCTCTCCCGGGGCGTGTTCTAATCGAAAGTTCGACGTGATTCCAGCGGTGGTGACTAGGACCTCCCAGCTCCCAGGAGGCCCAAACAGAGGAAAACGAGGGAAAGGTAGCGGTAGCGGTATATTTTCCTTCTCTGAAGGTAGGGGCGGAGCGGGGTGGGGAGGAAGACCTCCCGCGGTTGAGGAACTCTCCAGGGTCTGAAGCCTCCCGGGTGCATTCCTTAACGAACGCCCCAACCGCAGGCTCTCGAGGGCAGGCGGCCACCTTCTGGAGGGGGTGGGGGGACCAACGCACGGCTCTCGCCGGGAAGCAGCGAGTCCTGAGGTGAGGGGCAACGATAGGGGGGGACTGGCATACGGGGGAAGGCATCGACCTGGAATCGGCGATGCATCGCCGACATGTCGGCGACAGGCCCCCGATAGCGAATCCGCACGCTCCCGGGCGGGTGGCGGCTACCGGGCCTCTCTCGGCGATCAGCCCAGGGCTCTCCACGGGCCCCGGACTGCCAGAAGACGACTCGGGACGAGGAGCTGGTCCGGGGGGAGAGGCCCCGAGGTCCAGGACCCGTGGCCCACGGGACCCGCCTGTTTTCTGCCAAGGCTGCGGAATGGGTTCGACGTCGCTTGCTGCGCCACCCAGATTCGCGCATCGCGCCCCGCCACGCGCGATTATCTTCGCGCCCCCGCGGGTGACTTGGGCTTACAACTCGAGCGCGCTGGGGTTTCATTGGACCACTTGCTCGATCGAGATCGGGGTCTTGAATCGCCTGGGTGTCTCAGAGGACCTGGGGTGGCCGTCCGCTGCACAGGAGATCCCAAGAAGATCGGGCAGACCTGCTTTGAAAATTCTCTCGGGGTCGCGATGGGCAGGATCACAAGGAGGGGAGGTGATCGCGTCTTCCTCCACCCCCTCCACACGGGCAGCTGGCCTAGTTACTATGTGCCTTCACGGGCTCATCTGCTTCTTCCAATGCCCCTTGCCATCCTCATTGCCTCACTTGCTGGCCAACCTTGCATTGGGCCGCAACGCCTAAATCTTTCAGTGGCTGTTTCTTTTTGCATGGACTTCCCGCAACAATGCTTGCATTTAGGGTCTCTTACCTGTCCTGTAAGGAGCTGGGCCTGTCTGTCGGTCTGGCGGCTATGTTGCCGCCGTTGCCGCCCCGTCGCCGCCTCGTCGCCGCCTGTCGTCTGGGCCTGTTTGTCGGTCTGGTGGCCATGTTGCCGCCGTCGCCGCCCCGTCGCCGCCCGTCGTCTGGGCCTGTTTGTCGCTCTGGCGGCTACGTTGCCGCCGTCGCCGCCCCGTCGCCGCCTCGTCGCCGCCCGTCGTCTGGGCCTGCCTGTCGGTCGCCGCGCTTGTTGCCGCCGTCGCCGCCCCGCCTCCGCCCCGCATAGATTGCACAACATAGATGGCAGAACCTAAAAACCGACTGAACAGATGGCACCGCGTATATTGCGCACCACATAGATCGCGCAACATCGATTGCACCAAATTGGTTGCACCGAAGCGATTGCACCATATGGGTGGCACCACGTAGATGACACACCGTATGATGCACAACGAAAATTGCACCACATATATTGCACCACATAGGTTGCTGTACTGTTCCACATATCGTGCACATCATTCAGTGTGCCTCGTCGATCGCACCACATAGATTGCACAACACTGGTTGCCCCACTTTGAATATCCCTTAAAAAATGACGGTCGACGCCGCTCGGAATTAACGGCACCCCTTTTCGTATTGCAATTTACATATGACATGCCCCATCGTCCATCCTATAAATGAACTCGTACCATCCCAGGCGGGCCCGTACTGGTACACCCCGTCATTTACTGCACAAGGTACGCACGCACATTCTGCATCAACATCAAAATTCTCAACAATCCTTTGCGACAAACGGGACGAAATGCACACGCGCGCGTCGTCGCGCGCGCATGCCAAAAACCTCCAAGAACCCGGGGTTACGTAGAGCTGCCACAACCAATTATCCCGGAAGCCAATGAAACACCACATGGCTTCGCGACAAAAATGTGCAAACAAAATTTCTGCACGAGCTCTTGCGCATCCTTAAAGAAACCATCGTTTGTCCAAAGAAAAAATCAATGCTACCCAACGAACCTCCCGCGCGCTCGTGTCGGAATCGTTCGAACGTCGTGGCGCGCGTGCTGTCGCAAAACCTTTTTTTGCAAACGAAATGCACACGCGCGCGTCGTCGCGCGCGCATGCGGAAATCCATCAAAATTCTTCGGTTTCGTCAGGATCTCAAAACCGAGTGCCCCGGCCACATATGACAACACATGGCTTCGCAACATCAGTTTTCAAAAATGCCTGTGCTCGCGCTCGTGCGAACAAAACCATGGGTTGTTCGACATTGTCATTGAAAATTGCCAAACCGCCCACTCGCGCCACACGTCAGAATCACCTTTGCGCGCGTGTTCGGGGGGGCACGCGATCCGTGTCAAATGACACCATGCGGGCCACCGTCGCGCGTCGGGCGCGCACGCATGTCGAACTCCCCCCAAAACCTTCATCACCGACGCTGGGGCGCCGTCGTCGTCGTCGCCGACGTGAACAGCATCGGCGCCGTCACTGGCCTTGCCGTCGTCATTGTCATCATCCTCGCCACAGCGCTCGCTACCATCATCATCGCATTTACCGTTGTCAACGTTGCCATGATACCGCGCCCGCCCAAGTCGCCGACTCGCACTGAAATGCCCGCTGGGAAGTGCCCAGCAATTAGCGCCACCACGGCCAAGTCGGTAGCGCCAAACTATCTGGCCGCTGCGCGCGCGAGCAAGCGCGGGCGATCATGGCCGCAGAGATGAACCAGCCAACCCCGAGCACTCATCGCAATCGCCGCCGCATGGGCTGTGCTAGCCAAGTTGCCAAATTGCGAATGGGTGGGTGGGATGATTGCGCGAACGATGGGAACGACAACTCAATGCGAAGAGGAATTCTATTCCTTCTTCAAAAGAATAACTGATTCTACGCCCTTCCCGAAGCCGGTTAGCGGTCCCCCTCGCGATATGAAATTCACATATGATTCTGGCCCCTTGCCCATTTTACACATGAGCTTATACAATCCAAGGCTGGCCGGTATCGAGACCCCCCGCCATCCTCTGCAATAGGTGCTATGTGCGCACTCTCGTTTTTCAGAAATCATATGTTTTCAAGAGCCCGTAGCAAAACATCGCGGATCGAAGTGCAAACGCGCGCGTCGTCGCGCGCGCATGGCGGCCGCCCAAGTCACCGGCTCGCACTGAAGTGCCCGTTGGGAAGCGCCCAGCGGTCAGCGCCACCACGGCCGCGTCGGTCGCGCCAAATCAGCTGGCCGTTGTGCGCGCGAGCATGCGCGGGCTAGCGCAACCGCTGAGATGCACAAACCAACGGCAGACACTCATCGCAATCGCCGCCGCATGGGTTGTGATAGCCAAGTTGCGGGTGGGTGGGTGGGATGTTTGCAATGGCATGGAAATTGTCAACTCGTTTGTACAAAATCAATTGCGCCACGTACATTGCTCCACGCAATGCACGACACGTGTTGCACTACAATTTCTGGACCACATACATTGCACAACGCAGACGGAACAAAAACATACATTGCGCAACGCGCGTGCAATCACATTGTTTGTTTCACACACACATTGCACCACATAAATTGCACCACGCTGAGCGCACAACACAGACGGTACACCGTACATTGCACAACGTAGATTATCTTGGTCAATGAATGGAATACCGCCCCCCTTGTTTTCAATCTGGCATGGGCTATCGCGTTTCACATTGGATTCCGCCCCATATTCCATTTGATATATGAGCCCATACCATTCCAGCCAAGCCGGCATCGACTCCCCCGTCATCCCTTTCTGATCACTATGCGCGCGCACTCGTCTACAAAGTCTTACCAATGTGCAACAACCATTTGCAAACAAAAGAAAATCCACGCGCGTGCGGTGTCGCGCGCGCGTGCCGAAATCGCTCCAAACACTGTAGTTTTTTTCGTTGGGGGGTCAAGATCGAGGCTTCCGCAAATATGAAACACCAGAGGCTCTGCCACGTGATGTTTCAAAAAAATTGTGTTCGCACTCTTACGCGTTCTCACGAGGCCCGACCACACGGGCCCTTTCGCGCGCACGTGCCGGAATCATTCGGATGCCTTTTTCGCACATGCTGGGGGGCACGATACCTGTCAAATATTGCCATGCGGGCCACTCGCGCGCGTCGGCCGCGAGCACCTGTCGAAATCACCCCAAAACCTTCATCACAGACACTTGGACACCATCATTGCCACCGGCGTGATCAGCATCGGGCCGTCATTGGTCTTGCCATCGTCAGTGTCATCCTCACCACACGCATCGCTACTGTCCTCATCCCGTCGGCTGTTGTCGACGTCGCCATAATACCTCGCCCGCCCGAACCACTGACTCGCACTGAAGTGCCCGCGCGTGAGCGCGGCCTGCGAGACACGATTGTACGTGCCCAGGGGTCAGCTCCACCGCGGTCGCGTCGGTTGCGCCAGACCGGCTGGCCGCTCTGCGCGCTAGCCTGCGCGCGCTAGCGCGACCGCAACGATGCGCCAGCCAACGCCAAGCAGTCATCGCAATCGCCGCCGCATTGGCTTTGCAAACCAAGTTGCGGGCGGCTGGGTGGAATGATTGCGCGAGCAGTGGAGCTGACATCTTCAATTTCGGCACGCCGAATTGCATCACATAGACTGTACCACGTAGATTCCACAACATGTGTTGCACCTCGTACGTGGCACCACAACTGCTGCGCAACATAAGCTGCACAACATAGCATGGGCTGCTCCGCATATATTGCACAACTTATGTTGTTAGAAAACAATGTTTTGAGGTCCACGTTGGCAAACATTTTGTGTTTGCTTCTCTCGAATCAAATTGGGCACCCGAATTACCCGGGATAGACCTGGTCCAGGTAAGGCCGTGTTTGGTGCCCGCAAGTGTGATCAGGGCAGACATATACTGGGCGATATCTCCGTGGGGCAGAATGTAGTCCGGGAAAGCTCGAGTCGAGTGCAGTCCAGAGCAGCTCCAGCGCGAAAGCTGGAGGCCCGAATCAAGAGTTAGCCCTGACCCCCCCTTCCCTGATAACTCGAGGTTCTGACAATAGCTGAAAACTCAGTCCCCAAAGGACATGATTTCCTCATAGCGTCGGCCCCAAAAGGTCTCGACCCATTCCCCAGGACAAGCACTTCATCCCGAGTCGTTTTGTTGACGGTGCCGAGGCCGGGTGAGGGCCCCCAGGAGCTGAAAATATCGAAAGCCCGTCGTCGCGATTTTTCCATGACTCGGGGCTCTGATCACTCGAGGCTCGGACAACAATTGGCGGCCAACCCAGGGGGGACGTGAGAGGAGGCGGGCCGTCTCAGAAGGCTCGGAAGCCCCCCGCCCATCTGAGAGGTTCTGTAAGCCTCCCCCAAAAACGCCAAACACTTCTCAAAGTGCCGGATGGCTTCTGAGAAGCCCCGCCGCCTTCTGAGAAGGCCTTCTTCTTCACGCTTCCCCCCCTCGCTCGCTGCCGCCATTTGGTTTTATGAGGGTCATGACTCGGATCTCCGGCGGGCGTTCGGGACGATCTGGGCAACCCCAGAACGTTCGCGGCGAGGCGCAGCTGCTGGTGAGCACCCGAGGCCGCCGAGAACCACCGAAACGTTCGAAAACCTCGAACCTTGAACCTCGAAGACGCAGATTTCCCACCCGGGTGCCCCCCTGGGCTCGCCACCGAAAAAAGGGAAGGGGGAGGGCTTGCGCCTGGCGGCCGTCCCTCCGCCCGCCGGTCCGCCTCCGGCGCGGGCGAGGCTCGCGCGCCGCCGCCGCCCGCGGCGCCTGGGCGGCCATCCCGCCGTGGAGGAGGCACGGCGATGCGGCGACGGTGCGGAGCAGAGGACACTGGAGGACTGTCGGGGTGGACGGAGTGCCGGGACGTGGGCAGGTATGCACCCGTGTGCGTGCACACGCACGCACGCACGCGCGCACGAACGCACGGACACATGCACGCACGCACGCACGCACGCACGCACGCACGCACGCACGCACGCACGCACGCACGCACGCACGCACGCACGCACGCACACACACACACACACACACACACACACACACACACACACACACACACCACACACACACACACGCACGCGCCCCCCCCCCCCCACACGCACATACATACATGTTTTAATCTAGCTACAGGTTTATGTATGCAGAAGCTGTATGTGCATGCATGTATACATACCCATGTGTATGTCGATGCCCATGTATGTGTATGTGTATGGTCGAGCATGTGTATATGTGCATGTGGATGCTTCTGTATATATGTGTATGCGTATGTATGGCATGCGTGCGCATGTATATAGATATACACACTATGCAAGCGTATGTCCATGAATACGTACATGCATAAGTTTACATACGTGTATATGGGCATGCCCGTCTAACATAATGTTTGTGCCTTCATAAACGCAGTTGGACTTGCATATGACTATGTGTGTGTCTTGTACATGTAATCAAGCACATATATATATACATATATATATATATATGTATACACGCACCAACACTGGCGAGCGCGCACGCTATGCGCGCGCTCAAGTTCCAGCGCAGGCCAGAGAGCGTTCCATACGCGAGTGCGGCTGCACAGAGGGAGTGCGGCTGCTGAGAATCGGCAATTTGGGCCCGTTGAGGCTCCCTGGGGGGAGCTCTTGGAGCCCTCTCTGGCCGTCTTGGAGACCTCGTGTGCTGTCGGCAGGGCAGCTCGGGTTGCCTTGGAGCAGTCGTGGACCATCTTGGGGCTCGCGTAAGCCTTTCGGAAGCAATCTTGGGCCAACTTTGAGGCCCCTTTGGGGATAGCTCGGAGACCGCCGGGGTCCGCCTGTGGCTGCCTGGGGCTGCCCAATGCCCAAGCCGCCGCCTGGGGCCGCCCAAAGCAGCCCGCAACCCCATGAGGCTCCGATGGCCTGGTCTTGGGCCCGCCCCTGGCCAACTGTGGCCGACCCGTTGTCATCGGCGTCGTCGTCATCGTCGTCGTCTTCTGGCTGCGGGCAAACTTGTTCGATCCGGCAGACAGCCCTGTGCCGAGTTAGAGCTCGTCCTCGAAAAACCGACGACATCCAACCGACAACAACGGCTAAGGAACGAAAAGGCATCTCGATCGAGAAACGGGTAGTTGGTGGACCATCACGAAAGCCTAGAGTCAGGAGCTCCCGAGCGGGAGATCAGCCGGACCAAATCCAGGTGACGACCGCAGACGGACCCAGGGTTACTGCCTCTGCTAACTGCATACTAGGGCTTGTTATTTCTCGGTTGTTAGACTTGCAACATACTTTCAAATTGCTTATAGGATTTGCGAGCACGGAAGCGGCTTCCAGAGGCAAATATAAACAAAACGCGGATCGTCGCGATTCTTTCTGCGACGCCCCGGATCTGAGAGTTCGTCCACATTCGTTCCGTTCCCGGTTCGACCCTATCCCCGGGGGTCATTTGTCGTCGCGGATCCATCGTTGATGGCCCCAGGGCCCGATAAACGGGCCCGAGAAGCCGACATTGAGGAGCAACGGCGTAACTGCAAATATCAGATCGTTGGAGATCGCAAGTCCGCCGATCCGGCGTGTGAGTTTCAAAAAGCTCAAGCTAAAGCTCAGGCTTCAACCTAGAGCAAAAGCTTCAGCTCAGCTGGGGGGGGGCCGTTGGGGCCCTGCCGGGGAAAGGGGATTGGGGGATATGGGGGTGCGCCAATTCCCCGGTTCCGGTGGGGAAGGGAAGTTGCGCCAGTTCTCCGGTTCCGGAGGGCGGAAGGGGAAGTGCAATTTTCCGGTTCCAGGGGGGGGGGCTCCAGTTCTCCTGTTCCGGAAGAGGGGGTGCGGGGGGGTTGCGCCAGTTCTCCAGTTTCGCCGGGGGGGCTGGAACACATTAAAATCCGCCAGCATGTTCGACTTCAGCTCAGCAGGTGGTGGGAGGGTGCCAGAGTGGCTCTGCTGGGGAAGGAGGGTGGAGACGCCGAAACGATCACTCCAGAATGCCCGAGGTGGGCCCAACACGGCCGAAGAGACGGGCCCCAGAGAGGCCCAAGACGAACCAAAGAGGACCCCGAGAGGTCAACACCATTCAAGCACGAAGGGAAAATCAATGTTGTCGGCCTTCTCGCCTTTTCGCTTCCGATGGGTCTCTTTGGAAGGTCACAATGGCTCCAAGGTGGCTCCTCAGAACCCCAAGACGCGCCCGAGAGAGCCCCACGACGGGCCCAAGAGAGCCCCGAGAGGCCAACACCCTTCAACAACCAATGGACAAAACAGTGTCACTGGCCTTCTCGCCTTTTCGCTCCCGATGGATTCTTGAAGCCTGACGATGGGCCCCAGATGGTCCCAAGAACGCCCCAAATTAGGCCCAAGAGAGGCCCAAGACGGGGCCAAGACGGCCCCGAGAGGACAGCATCATTTGAAACACAAAAGGAACTTAACATGTTTGGCTTGCTCGAGTTTCCTCCAGATGGCTCCAAGATGAACCTTGAGAGTCCCAAGACGAGCCCAAGAGAGGTCCAAGACGGGCCCAAGAGGGCCCCGAGAGGTAACAGCATGAGAAAACCAAGGACAAATCAGTGTTCGTGGTCTTCTCGCCTGTTCGCGTTCGATGGGCTCTTGAAGCCTCAAGATGGCCCCAAGATGGCCCAAGATGGCCGATGGCCCATGAGAGCCCCATGACGGGCCCAAGAGTGGCCCAAGACGGGCCCAAGGTGGCCCAAGAGAGCCCCCGAGGGCCCCGCGAGGACGTCCAAGAAAGCCTGAAGAGAGTAATGTTGACAAAGTCTTGTTGGTTTTTGCTACATGTTGAGATTCTCGTCTTTTCGGTGTTCAAAAAGCTGACGGCAGTCCAGGAGGCCCCCAAGGTCGTCGCAGGACATTCCAAGAGGTTCCGAGGAGGATCCAGGACGGCCCAAGACGGCGCCAAGATAGCCCGGGGAGCTCCCAAGAAGACCCCGAGAAGCCCCCAGTGGCCTTCAGAGGATGGACCCGAACTGACTCTTCCAGTCCTCCATACCAAGCAAACCCCAAGTCCTAGGCCCCCAAGAGATCTCCAGAAGCCCCCAAGAAAACTCCAAGAAGCCCCCGAAAGGCCCCGAGGGCCCCCCAGAAGCCCCCAAGAGTCCAGAGGCCCCAAGAGGCGCTTAATCGCGTGCTGCCAGGCAAGAGGCGCATGGTATGAAGTGGTATTACTCGGACAGGATCGTCGTCGTCATCGTCGTCGTCGTCCTCGAGTTCGTGTTCGTGTTCGTGTTCGCGTTCGTGTTCGTGTTCGTGTTCGTGTTCGTGTTCGTGCTCGTCGTCGTCGTCGTCGTCATCATCATCGTCGTCGTCATCGTCGTCGTCAATCGTCGTCTTTACCCAATTCGTCGGTCGTCGTTGCAATTATCCCGCTCGTCGATCGTTGGTCGTCCGTTGTCGTCGTCACCGTCCATTCCCGATAACATCAGGAGCGCCCCAGATCGGCGGCACTGGCCGGAGGCCACTACAATATCAGATCGTTGGAGATCTGGTGTCTTTCCGTCCCCGCTTCGATCGTGCAACAGTCGTGAATGTCGCGCGCGAATGTATCAGGGATCCATGAATCTAGCGCGGGGAGCGCGCCGATTTTGTATGGGAGCGGGACGCACTGCTAATCCACGCGCCTTCCTTCAGATCAGACGTCGAAAACACAATGCGACATGGTGAGAAGTCAAAGCTAAAGCCACACACCCGATCTTTCTGCGTGATTTCCCGAGCCGGATCGATCCCAGGGCCAGAATCTGGACGAAAACTGCTGGTGTGAAAAATGTGCGACGTCAGGATGTCTGGAATTACGCTTCCGCGAAGCAGGGCTGGCTTCGCGTGGCCTCCGGCTGCACGTCGCTCGGGAAAGGCGGGCACCAAACACGTAAAATAGCTGAGCGTCGGTTCAGGGATTGCCCCGCACCGACCCTCAGGATTCGGACGAGGACGAGGACACGAACACAAAAGGGGGAACGAAAGACGAGGCGACAAGGGAGACACTGGGATCTGACGTTGCGAAAAAATAGCAACATCGTGGAACATGACGACCAGAGCCCTGGACCCTAACTTTCTGTGGCGGATAGATATGTGAGGGTCCCTGGGCCCGATATAAAACGAGAGCGCCTGCTTTGAACAAATGCAGCGCCAAGATCTCAGGCGAGGAAATGCTCGGGGAGACGCGAGACTCGGGAATGCTTGACATGGCCATCATGAAAATGACGAGACCCAGCCTGAAATTGGACGCGAACTTCGCTGCAAACATCCCACGAAAACTAGACCGTCAAAATCCAAGACGGGCTCGTCAAAAACGTCGGCAAACCAGAGTTCCGGCGCATTCGAGCCTTACGCTCACGTTTCCCCGAAGGGACCCCGAGTGGACCTCCGCTCGGCTGGGCCGAAACTTTGTTCCCAACCCTGGACACCCAGGCTAAGGTAGTTGAGCAGGAACCCACCGTCCCAGCATTCCTACAGGCGTACCACGACATGTTCGTAGAACAAACCAATGTTCTGAGATTAGAAAGCCGATGTATTCAGCCAAGACAATCTCAGCCAGAATTGTTCTAAAAACATTTCGCGAACACCACAGAAGGTTCGTAGAACATTCTTTGGTGGGCCTGTAGGGAGAAGCTAGGACGCTTCGCCACTGATCGAGGGTGGGGAGGGCTGGGACATGTTTTTGGGACAAACGTTAGCCCGATACCGATTTCATCGTGTGACTTGATCGTCTTCGTCTCGTCTTAACTTGCTCGGGGAGGTATGGAGGAAACCCGCCGTAGTCAAAATTCGGCGACTCCGGAGGGTGTGGTTTGCAAAGGGTGTGGTTTGCAACGGGCACCCTGGGGGGCACTTTGGGGGGCGGGCGAAAACCCGGACGGAGCTCTCCGCCGCGCCACGATGCCCGACGAGAACAACGTTGTCTTCCCCAGGCCCCAAACCCCGGCATAAACACACATACCCTCTTCCAACAATGACCGACCTTCCCGGCATTCCTATAGGCCAGGCCTACCACGAAATGTTCCTAGAACCGAAAAGTAGTCGAAGGAGCGAAACAAAGTTCTCGTAACATCAAACCGATGTATTAAACCAAGACGGTCTCAACCAGAGACGTTCGAAGAAAGTGTCGCGCAAACCACAAAAGGCTCTTGGAACATTCTCTGGTGGGCCTAGAAGCAGGCCGGAACGCTTCGCCACCGCTCGATTTGCAGTCGCCCGAAAAAGCCGCTCCAGAACTCCCTCCCCGAGCCCCTTCCCCGGGACTCCTCGTGCGCAGCTTTCCAGCCCGGATGTCGCTTCCTGGCGCTCCCTGCGGGGCCCGAGGCGGGCCCCTGCAGCGGCCGAGCACGGCGAACACCTATTCGACTCTCGATCCCTCGATCCCTCGATCCTTCGATCCTCGACCCTCGATCCCTCGACCCCTCGATGTATCGCTCCCTCGATCCGTCGACCCCTCGATCCCTCGATCGAGGAGGAGGAGCGAGCGACGATCCCCCCCACATGTCGGGCGTCTCGATGTTTTTCGAGACACGGGCCCCCGACCTCTCGACCTCTTCCCCAGGACCCGTTTCTCACCCCGAGTTGTTTCTGTCCCGAGGCCCAGTAGGGGCCCCGAGAGGCCGAACACCATGAAAGACCCCCATCCCGACTTTGTCCGAGACGCCAGGATGCCCAGGGCCCCCGCCCCCAGCAGCGAGAAGGCCGGGCCTCCCGCGAGCAGCAGCGCTGCGCGACGGCCGCCCGCGGCCCAGGCCGGCCGGCAAGGCCTCGAGTGGGGGGCGCCACAGCCCGTGTGGTGAGGGACCGTGTGGTGACCTCGGAGTCCCCCCACGACCTCCCTGCGCGGTCCGTCACCCGAGACATCCTGGTACGGAGCATCGCACGCTTTCTTTCTGACGAGTGGTCGTCATAAAAACGAGGCAGCCTAAAAAACCCTATCCCGCCACGTGTGCCCGAGACGCCCTCGGAGGACGAAGCGAGTCTCAGAGAACGACCCGAGGAGACCGACTAGTAACCTCGGAGGCCCCAGTCGCCCGAGACATCCTCAGAGCTGAAAGAACGATCGGACGACGAAAAGTGACCTCAATTACTCAAGTCAAATCAACAACGCTGTGTCTGCACGACACATCGGCTGAAGAAGTGCCAGCGGCTAGAGGCGCACGTCCATACCACGGCACAGAAAAGTAAGGACAGTTCAGGAAAAGGCGTGCCTTCTGGCGATTGTCTTCCACACTTTCTGGCTATAGTTCGCAGGACTGAGAAATTGCGACCACAGTCACTGTTGCAAGTATTTTTACCGTGCCTGAGTTCGGGGCAACTGGCGCGGTTGAGCAGAAGGAGAGATGTGGGCACGCGCAAACGCTGCCGAGGAACCTTGAGCATCCTGGGTTGAGGGCTTCACGCGTGGTCATCCTGGGAGACGCGAGCCCATCCCCCTTGCCCCGCGCCGCCCTCCGCCCGGGGAACGGCCCTGTCCGAACCTCAGACGTCGACAGAACGAACCAACCCATTGGTGGTCACCGGAACACACGACTGTATAGAACAACTCGAATGACTACTGATCGCGGACTCAAATGGTCACGCGAAATTCGTCGACACTGTCGCCAAAATGCATGACTACTGATTGGGGGGACGTGGTCAGAGAAGGCTCTGTCGAAGTCCTGACTCGCGGGCCGCCCCTTTGCCGGGGGGTCCAAGCCGGGGGTGGCTGGGTCTCCCGAAGAGAGGTCTTGGAAATGATTTCCTCTGCCGGCGATCCCCGGCGGCGCCAGGGCAACCGCCCTTCCAGGACGCGCGGATTGTATCAACGATGGTTGCCGCGTTTCTGTTCCAGGACAACACTGAAATTCACTTCAGTGGTCGAATCATCTCGCCTGAAACGACCCGAGTCCCAAAACCGTGCAGTGACCCCGAAGCTCCGCTGACCCAGACATCCAGCGTCTCAATTTTTCGAGACACGGGCTCCCGACTTCTCGGCCCCTTCCCCAGAACGGGCTTCTCACCCCGAGTCGTCTTCTGACGGTCCTGGGGCCCAGTAGGGGCCCGAGAGACCGAAAACAATGAAAAGCCTCCGCCTCTATTGACCGCCCTGGGGGCCCGAGAGCAGCCTCCAGAGGCCGAAAACGCTGGAAGACTTCAGCCTCTATATCTTCGAACCTTTCGAGGTCCGGGGAGGGTACGATGGAGACGAAGGGGGACACAACAGTACTTTGCGACACAGACAACACAGACACGCGCCAATACATCGTTACCCAAGCGATATGGCCAGAAAGCCCCCGCTACCGAGCAAATGCTAAAATCAGATTTCCGAGCGCACGCGCGCGTCGCCCCTGTGGCGGCCGACAAACACATAGAACTGTATACGTATACGGTGAGGGCATCGGATAAGGAACCCTTGGATAAGGAATCCAGGGTCTGGAAGCTGGCGGAACACCACTTGAGGCCTAGCCATGGATATCACCGCCGCCCTCATCAAATGAGGAAGCATCCAAAGTCTGAAACCTCCTGGGCACGTTCCTTAACCAACGCCCCCATCGTACCCAGACATCCAGCGTCTCGATGTTTTCGAGACGCGGGCCCCCAACCTCTCGACAACTTCCCCGGGACCGGTCTGTCATCCCGAGTCGTTTTTTGACGGCACCGAAGCCCGAGGAGGGCCCCGCGAGGCTGAGAGCGAGAACAAAAACTGCGTCCCGATGTTTTCAAGACGCTGGATGTCTGGAAGTTGCAAGCCTCCCAACAGGGGTCCAAGTAGACTGGGTCGGAGGATCTCGCCGCATCGACGATACATCGGTGATGCATCGGCGATGCATCGGCGACGTCTGCATCGGCGACGTCGGCGGCGCATCGGCGGTGCATCGGTGACGCCCTCGCGGAGAACGTCGGGCTCCACATCAAGCCGAATCGCTGATGCATCGGCGGTGCGGCGCGATCCTCCGACCCCATCTGCTCGGACCCCATCTGGGACGCCTAGATGACCCGAGAGGCTGAAAACTATGAATAACCTCCGTTTCGATGTTATTCGAGACGCTGGATGTCTGGGCGTCTGGGTCAGGGCGATGGAGGGCCGATGGCCTCGGCCGTGCCGCGCACCGCGGCTGCGCAGCCGCGGGCAGAGCACTGGGCAGCGCGCTGGCCACCTGGTGCGGCAGCCGAAAAGCGCACAGCCGCTGCCCCCCCCCCCCAAGCCCCCACCCCTACAGCAAGTTCGTGCCGTGACGGCTTCGGCGTTGGTCTTTGACACCACGTAGACCGTTCAACCTTGGACGATCGGTGGCCTCTCGGTCGCCAGCTCGTTCTAATCGGCCGATTCTGGCCCGCTGGCGGCGTTCAACCTCGAACGCCCTCGCTGGGGTCGCCGTCGCGTCGACACGACACCAACCTACCATGCCCCCACATCCTCGCGTCATGGACTTCTCTCTATTTTTTCTACCCGTTTCGGCCTCCAGGGGACCTCGCGGGGCCCCGGGACCGTTCCAGGAAAGCCCGGGGACAAAAGACCGGTCCCAGGGAAAGGGTCCAGACTGGAGTAGGGCTGGGGGATTCAGGTCTGCTGAACACCCCAAACGGACGTCAAGGAGCGCAGCCAGCCTGTTCGGTCAAGCCGGATGTACCACACCAGGCGTCAAACCAAGACTTTGGACATAGGCGAATGGTTGGACTTTGCACATCTTCGCCGGCTCAACCAGCGAGGCGTTCGACCACCTTGGTCCTTTTGTTTTTGGGTGGTCCTGCAGACGAAGGCGCTCTCTGACCCTCGGTCCCACTTGAGCCCAGACCTCCAGGGGCCCACGCGACACGCGGAAATCTCAACGACGGGGCTCTGGGCACGCAAGGGGCACCCGTGTATCCCCACGCCTGGCCAGGCCCTGACCTCAGCCCCTGTGCACCGCCCTGTGGGGCCCACGACGGCCCTGGCCAGGGGGGGGATGCTATAAAGACGACCCTTTTGATAAGGACACACGATAGGGATGCAAGGGCCTTGGAAGGCCGTTTCGAAGCTTTTCAAGCGGGGCGCGGCCAACGAAAGTGGCCAAGGATGGACCGAGGATGCAAGGATGCCAGGGCACCCTTGGGAACATGGCACATCCTTACTATGCGGATCGACTGTATACCCTGGCGTCCAACGAGGCGACTTCTCTTCGCTCCGGGGCCCCAAGGAAGTCCCGTCCGCTTCCCCCGGGGCAGCTCTTCGACCCGGGAACCCACCTTGGATGGCCCTGGAGCCCGAAACATCGGGCGCCAAAAGCCGAAGGCGAAGGAAAAAACACAGGGATTGGAACATCACATCGTCGGAGACGTGGGAACACCGACCTTTGTGGAAGCTCGGGATGGGTACGAGCAAATGGGTACGATGCCTAGCAGGACATATTGTCCAAGACCGACAGCGGCCGTTGTTGGGCAGGCTCTGTGTCTCGAGTGGACAACCTTTGTGCCCATTGTGTCCCCGAACCTTCGGCGTTGTTCTGACCAGTTGCCACAACCAGCCGCCGAGAGCAGCCAAGATCTGGTCTACGAGGGGAGAAAGGGGAGGGGGGTGGGTGGGCAGATAGGCTGATCAGGAAAGAAGCGAGCGGAGGTCAGGAAGGGGATAGACAGGAAGGAGGGCAACTGTGAAGGAGGATGACTCGGAAGCACCATCAGATCTCTCCCGATGCGAGGTCCCCGGGGGGCGGGAGAGAGCGCCCATTCTCGGCGACGTCGTGGCTTTCGCCCAGTGACATCGGCGAAACAAGAAAGACAAACGGCGACATGGCTGCTCGACACAAGGTCGCTTCGACGGCAGACCGCTCCACTGGGGCCTCGCGGTCCGCGCGCGAGGCGGACCCCGCTCTCGCTGCTACCTCCCCGGTGCAGCCCTCTAGGGCGTGAGAGGTCTACCGAGCTCATTCTGCCACACCCGCGCTTAGAAGTACGAAAGTCTTGAGCCAAGAGAAGGGGCTTCGCTCCAAGCGCTTTCAGGTCCAGAAATATAACCAACTTCTACGGGAAGAGAAACTCAGAGGAAACACCAAGGGTCCAATCCAGATTCTTGATTCTCTGAAGCGAACTCTGGAGTCCATTAGAAATTTGTTTTCCTCAAAATTTCTGTTCGGTGTAATCGCCTTCTTCCCCTTGGGTGATGGGCTCATCATATCGCCAAAAGGATTAACGACCGTCTTGTCACAGCTCAACACGTGGCCGCTTCTCTGGCGGACCGCTCCGCTGGGGCCCGACGGACCGCCGGCGAGGCGGTCGACGGCGTCGTCGTCGTCGTCATCGTCCTCACCGTCTTCGTAGTCGTCCTCGTTGTCGTCGTCGTCCTCGCCATCGTCGTCGCCGTCGTCGTCCTCGTCGTCGTCGTTGTTGTCGTCGTCGTCGTCGTGGTCGTGAACGTCGTGGTCGTGATCGTCGTCGTGGTCGACGTTGTCAACGTCGACGTCAACGTCGACGTCGATGTCATCTTCGTCGTCGTCAACGTCGTCGTCGTCATCGTCGTCGTTGTCGTGGTCGTGGTCGTGGTCATCGTCGTCCTCGCTATCGTTGTCGTCGTTGTCGTCGTCGTCATCTTCGTCGTCGTCGTTGTCGTCGTGGTCGTCGTCGTCGTCGTGGACGTCGTCATCGTCGTGAATGTCGTCGTCGTCGTCGCCATCGTGGTCGTCGTCGTGGTCGTCGTCGTCGCCGTCGTCGACGTCGTCGTCGTCGTGGTCATCGTCGTCGTCGTCGTTCTCGCCATCGTGGTCGTCGTCGTGGTCATCGTCGTCGTCGTCATCGTCATCGTCGTCGTCCTCCTCGCCGTCGTCGTCGTCGTCGTCCTCGCCGCCTTTGGTAGCCTCAGAAGCCTGTCTGTGTCGCTCCTTCTGCGTGCCCAAAGCAAGACGGCCCTGCGTGGTGGCAAGGATTCGTGTCATCATACTGGCAACCGACATATGCTAAAAGCGCGCGCCCTCCCGCATCTACTTTGCCTCGTCCTCATCGGAGTCAAAGTCGTCTTCGTCCATGTAGCCCCCTGCCACATCGCTGTCATCGAAGTCGCTCTTGGCGATCGTGGAGCGGGCAGTGTCCGATTCAGTTACTGCGCCGACCACGCTGATAGATGATGCTGCGGAGCGATGATTCTGCGAGGAGGTGTCAAGTGCCAGGGTAATGGGAAGAGCAATGACCATTGCAAGTATGTTCCTGATAGACGCCATCTGTGAAATTCTGCGGAGTGTCTGGATACGATCCGCCACCGTACCTCCTGGCACTTTGAGGCGTGGTAGAATGGCAAGTGCTGCCTAGTAGGGCCGTGCATTCGAAGGAAGGACCCCCCCCCACTCTAGACGCGTCCATCTGCATGCATCGCCCCTCCCTCCCCAGGCCACGATCCTCGTAAAAGCAATGGATGCGCGCTCCCGAGGCCACGACCCCTCGCAAAATCCCGATGTGTCCGCGCCCCGAGCTTCCAGGACGGCCCATGCAGTTAATCAAAAACACCCAGATGGCCCAGGACGCCTTGAAGACGGCCCAAGATGGCCCAACGGCAACCGAATCTATCCTCAAGACGTCCCAAGATACCTCCAAGAAAGCCCCAAAGAGCCATACACAAGAAGACCTCCAACAGGGCTCAAACCCATGATCCCCCCGTTGGTTTGACAGATGTTCGCATTCTCGCATATTCGGCCTTCCGTCAGCTCAAGATGGCTCGAGAAGCCTCCACGATGGCCCCAAGACGGCCCCCCAGAGAATCCCAAGACCCACGATTGCTCAAGAAGCACCCAAGATGGCCCCAAGACGGCTCAAGTGGGTCTCCCATTGGACCCAAGACGCCCTTAGACGGCCCGGATGCGTCCCAGAAGAGCTCATCAAATAATGAAGGCGAATGTTGCTACATGTGATGGCCTGCCTCGTCCTCCTCCTCCTGCCTCTCCTCCCCATCCTCCAACTCTATCATCATCGTCGGCATCCCGACCATCACCATCACCATCGCAATCACCATCACCAGCACGATCACCATCAGCACCACCACCACCACCATCTCCATCACCACCACCATCACATCACGATTACCACAATCGCTATCACCAGCACCATCACCATGACCATCAACATCACCACCATCATCACCATCAGCATCATCATACTCATCATCTTCATCATCATCACCCGCATCATCATCAACATCATCATCACTATCAACAGCATCACCGCCATCATCATCACCATCGTCATCATCATCATCAGCATCATCATCATCATCATCACCATCGCTATCACCATAATCATCATACTCCTCACCATCGTCAACACGGCACTCCCACGCCTGGAAGCACGAGATGTCACACGTGACGGCCTCCCGTACCCCCATCGAGTAACTGTCACCGAAAATGTCGGGCTGGCACGGTGGTGGGACTCGCCGCAGACAATTGGATGCATGGCGTGCTGGCTATGTCTACATCGCCGTGCAATGGGATGCCGAGACGGCTTGATAAAATGTCTACGGAAGGAAGAAGAGGGGGGGCATGTAAAGTGAAATTCAGGATATCCCAAGGCACGTGGGTGCTCACATGTGATTATTTTACTGGCATGACACCAGCCATTTGCATGGTTGTGTTATTATTGCCTGTAAGCGTTGGGTTGGGCCCCATGCTGCGCAAGAAGACCTCGAGCATGGTGATGAGTATGTAAACTTGCCTTCGCATCCGAGGAGGCCATGAGGCCTATCCTGCGGAGACTGCTGTGTTCGATATAGGAAGCAACGCCAACCTGCATGCCATGATTGCTGATCGCAAATCTTGCACGTGGTTTCGAGCCAAGGGCGACGCACACATGGCTGATGCTGCCACGGGATCGCGCCCTGGCATGTTGTGCACGGACCTGTTGACCATCTTGCCCTTCGTCCCCATTCACGAGAGGCTAAGGGACAATTTTTCCAGCCGACGGCCCAGACATCAATATTGAGGCTGTGTGTCACGGCCCTCCATGCTGCTTCGAATATCGGGTGCACTTCAACATGTATTACGGATCCCTGGGTCTGGCGTGTGGGCGCCATGTCCATGGTGCGGGGGAGGTGCCACCGGAACATGACGCCTATTACGCCTGGTTTGGCGACGGAGCGCGCCGACTCCGCACGTAGGCGGGACCCGTCGCTAATCCACACGACCTCAATACATGTCTGTTCCTCCTTGAAGATGCATGTCGACATGTGCTGCGTAGGGTCCCCATCATGAGTAAATGATTTGGCGGTGTTCACCATGTGTTTGAAAGCTCATGGTTGCTTTCGTTTACGGAGGTGGATGCGCACGTCTTGGATGGCTTGCCCAGGACAAGAGGGTAGATTTACTGCTGTCCACGGTGCTAGAGATTCCGCGCTCCTTTTGGGACCGATCGGCTCGCGATGGTCCGCGACAGGACGCCAGTCTCGAGGATGGGGGATGGGATCGAGAGCTCCATGCTGATAATTTTTCCTTAGCGTGTCGCGGCGGCAGCCCTGCGCTATGCCCTGCAAGCGGATAGCGTGCCGCTCCGCTCCGTTGGGCGGCAGGCTGAGAAAGGTTTGGAGCGTTGACGCTCGGGGACCAGGCATTGGTTAGCGTGTCGCGCCGAAGCGTGCTGGGCTGGAACCGGCGGCGCGACATGTCAATGGAAGAAGACACATCTGCATAGACATAAACGTCCGGAGCTCCGCGCGGATTTCTTCTCCCCACCCCGCACCGAGTCTCGGCCACGCGCAGAGGGAGGTAGTGGGAGGGGGCAAGGCTTCTTAGAAAGAGGCTGCTCTTAAGAAGCAACCTCCTTCTAAGAAGCCTTCCCCCCTCCCCCTAAACCCCCTGTGCGCAACGCCAACAATCCCAGCCGCCCCCGCCTGCCGCAGGCGCCGCCCAAAGGTTCGGGGAGGAGGGACTCGGCGCCGGCCCGGGCAGCCCACGGCGAACCTCCGAAAGTTCCAGCCTTTTTGTTAGCTCCCAGTTCCCAATCATCCTGTGGTGTTGGGTTTTCGTTTTTTCAGATCAGCGGCACCCTACGTTCCTCCTGTCCTCCTCGCATTCCTCCTTTCTCCTTCCTCCGCACCCTCCTCCCTCCTCCTCCCTCATCCCCCCCTTCCCCTCATCGTCAACGTCATCATCACATTAACGAGCTTTACCAACTATCACAACAGCAGCCGCAGCATAAGGATCATCATCATCATAAAGAATCAGCATCGACACTACCACCTCATGAATCTCAATTTGGCACGCTCTCGCATATCTTGTGGCCCCATAGGGAACTCCACTGAAGGCCATAGTGGCAAAATGTTCCCCAAACAGTGCTTGCATTTAGGGGTTCTTGCTTGCGTTCTAGGGCAACGGAGCACCTGCGTCGGTCCGGCCAGCTTGTCGCCGCCCGTCGCCGCCGTCGCCGCTGTTGCCGCTGGGCCCCAGTGGCGGTCCGGCCAGCTCGTCGCCGCCCGTCGCCGCCTTGCTTTGCATTGTATTGCAATGCGGTGCTTCGCATTGCTTTGCACTGCTGTGCACTGCCTTGTGCTGCTTTGCAAAGCATTACGTTGCGCCACATAGATTGCACCACATTGATTGCACCACAAAATTGCAAGACATCAGCGTTTGGGATTTACGCTGGCTAACACTTGGCTCTTAATTCTCTTGGGAGAAAGGGGAGGTGTGCGAACCGCGACCTTGCTCGTGCTGCCTTGAGGAAATGCGGGTGGGGGCGGGCCACCACGTGACAAACAATTATACAAGAGAAAACCCCAAGCAATGGGTTTCCAGGAAGTGCAGTATGCACTCAAAACCTGCGCTTTCTCTCTCTCATTCACACCATGTTTTTCTCTTTTCACATGTTTTTATGTATAAAATATAACACAAGAAACATCCGCAACCGTGCCCGGAGTCAAGAGTTGGAGTGTCCTCAGGTCACTTCAAGTTTTCTGTATTGAGATCTGCCAGTTCCCCACACAGTGCTTGCACATAAGGGTTCTTACTTTTGGAACGAGGAACTGGCCCTGGATGGCGGTCTGGCGGCTATGCTGTCGCCGTCGCCGCGCCGTCGCCGCCTCGTCGCCGCCAGACGTACCTGAATGACGGCGTGGCGGCTATGTTGTCGCCGTCGCCACCCCATCGCCGCATCGTCGCCGCCTGTCGTCTTGGCCTGAATGGCGATCTGGCGGCTTTGTTATCGTCGCGGCCAGCCCTGTCGCCGCCTCGTCGCGGCCTTGCATATATTGCACCGCATGGGTTGCACCACATGGGTTGCACACCATCGATTGCTCCACGTACATTGCACAACAAAGATGGTAGCACATACATTCCACAACATAAATCACACCGCAGACATTGCGCCACTTAGATCGCACACCGTAGACTGCACAGCGTAAATTCTCCTTCCTAAAAAACAAAATAGGATCTACGTCCCCCCTCCGGCGTTATCGGTTCACCTTTCGGGTATGTAAATCATGTATGATTCTGACCACATGTCCATCCTAAGTACGATTTTACACTATCGCCGGGGGGCCGGTATCCCCCCCCCGAGGTTCCCTTATAAAAAACACTATGCGGTGATTTTTTTGTTCTAGCATAACACTTGTTCACCAATCCCTTGGAAAAAATAAGACGAAATGCGCACGCGCGCGTCGTCGCGCGCGCATGCCGAAATCCTTCAAAAACCTTCGGTGCCGGAAGGAATTCGCAATCGAGTTTCCAAAAAACATACAAAAACACAAGGCTTCGCAACACTGATTTGCTAGAAAAGGTTCCGCGCGAGCTCTTGCGAAATCTTAAGAACACCATAGGTTTTTCAAGATTTTCACGGAATGCTACTAAACGGGCTTCGCGCGCGCGCATGTCCCTTGCGCGTGTGCCGTCGCGAGAATCCTCTGCAAAAAACGGGACGAAGTGCAGACGCGCGCGTCGTCGCGCGCGTACGCCGAAATCCTTCAAAACCCATCGGTTTCTCAAGGATTTCAAAATCGTGTGTCAAAAAAAACATACAAAAACCCAAGGTTTCGCAACACGGATTTTCAACAAAAGCGTGCGCGCGCGCTCTTGCGTCGTCGTCGTCGTCGTCGCCGTCCTCCCTCCTCCGCGTCGTCGTCGTCGCCTACGTCGTCCTCTGTCTTTCCTTGTGCTCGTCGTCATCGTCCTCGTTGGCGTCGTGGTCGTTTCCGTCGTCGTTGTCGCGGTGGTCGTCCTTCCTCCTCCTCCCTCGTCGTCGTCGTCGTCCATCGTCGGCGTCTCATCCTCGTCCCTCCTATTTCGTCGCCGTCGTCGTCGTCGTCGTCGTCGTCGTCGTCTTCCTTCCTCCCTCTTCGTTGTCGTCGTCGGCGGCGCCGTCCTTCCTCCTTCTTCGTCGTTCGCGTCGTCGCCGTCCTCCCTCCTCCCTCGTCGTTGTCGTCGTTGTCGTCGTTGTCGCCGTCGTCGTCCTCCCTCCTCCCTCGTCGTCGTCTTCGTTGGCGACGTCGTTGTCGTTGTCGTCATGGTTGTCTTCGTCGTCGTCGTCGTCGGCGTCGTCGTCGTCGTCGTCGGCGTCGTCGTCGTCGTTGTCATCGTCGTCGTCGTCGGCGTCGTCGTCGTCGGTGTCGTCGTCGTCGTGGTAGCTGTCGTCGTCGAAGTCGTTGGAGACGTCGTCGGTGTCGTCGTCGTCGGTGTCGGCGGCGCCGTCGTCGTCGTCGGCGTCGGTGTCGTGGCCAAGTGACATCTGGTACCCACCGTCACGGTCTTGTCTGAAGAGGTCTTGCGACCAAGTTGCGGGTGGGAGGGTGGGATGTTTGCACGAGCAGTGGAGAGGACAGCTTCAAGTTGAGCAAGTGATTGATCTCACCGCATAGATTGTACCACATGGATTGCACCACACACGCACACACATCGCACCACATACTGCACCACATAGACGACACCACATGGATTGCACAACACAGACCGCACACCATATACTGCACACCATCGGTTGCGCCGCATACATTGCGCCACATCGATCGCACTACATATATTGCTCATCATAAACTGCGCAACGTAGGTAGCACGCCATACATTCTTTTGTAAGCAACAAATAGGATGCACCCCCCGTCTGTGACTGTTTTTTCCGTCGGAGGTAACGTGTGTTACCCAGGTGGGGTGGGGTGGGGTGGGGCGCGCCCGGGGGGCTAACGGTAACGGCGGCCGCGGCGTGCACTTGTCAGGTTAGGTCCACGCCACAAACACTTCAGCCGCTTGTGTGCACCACGGTACCTGTGTACACGACAACGCCCAATGCCTGCGTGCAACACAACGCCGCCTGTGCACAACACAATGCATCCGTACACCACAGCAGCCACGTGCGCCACAGCACCACGCCACCTGTGTACACCCCAGTGTCTGTGTACACTGCAGCAGCCGCGTGAGCAACAGCGCACCACGGTGCCTGCATGCACCAGAATGCTTGGTGTACACCAGAACGCCTGTGTACACTACAGCAACCATGTGTACCACCACGCCAATGCACACCAGAATGTCTGCGGTGCACCACAACGCCGGGGTACACTACAACGACTAACGTGCCAACTGGCTCGCTAGTAGCTTGCGAGCACCACGTTGCGCGCGTGAGCACCACAGTGCGCCATGGGCGACCGCATGACGGACTGGCGCAACTTTGGTTTGAATGCCGGCAACATCAAGAATTGGAAGAGGACAGGCGGGGCCTCTTTGCGGGGCTCGCTACAGACCGCGGAGGCCTCCGGACTCGTCATTCACCTCGTTATCTTCTTCTTCCTCTTCTCCCACCTCCTCCTCCAACTCCTCCTCCCCTTCCTCTTCCTCCTCGTCCAGTCGTCACTGCCACAGCGCCCGTGCACACCACACTGCACTGGCCCTGCGTGACCGTCAATGGTTGCGTGCGCCAGAGCACTTGTGTACTCTGTACAATGTCTTTTGGAAACGGTTAAAAATGGATGGTTGTGGCCGGCTGGCAAGCTTTACCGTTACAGGGGGGTCCGGGGGAAGCAACATGCGTTGCCCTCGGGGGCCTTCAAAGAACAGGCACCCCCCACCCAGGATGATCCGCACCCTTTGGGGATGTGCAAATTAAACACGATTGCGCCCAATGGTTCATTTGACAAATGAACCCAAAGCGTCCTCGTCGAATCCGGTGTTCCTCTTCACCCTTTACATTGTATAAAGATCTACACTTGATATTGCAATCTTGATCCTTGCACACACGTGTCTCTGGTGACGCTGCGGTCAAAATCGTCGTCGTCGTCGCCGTCGTCGTCGTCGTAGTAGTCGTCGTCATCGTCGTCGCTGTCGTTTTCTTAGTCGTTGTCGTCGTCGTTTGTCGTCGTATGACATGGTATGACGTCGTATGTTGCCGTAGTCGTTGTATGTCGCCGTCGTCGTCGTTGTCGTCGTCGTCCTCATTTTCGCCGTCGTCGTCGTTGTCCCTCTCCTTATCCCCCCCGCCATTATCGCCGTGACACCCTCGGTTTGACTGGGGTCCTTCGCCAGCTCTGCGCGTCTTCTTGTGAGAATGACGCCGCAGAGGCGTGGGATAGTTGAGTTGGTTGTGGACAGCCGGGTAGCCGGGTTGGCCTGCAAGCGCGAAAGATTTTCCAACGGATTGGCACGAGGGACGCAGAGCGTCGCGCGTCTCCTTGCGGGCGGAGTTGAGGGTGAGCCCGCGGTCGCGGAAGTCGGCGATGAGATGTTTCTCGAACTTGTTGTAGAGCGTCGCGGCACACGCGTCATGCTCGAGCAGCGCGACGAAATCGAACCGCAATTGAGCAGCAGTGTAGCGGAGCTCGGCTAACTCATGGAGCACCCGTGTGGGTTCGTCCGCTGTCGCAAAATATAAAGTTGCCACCAAAGCCTGCTCGCGCGTGGGGTAGTTCCGACCTGCGTGTGTCTTGCACTCGGAGAAACTGGTTTTGGGGTAATTCGAAATACAACACCTCTCTCGGTTTGGGGCACTTCATGTCGAGTCTGCATATCGGATGTTTGCCCCGTTGTTTGTCGTAAGCGAAATGGCAATGATCTGGCGGTGCCGCGTCAAACGCTGGCGCCAGGGCTCCGGCTCGCGGGGGATGAGCGCGGCGCAGCTCGAGGGAATAGGTCGAGCAAGTGGTGCTGCAATGCTTGGGGGCAAGTTTTGGCCACCACGAAGCGCTCGAATTATCCCTGATACTTCGCAGACAGGTACGTCTCGAACTTAGGCCTGGAGATATAGCGCTGAGAAAGCGACATGGACGACTGCACGGCTTCCTGTTCTTGTCTGGCCGAATAGGTGATCCAATCTTCCCCCTCGCAGTGAACCGGTAGACAAACCGCGTGACGGACTCGTTCATAGGTGTTGTATCCATGCATGCGCCAGCGCGCCCAGAAGCACTGAGGCAGCGCCCACGCTACCATTATTTGATGTAGTCTGTCTTCCCATTGTCTTCCTGGAGCTCGTACCTGGCGAAACCTGGCCCTTTGAACAGATGCGCGCGTGGGTGCTGGAACAGGTTAACGGACCCGGCGAACTTGGCAGTCGCGCGTCCGTCCCAGAGCTGGAGGATTCTGGCGCCGCACTCCACGATGAGCCCGTTGCAGCAAACAGACCGCTTAGTGTAAGTAGCGGTGCCAGAAAGGCAATTCGGGCAGTGACCTCCGCAACATCTACGACGGCGACGCGGGCGACCTCGTTCGTCGAAGTGCGCGTCGTCCGGGAGCCGCCGCGGGCAGCCCTTGATGCACTCCTGAGAAAGGTCGTCGAGGTGGCAGGAGTGGTTGCAAGAGTGAGTCGCGCGTTGAAGCACGAGTGCGAACGTGGCCGTCCCGTGGCAGTTCGCAGGAGATGAAGGCGCCCATGTATTCGGGCGTAGTTGGCGGCGTTGCCGCGGCTATTGCAGCGCGAGCGCGGGGCAGCCCTCGGCGCCGGCATCGAATGACCCAGATGATTCATCTGCGGTCTCCACAGAAATCGCGCCCGAGGTAAGCCACCATCCGCTCCAAGCGCGCGCGAAAGACACGCGCCGCGATGTCTGGTCGGTCTGCCGGCGTCTGGCCCGCGCGCGAGGCGGCGGTGATCTCGGGCCAGTGCGGGTCGCAGGTCAGAACGAGTAAAAAGGTCGGTGGGCCTTTGCGCCGAGCAAGCTCCAACGACCCCAGTCGGAGTTCGCGCGGGTGTCGAGGGTGCCCGGGCGAGCTGGACGGCGAGTAGGCACTCGTGCCAGGGGCGGGCGCGTCGTTGGCCAGCGCTTCGCACACGTCTGTTCTTCTCGCAATTCGTTGGGCCTGTATACTGCGAAGGAGCCCGAGTCTCTCATCCTCCATCCTGCCTGCAGCGCATGTTCACGAGCCACTCGTCCAAGTGCCTTCCACATAAGTGAATTTGCGTCTTTTCGTAGAAAATGCTGGCGATGCCACCGCATCTGCGCGACGCGGTGCTCCGCGCTCGCTAAACGTCGGCGCCCCATCCCCGGCCGCCGCGCAGGAACCAAAGCGGGTTACCCAACGGCTCGTAGCGCGCGCTCAACGGGTTCAGGCGCTGCGGGGCAGGAGAGGAAACCTTTCGGAATAGGACAGAACGTGCGGACACTTCGACGCGATGTGTCTCATGGACAGTCGAAGCGAGCTCGTCGATGCCCTCGCCCCACTGGAGCTCGACGGCCACGGCGGCGCCGCGTGCTGACGGAGCGGACAGGCGTTGAAGCTCTTTGGCATAGCCATTGTGCGGCATAATCAATGTTCCCAGTCGCCGCAGCAGCGCATGCGGCGCGCCTCCGAGGGTCCACGACGATGCAGCGCAAAGGCGCGGTGTCTGCACTGCTCCATATGCGCCGGCACATTGCGCCGTGAATTCGAACATTTGAGGGGCGAAGCTCGTCGCCGAATCGCAACTCCCTCTCTGGAGCGGCGATTCGGAACTCATGCGCGGCCAGGGCAAGCAAACTGTTGCAACGCCTGCTGACGGCAGAAAATCCCAGTAGCCCAGGTCCATTGGTCGCGGCGTCGTGGACTGAGCGTCCCCGCTGGTCTTTGCGCAGCCACGTGGTGCGGACAACGTCCATCAGAGAGCGTCCAGGGGGCTCGTTGCACGCGGCGAAGTCAACGCAATGCTTTCCAGCGCCGCAGCAAAAATCAACGCCTTCGCAACGACAGAGCAATGCAGAGCAATGGAGGCGCGCGTACGTCATGGGGCCCACACCGGGTCGGGTAAGCGCATCCTCTGGGCGCTCTGGTGGACAGCACTGTCGACATATCTTCTGGCTGCGGGCGTGCCATCTGGGAGCAAGGTCGCCCAGCGGTAACGTTTCGCCGCAACGAGCGCAGACAAACGTTCAAGTCGGCTGCGCAACGCACGCATTGCATGTTATATCGGTTCTGTGTCGGCTTCGAACAACGAAGCTCTCGGGAAGGAGCTCCTCGTGACAGCGAGCACACGCCAAGGCCACAGCAGGGCTGTTCTGGAGGGCGGCGCATGATTTGCAAGTCTTGGTGGCTTTGTGTAGCTGAGTGGGTGTGAAACAGTCGCGCGGCAAGTGGGTCGTGCACACAGAGCACGTGAAGGATGCCCGTGCGGGGCTGATCTTGGCGCATTATTTGTACTTTACGTTGGCTTTCAGTAGCCGCGTGTGCGTAAACGAAGCGCGCGGCAGGTCGGTCGCGCAGACAGCGCGCGTAAAGCATGCCGCCCGCTTGGGGCCCATGGCGCAGAACCCAGGATCACGATGTGAACGTGCCTATCCCACGACCAGGAGAAATACGCACTTCGAGCCGAAACGTCGGGGTGTACTGAAAATGAAATAAAATGGTGGATGGGGGAGGGGGAGAAGGTCTGGATGCGGAGGACGGGGTGGAACGAGCTCAAAGGACAACTGAGCATCATATTCTGATTTCCGGGATCGCTGCAGGAAACATATGAGAAGGCAGTGCTGGAGGAGGTAGGAGACGAGGAGGATCAGGAGAGTGCGGCGGGGGAGGAAGGGGAAGAGAGGGAGGATAGTGAGGACGAGGACAGGGAGGACGAGGAGAGAGAAGAGGCGGCAGGCTCCAGAGACGAAAATAAAATTGCGCATCAAACTGTGGTCCCCCAGACCCTGGGAACTTGTCGTGGGATCTCTTTGGGGCCCCCTAGGTGTGTCTTGGGGCCCCTCGGTGTCTCTGGGGAGCTTGGATGACAGTCTCTGGTTTGGGGCCTTTTTCAGAAGGCACCGGAGGAGGAAGAAAACGAACTACAGGAGGAAGAGGAGCAGGAGGAGGACGAGCAGGAGGAAGCCTTGTCGTCGGCCTGTGGTGGGGTCTCCTTGGACCGTCCAGGAGTCTCGTGGGTGCTTGTGGGGAGCTGGTGGCAGCAGTGTAAGGTCTGGGGTATGTTTTCGGTCCTCTCGAGATTTCCGTGGGCTCCTGAAACGAAAGGACTGTTGCGCATCAAATTGTGATTCCCTGGGCCCTGGCTGCCTGTCGTGGGCCCTCTTTGGGGCACCCTTGGTCTGTCTTGGGACCCTTGGTTGTCTCTGGGGAGCCGGTGATATCAGTCTCTGGTCTGGGGCCCTTCAGTAGGCAGCGGAGGAGGAAGAAAACGAACTACAGGATGAGTAAGAGGAGCAGGAGAAGGAAGAGACGGAGGAGGAGGAGGAGGAGGAGGAGGAGGAGGAGGAGGAGGAGGAGGAGGAGGGGTCGAAAAGGAGGAGGCGAGGATGAGGCGAGGAGAGGAGGAGGAGGAGGAGGAGGAGGAAGAGGAGGAGGAGGAGGAGGAGGCGAGGAGGAGGAGGAGGAGGAGGAGGAGGAGGAAGAGGAGGAGGGGCGGAGGAGGAGGAACAGAGGGAGGAGGGTGAGAAGGGAGGGGCAGGCGGGAAGCAGAGAGAGGAGAAGCATGAGCAGGCGGAGGGGGAAAAACGGAGGAGAAAGACGAGGAGAAGGAAGAGGAGAAAGGGGAGGAGGAGGAGGAGAGGGGAAGGAGAAGGAGGAGGAGGAGAAAAAGATCAGGAGGAGCAGGGGGAGGAGGGGGAGGAGTAGGAGCAGCAGCAGGAGTAGGAGGAGTAGGAGGAGGAGTAGTAGGAGGAGGAGGAGGAGGAGGAGGAGGGGAGGAGATTTCCGAAGAGTTGGTGCCGAGAGTGACATTGGAACGTTCTTGGACTTTCTTGGGAATCTCTTCAGAGACTCGTGACAGGAGAGGTGATGAAGCTGAAACAGTGGGAAGTTAATGAACTTGGTCTCTGTAGGCCTGATTGGGGATCCGGTTGGGGCCCTTTTTTGGTCATCTAGGCGCCCTCTTGGGCTGCCCTGGAGCCCTCTAGGGCCATTTTCGAACGACGGCGACGACCACGACCACGACGACGACGACGACGACGACGACGACGACGACGACGACGACGACGACGACGAACGAACTCGGCGACGACGACGAACGAACTCGGCGACGACAACTGGCCATCAGGGGTCGTTTTGGAGCCATCTTTTTTTTGAACATATACGCAAGAGTGTCTCTGCGTGGGTCATCCATGGAGTGCCACGCAATAGTGTATGTTGCAAAGGCAACTCGCTCAAAAAGAATGGACTAATCAGTTTCTGCATAACAGTGTTAGGCGAACGTTCCCTCTGCTGTTGAGGCTGCCGTGGAGTCACTGCTGTGCTGGTGGGCGGGCTTATGCTGTAGGCTCATCTGCTCCATGCGCTCGGCCGTGGGCGTGCTCACGTCGCTGTGGTCGTCTTCGCCCAGGAGGCCTCCGACAGGAATCCCCGCTGGTCCTAAATGCTTTACGTACACGTTCAAGTAAGACACGCCGCTGTCCGCATGCCCGCGAACGATCTTCAGCTCGACCTTACCAAACGCCATCCACTTCGGAGCCTCGACATCGCTCTGCGACACGCTGTAATGAAACCCGTGGGCTTGTTTTGAATATGCCCAGGACCCAGTCACGTTCAAGTCTTGGAAGTACATCTGTGCGCACTGTCTACCCTGTCGGCGCGCGTCGGCCTGAAAGCGAAGCAATGTTTTTTGCTCAACGCGCTCTCCACGAGGGATGTTGATGAGAACATGCCTGCCTGGCGCTATCAAATCGAACCGCTCTTCGTGTATGTTCTGCATGTGGGGATCGCCAACAGCCTGCGCGGGCAGCAATGCTGGCGTAGGCGACGCCGTCGGGCTGGGCGTCGCCTGCCCAACAGCGTAGCAAACTCCATCACTCCAATCGTCTTTGACAGTCTCGCACCCAGCGACACTCGAGTGTTTGGTGCTGACGATAGTACTGTCATAGTAGCATATATAAGCACCCAGGCCTCGTGTCAAAGCCACCCAAGCTCTGTCCTCGAGCTGCTGCTCGTGCGTCGCACTGTGCGTAACAATTCCCTGGTGACGTGTCACACTCGGACAGCCACTGATGTGCCCCGTGGGCACAAGCATCGTTCAGGCACGAGCCAGTCCCGATCAGTTAGTGCGGACGCAGTCGCATTGGAGCCTGCCCTGATCGAACTCGCGGTGGGCACGGCATGCGCTAGCAACCGCAAGATGCTCAGAGCCCTCAGGGCTGCCATCCCCAAAACGGAGCACTCGTAGACCTATCCCGTGCAGTTGCGAAGCAAAGAAAAGAGAAGGTGGGTTGTTCGAGCACGCAATGGTTTGCCAGCCAGAATGGCTTGAACCGGACTTGAGCCAAAATGGCTACGGAGGGTCGTTTTGGAGCCATCTTGGGAGGCCTTGGAGCATCTGGACAGTTCGTTCGGAGCTCGTGGCAGGTCTCTTGGGGGCCTCCTGGAAGGATTTTGGAAACCTCTTGGGGCCCGGTTCGGTGCCTGTTGGGGGCCGTTTAGGGGGCTCTTGGGGACCGCTTGGGAGCTTCTTGGGAGGCTCGTGGGGGCCTCTGGGAGTCTCTTGATGACCTCCAGGGTATTTCTTGGGGCCTCCTGGGGGTCTCTTGAGGCCGAGGGCCCGAAAAGTCCGTTCGGATCCACCGTCTGGGCTCTCTCTTAGAGCCGTCTTGGGGCCCGTTTGGGCCGTTTTGGAAGCCTCTTGGGCTGTCTTGATGCCCGTTTGGGCCGTCTTGGGGCTGTTTCGGAGGTTTCTTGTGCGGTATTGGGAAGATCTTGGGGGCCTCTTGGGCTGTCCTGGAGCGTCGGAAGCCGAAAAGGCGAGACCCATAAAAATCCTCCAGACCTACGAAAAATCAACAACCATTTTTGCCTCTTGGGGCCCTCTAGGGAAGCCTCTTGGACGCCTCTTGGGGTGTCTTGGAGGCGTCTTGGGCCGTATTGGGACTATCTTGGGCGTCGTGGAGCGATCTTTGTGCGTCTCGTGGCTCTCTTGGAGGATCTTGGGGGCAGTTCTCTTGGGGCCCGGTTCGGTGCCTGTAGGGGACCGTTTGGGGGGCTCTTGGGGGCCGCTCGGTGGCCTCTTGGGAGTCTCGTGGGGGCCTCTGGGGGCCTCTTAGGGGTCTCCAGGACGTTTCTTGGCGCCTCCTGGGGGCCTCTTGGGGCCAAAGCCTGAAAAGTCCGTTCGGATCCCCCGTCTGGGCTCTCTTGGAGCAGTCCTGGGGCCGTTTTGGGCTGTCTTGGAAGCCTCTTGGGCTGTGTTTCGGGGGCCTCTTGGCCGGGAAGCCGAAAAGGCGAGACCCACAGAAACTTTCAAACACCTTCGAAAAAACAACAACCATTGTTGCCTCTTGGGGCCCTCTTGGGAAGCCTCCTGGACACCTCTTGGGGCGTCTCGGAGGGGTCGTGGGCCATACTTTGAACTATCTTGGGCGTCGTGGAGCGATATTTGTGCGTCTCGGGGCCTTCATGGACGAACGTGGGGACCTTCTGCGGCCGTCTTGGAGGCCTCTTGTGGGCCGTCTTGAGGCCTCTTCGAGGCGCTGGGGAAGGGGTCTGGGGTTCGTGTGCGGGTGCCCGGGGGAGGGGGGGGGGACGGTGACATGCCGGGTTCTTCCTTGTACTTTCACAGGTAGAAATAATATCTTCCACCTATGAAATTGCAGGGAAACGCCCGTACATGTGACCGCCACCCCCGGGATATACGCTCCAGGCCCACCCTGATGGCCGAAAAGGCCCTCACGGGAGCGCCAAGAAGGCCTACCAATGCCTTCAGACGGCCCTTATCAGAATTTCGCGAGGGTCCAAGAGCGGGTCGAGATGGCCCAATATGGCCCAAAGTAGCGACCCAAGACGCCCAAATTCTCTTGGGCCCCAAGTGCCAAATTACATGAGTTTTGCAGAACATGTTTGGCGAGATTTTCACCTGCGCGCGTGTGTCCGGCTCTGGCGCGCTCTAAGACGGCCCCAGACGCGCCCAAGCTCGCTCTGCGGCGGCCCATGAAGCATCCAAAACGGTTTGAAAACGGCTCCAGAGGGCCCCAAGACGGCCCACGAAGCCGCCAAGACGGCCCGCTAGGCCCCGAAGATGGCCCCAGGAGGCACCAAGAGGCCCGAAGAGCCTCAGAGGCCCCCAAGACGCCCCAAGGGAGCCCAAGGTGCCTCCAGGCAGAACGCTTACAATTTCCATGATTTTTTGTCCACGGACTTTTGCTTCGTTGCCTTTTCGGGCTTCGGCCGCTCGAAACGACCTCCGGGCTCTGGGCCTTCTCAAATCGGCCCCCAAACTTCCCGACGGTCCCGACGAGTCTCCAAGACGCTCCAAGCGAGACCCAGAGAGCTCCAGAATCTCCAAGACGCTCCCCATCCTCCTCCTCCTCCTCCTCCTCCTCCTCCTCCTCCTCCTCCTCCTCCCGCTCCTACTCCTGCTCGTCGCCGCCGCCTTTTCCTCTTTCCCCTTCATTCCTTTTTCTCCTCCTCCTCCTCCTCCTTCTCCACCCCCTCTTCCTCCTCCTCTCCCACCGCGTGAGGGCGGCTCCAGGAGGCCAGGAGCAGGAGGCGGAGGAAGAGGCAAAAGAAGGACAAGGAGGAGGAGGGGGACGACAACGATGTCGGCGAGGACAATGATGAGGACGAGGAAGGTTTCCGCTAGGGGGGCCCGCGAACAACCCTTCGTTATTCACGGGGGACGCCGCCTTGGCCTTGGATGCCCTACTCCTTGCCTACCCCCCGCATCTCCCATCCCCCCGATAGCACGGAGGACCCTGGCTCCCGGCAAGTTTCTGATGTTAGTTCTTCTCAACACGTCTGCGACTCTGGGGGTTCTCCCGTCGCCGCGGCCACGCGTATCGTGGACAGGTCCGGAGATCCAATTTTGCAGGGAGTCGTCGTTGCCGCCGTCATCGTTCTCGTCGTCGCGGTCGTCCCCGACTCAGCCGGCCAGTGCTAACCGGGCTCGGCTGGCAGAGGAAAAGGAGCGGGAGGAGGGAAGGAGGAGGGCGAGGAGGAGGAGGAAAGAAGGGTGATGATAACGAGGAACAGGCGGGGGCCCAGGAAGACGGGAGGAGGGAGGAAGGTGGAACGGGAGGAGGGGGAGGCAGCGCCCATGCGCTGGCCCCTCCTTCATTGGGAATGGTACTCGTGCGGCAGCGCCAGCCGCATCGCTGCTTGAGTATTGTGCTGCTGCTCCGCGCGCACAACTCCCACAGACCTCATCGAATAATTGTGCTCGCGCCCGAGCTCCAGCCGTCCGGGTACGCTGTCAACGCCCCAACGTCGCCAGCATCCCTGAGTGGGATTGGTACTCTCGCCTGAGCGTCGGCCGCATCCGCCTTCCGCGAGCGTCATCTTCCGCGCTAAACAATGGACGATCGCACCTGCCTCTCGCTCGTGTTGGGCGATTGCCATACCTGGCGTCAGACTTCGACCGCACGCGCCAGGTCCGTTGACAGTGGGGGCTCCGTCAGGTTAGCCTCCCCAGCGTCAGGTCAAGGGGTGGTTTGTAACAACATTGCAATTACATCAGCAAGTTTACCGCATCGCCCATAAACATCGTTGATGCAAGGATCAAGATCAGAAGGCTAAGCGCAGCGAGCCTTAAGCTCTTGTCTGTATACATACGTACGCGCGCCCGTTAATCAACAATCCGCTGTTGTCGAGAATCACTCGTAGCAAACAAAAACGGGTCAACATCCACACGCGGGCGTCGTCGCGCGCGCATGCCGGAATCTTGTAAAAAGGGATTTCAAAGTCGAGTGCCCCGAAACACATAAACCACACCTGCTTGGCAACGTGTTTTGTCAAAAAGTCTGTGCGCGCTCTTGATGCTCATCAGTGCGACCAGACAGGCCTCTGACGCGCGCCAGAATCATTTGAACGCCCTTGCGCGAGTGCTGGGGGGAGCCACGATCCCTGACACACAAGACCATGGGGGGGGGCCACACGCGCGAGTCGGACGCGCGCGCATGCCGATCTCCTTCCACAACCCCCGTCACCGACACATGGACACCATCATCGTCATGGGCGTGATCAACATCGGCGCCGTCATTGGCTTGGCCGTCGGCATTGTGATCGTCGCTACCAGCATTGCTGTTATCATCCTGCCGGCCGTGCCGACGTCACCATGATACCGCGCCAACCCTAGCCACCTACTCGCACTGAAAGGCAAGCGCGTTAGCGCGGCCTGCAAGACGCGCTGAGTGGTGCCCAGCGGCCACCGCTGCCGCATCGGTCGCGCCAGGCGACGCGCCAGCCAGCGCGAAGCAGTCATCGCAATCGTCGCCGCATTGGTTTTGTAAACCAAGTTGCGGGTGGGTGGACGGTTGGATGATTGCGCGAGCAGGGCAGCTGACAACTTCAAGCAAGGTAGGGCGAAGTGAACCACATGGATTGCTCCACATAGGCTGTACAATATAGATTGCTAGAAACATAATGTTTAAGGTCCACGCTGGCTAGCATATGATCGAAGAGGCACGCAGCCGGGAGTTCTGGGCGATACTGGGTGCTCTTGGGGGGTCCCCGCGACCTTGCGAGAGGCCAAGAGCGCAGTGTTCGGGACATGCATGTCCAACGTGGTTCGAGATGGCTCGGGGGACTGTCCTGGAGCTCTCTTGGGCGCCTCTTGGGCCGTTTTGGATGCCCTGAATGGCGAACACAGAAGCCAAAATCATCGAAATCATTGTCATTCTGTGGTTTGCGCATTACCGCCTGTTCGGCCTTGAGAGCGTCCAGAACCCTCCCCAGAAGCGCCCAAGATCGCCCCAAAACAATTCAGAGCTCCCAAGAGGGGCCCACGAGGCCCCCAAAAGGCCCCAAAAGGGGCCCAAAATGGGGAGCACGACCTGACATTTTGACCTCCGCCCCAAGATGGCCCCAAGAGATCCTCCCAGAAGTCCCCGGGGTGCGCCCAAAAGGCCCCAAGACGCCCCAAGAGGCCCCAAGAGAACCCCACGAGGCCTCGAGAGGCCCAAATCAGGCCCCACGAGGCCCCCCTAAGACGCCCCGAGACACCCCAAAAACCGCCTCCAGGATGCATCCGAGAGGCCTTCCAAGAGATCCCCACATGCACCCAGGAGGCCTCTGACCTACAACCCAGGCGCGGTGGCGGGAGGGGCCGAAGGCCACTAGATCCGCCGCCCCCTTTTGCTTGAGCAAAGGGGTGCCTGGCGTGCCAGACTATGTGGGTTTTGGTTTTGGCTCTTTTTCCAAAAGAACTCTCCCATTGGGTTTCGGCCCGACCCGCCGGCCACCCGTAGATCGACCAATTCCCGGAAAAATCCTCCTAGACGGCTCAAGATGGCCTCCAAGATGGCCACGTTGGCCCAAGATGGCCTCCACGATGGTCCAAGATGGCCTCCAAGTCCGCCCAAGATGGTCCAAGACGGCCTCCAAGATGGCCCAAGAGAGTCCAAGACTGCCCAAGACGGCCCAAGAGGCCCCCCAGAGGCCTCCCAGACGGCCCAAGAGGCCTCCAAGAGGTCCTCCAGGAGGGCCCGAAGAGGCCAACATCATTGATTTTCCTTGGTTGTTTCCCCACATGCTTCGTGGGGTTCTGGTTTTCTGCCTTTCCGCGTCTCACCCGCGTCTCCTCATTCTCCTTTTCCTTCTCCTTCTCCTCCCTCTCCTTCTCCTTCTTTCTCACCTCACGCACATCACAGCACGCACGCACGGCAGGCGCGCACATGAGACACGCGTAGCATATGTCACAACACAGCGCAGTGCAGCACAACACAGCGGTGCTCAGCACAGCTCAGCTCGGCACAGCACAGCACAGGAGTGGCACTTTCTCGACACCAGAGGGGGTGCGCAGCGGGTGGTCCCTGAGCTCGCCCGCTCTCCACGACACGGTCGCAAAGCCTAGCAGGCGTGGCACTTTCTCGACATCAGAGGGGGTGCGCAGGGGGTGGTCCCTCACCGCGGCGCCTATGCGTGCCAAGGTCGGAGAGCGTGGCAGGCGTGGCACTTCCTCGACACCAGGGGGGGTGCGCAGGGGGGGGTCTCTCACCGCGGCGTCTATGCATGCCAGGGTCGGAGAGCGTGACAGGCGTGGCACTTTCTCGACACCAGAGGGGGTGCGCACGTGGGTGGTGTCTCACCGCTGCCCTTTATGCGTGCCAGGGTCGGGGAGCGTGGCAGGCGTGGCACTTTCTCGACACAGTAGGGGGTGCGCAGCGGGTGGTCCCTGAGCTCGCCCGCTCTCCACGACACGGTCGCAAAGCCCAGCAGGCGTGGCACTTTCTCGACACCAGAGGGGGTGCGCAGGGGGTGGTCCCTGAGCTCAGCCGCTATCCACGACACGGTCGCAGGGCCTAGCAGGCGTGGCAGTTTCACAACACCAGAGGGGAACGGCAGGGGGTGGTCCCTGAGCTCGCCCGCTATCCACGACACTGTCGCAAAGCGTAGCAGGCGTGGCAGCTTCTCGACACCAGAGGGGGTGCGCAGGGGGTCGTCCCTGAGCGCGGCCGCTATCCACGACACTGTCGCAAAGCCTAGCAGGCGTGGCACTTTCTCGACACCAGAGGGGGTGCGCAAGGGGGTGGTCCCTGAGCTCGCCCGCTGCCCACAACACTGGCGCAAAGCCTAGCAAGCGTGGCACTTTCTCGACACCAGATGGGGGGGGGGGGAGGGGGTGGTCCCTGAGCTCGCCCGCTATCCACGACACTGTCGCAAAGCCTAGCAGGCGTGGCAGTTTCACGACACCGTAGGGGGTGCGCAGGGGGTGGTCCCTGAGCGCGGCCGCTATCCACGACACTGTCGCAAAGCCTAGCAGGCGTGGCACTTTCTCGACACCAGAGGGGGTGCGCAGGGGGTGGTCCCTGAGCTCGCCCGCTATCCACGACACTGTCGCAAAGCCTAGCAGGCGTGGCACTTTCTCGACACCAGAGGGGGTGCGCAGGGGGTGGTCCCTGAGCTCGCCCGCTATCCACGACACTGTCGCAAAGCCTAGCAGGCGTGGCAGTTTCACGACACCGTAGGGGGTGCGCAGGGGGTGGTCCCTGAGCTCGCCCGCTCTCCACGACACTGTCGCAAAGCCTAGCAGGCGTGGCACTTTCTCGACACCAGAGGGGGTGCGCAGGGGGTGGTCCCTGAGCGCGGCCGCTATCCACGACACTGTCGCAAAGCCTAGCAAGCGTGGCACTTTCTCGACACCAGAAGGGGTGCGCAGGGGGTGGTCCCTGAGCTCGCCCGCTATCCACGACAGTGGCGCAAAGCCTAGCAGGCGTGGCACTTTCTCGGCACCAGAGGGGGTGCGCAGGGGGTGGTCCCTGAGCTCGCCCGCTCTCCACGACACGGTCGCAAAGCCTAGCAGGCGTTGCACTTTCGCGACACCAGAGGGGGTGCGCAGGGGGTGGTCCCTGAGCTCGCCCGCTATCCACGACACTGTCGCAAAGCGTAGCAGGCGTGGCAGTTTCACGACACCAAAGGGGGTGCGCAGGGGGTCGTCCCTGAGTTCGCCCGTCGCAGAATTTAGCAGGCGTGGCAGTTTCACGACACCGTAGGGAGTGCGCAGGGGGTGGTCCCTGAGCGCGGCCGCTATCCACGACACTGTCGCAAAGCCTAGCAGGCGTGGCACTTTCTGGACACCAGAGGGGGTGCGCAGGGGGTGGTCCCTGAACTCGCCCGCTATCCACGACACTGCCGCAAAGCCTAGCAGGCGTGGCACTTTCTCGACACCAGAGGGGGTGCGCAGGGGGTGGTCCCTGAGCTCGCCCGCTATCCACGACAGTGGCGCAAAGCCTAGCAGGCGTGGCAGTTTCACGACACCGTAGGGGGTGCGCAAGGGGTGGTCCCTGAGCTCAGCCGCTATCCACGACACTGTCGCAGGACCTAGCAGGCGTGGCACTTTCTCGGCACCAGAGGGGGTGCGCACGGGGGTGGTCTCTCACCGCGGCCTCCATACGCGCCAATGTCACAGGGCTTAGCAGGCGTGGCACTTTGTCGACTCCAGAGAAGGTGCGCACGGGGTGGGGTGGTCCCTCACCGCGGCCGCACTGCACGACGGTCGTCCAGGGCATAGCAGGCGCGGCATTTTCTCGACACCATAAAGGCTGCGCAGGGGGTGGTCCCTCACCGCGGCCGCCATGCACGCCGGTCGTCCAGGGCATAGCACCCGTGGCACCTTCTCGACACCATAGAGGGTGCGCAGGGGGTGGTCCCTCACCGCGGCCGCTGGCTGGCTCGAATCTGTCCTCGATGGAGGATAGAAGGCTAGGAAGAGGGAGGAGGTTCAAGCAATATGGCGTTGGATAACACAGAGGGGAACATTCGCGACGAGGGCTGAGAACGCAGAATTGCGCATATATGATAAACTTTAAGCAAGCACATAAAGTATGTGGAGTTCCTCGGTAGCGTAATTGAAGGATTGGGGAATTTGCTTCTTCTCGGCATTCCGACGGCTCAAGACGGCCCAAGAGGCCCCCAAGAGGCCCCCAAGAGGGCCCCATGAGGGCCCCATGACGGCCCAAGTGGCCTCCAAGACGGCCCGAAGATGGCCCCAAGACAGCCCAAGAGGCCTCCAACACGCCCAAGGTGGCCTCCAAGACGCCTAAGATGGCCTCCAAGACGGCCCCAAAGCTTCCCAAGAGGGTCCCCCGTTGGCCCAGAAAGGCCCCCAAGACGGCTCCCGACGGCGTCAGACGTGCCAGGAACCCACCAGGATGGCCGAAGTTGGCTCGAAGCTGGCCCAAGACGGCCCAAGAGGCCCCCAAGAGGGCTTCCAGGAAGGCCAGAAGAGGCCAAAAACATTGAGTTCCCTGAGGTTTTTGACGGATTTTGACATGTGCTTCGTTTCGGCCTTCCGACGGCCCGAGACGGCCCAAGAGCCCCCACAGATCGCCGAAAGATCACCCAAGAGGCCTCCAAGATGGCCCCAGAACGGCCCAAGAGGGCCCCAAGACGGCCCCCAAGACGGCACAGGAGGCATTTAAGACGCCCAAGATGGCATCCAAAACAGCCCTGCAGCATTCCAAGAGGGACCCAAGTCGGCCCATAGAGGCCCCCCAAACGGCTTCCGACGGCGTCAGACGGACCAGGAGCCCACCAAGACGGCCGAACATGGCCCTAAGATGGCCCAAGACGGCCCAAGAGGCATCCAAGAGGGCCTCCAGGAAGGCCCGAAAAGGCCACAATCATTGATTTGCCATGGGTTCTTGAAGGATTGTGGCATTTGCTTTTTTTTCTGCCTTCCGACGACCCGAGATGGCCCAAATGCCCACAAAGACCGCCCAAGAGGCCCAAGACACGGCCCCAAGAGGCCCCCAAGACGGCCCAAGAGGTCTCCAAGACACTCAAGATAGCATCCAAGACGGCCCAAGAGCCCTCCAAGACGTCATCCAAGAAGGCCCGAAAGGGTCAGAATGGCCTCCAGACGGCCAAGATGACCTTCAAGATGCCCACGTGTTCCCCGAAGGCTTTCCAAACCGATTCGGGGAACACGTGGTCCGATAGCTTGGCAGGCCTCTGGCCACAACCTTCGGCCACATAGGCGGTTCCAAAAAGGCAGGGGGGCGGTGATTCGCCGTAGGCGTTTTCGATCCGCCGCCCACGTTGACTCATCGGAGGGGTGCCTGGCGCGCTGAACTTCTGAGGGGGTTCGTCTCTCTTCTAACGAACTCATAATGGAATTCTGCCCAAGCCGCTAGCCACCCCGACAATTTGTTTTTCCCGTCCAAAACAGCCAGCCCCTGGATTGCCTCCACCGAGATGGTCCAAGATGGTCTCGAAGTTCGCCCTGGAGCCTCCAAGAAGGAAGGCTTAGAGGGTCCGAGATGCCTCACGTCCGCCCAAGAAGCCATGAAGGCGGCCCAAGAAGTCTTGTGGACGGCCTAAGAGGCCCCCCAGACGCCCCGAAAGGGCTTCAATCGGACCTCCATCAATGATTTTAACGCTCTCGCCGTTTAGGGCTTCTGACGCTCCAACGCGGACCGGCTGCCCCCAAGATCGCCTCAAGACGGCCCAAGATGCCCCCAACAAGCCCCCAAGAGGCCCGCAAGACGGCCCAAGAGGGCTCAACGACAGCCCAAGAGGCCCCCAAGACTGCCCCAGAGACCTCCAAGACGGCCCGAAAGCGCACCACGAAGGACCCACGATTGACCAGGGAGGGCCGAAGACAGTCTTTGAAGGCCAAGAGGCCCTTGAGACACCCAAAGAGGGCTCAAGAGGCCCCACGAGAACCTCAGGAGGCCCCTTCGAGCCCCGACAAAAGCTCCTGGGAGGCCACCAGAGGCCTCAAGAGAGCCCCCGCTTCTTCCCTATCCTCATTCTCCTCCCTCTCCTCCTCCTGTCTCTTCCTCTCCCCAGTTTTCCCCCGAGGGGCTCCACAACAGCTGGGGGAACAAATCATCCAATAGCTTGGCCAGCCTTCGGCCCAACGTTTAGTCGCATGGGCGTGCCCGAGAGGAAGGGGGCATCGGTGACTCGCCGTAGGCGTCTTCTATAAATGCAGATATATATATATATAATATACACGTTAGCCAACGTGAACCCCAAAGGGTGCGTCTCTAGAAAAATTTGCGGTTAGCTCGAAATGATGCAACTTATGTGGAAGCACGTACGTGGTACGATCTATGTGTTGTGGTTTACGTTGTGCCACGGACGTCGTGCAAATATACTACCCAAATTAAGCTGTGCACTCGAGGTGGTTGAATATAGATGGCGCGATCGTGCGAGCGCGGTATGGCTTTGCACAATAAGCTGTGCGATTTATGTGATACCATACCATCTATTGTGTTCAACCTATGCGGTGCAACATATACGGAGCACTCTATGTGGTACACTCTTTGTGGCGCAATACACGTGGCACAAGAGAAATAATGCAACCTATGTGGTACAATCGGTGTGGTGCAATTCGCCCTGCCGAACTTGCAGTAGTCAACCCCACTACTCGCGCTATCATCCCACCCACCCACCGCAACCTGGCTTGCAAAACCCACGCAGTGGCGATTGCGATGGGTGCTTGGTGTTGGCTGGTGTGCATCTCAACGGCCGCGCTGACCCGCGCATGCTCGCGCGCGCAACGGCCAGCTGGTTTGGCGCGACCGATGCGATCGCGGTATCGATGCAGCGTCGACTGACGGTAGACACGATGATGATAGTAGCGAGACAACGAAGACGACACGGCCAGTGACGGCGCCGATGCTGATCACGCCGACGACGATGACGGCGTCCTCGCGTCGTTGATGAAGGTCTTGGAAGGAATTCGACATGCGCGCGCGGCCGACGCGCGAGAGTGGCCCGTATGGTATCATTTGACACCGATCGTGCCCCTCCCCCAGCACGCACGCAGGGGCGTTCGAATGATTTCGGCATGCGGCGCGAGAGGCCCTTTCGGCAGAACTGCGTGACAATGTTCAAAACCTTTGGATGTCTTAAGAATTCGCAAGAGCGCGAGCGCAGGTTCTTTTGAAGACTGACGTTGCGAAATCATGTGTTTTTGTAATGGCTTCTGGACCCTCCGTTTTGACATGTACAGGAAACCGAAGATGTTTAAAAGATTTCGGCATGCGCGCGCGACGACGCGTGCGCGCGCAGTTCGTCGCATTGTTTGCAAAGGGTTCTCGCGACAGCATGCGCGCAAGGGCGTTCGAACGATTTTGACATGCGCGAGCGCGTAGCCCGGCTGGTTTAGCATTATAAACATGTTATTTTCATATTAAAAACACTATCAGTTTCTCAAGAATTCGCAAAAACGCGCGCGCGCAAGTTTTTTGTTGAAAATCCGTGTTGCGAGCCCTTGTGTTTTCATGTGTTTTTTGGAAACTCGACTTTGAAATCCTTGCGAAACGGGAGGTTTCTGAAGGATTTCGGCACGCGCGCATGACAACGCGCCCGTGCGCACCTCGTTCTAAATTTTGCAGGGGATTCTTGAAAACTGATGATTTGTGATGAACAACTGCGCGCTCATAATATTTTTGAACATGATGACGTGGGGGGCGGATACCGGCTCGGCTGGGATGGTGCGAGATCACATTTAGGATGGACGATGGTGCAGAATCGCATGTAAATTGCAAATCCCCAGGGGGGTCCATAAGTCCGGCCTCGGGAGGGTGGTGGATCCTATTCTTATTGGAGAAAAGAGGATTTAAGTGGAACAACATGTGGGATGCAATAGATGTGGTGCAAACTACCGGGTGCCCTCTAGCTGATACACAAGACGTTGTGCATTATACGTGGCACCATCTATGATGCTCAACCTATGTGGTGCAATCCACGCGGCGCAATCTATGTGGTACAATCTCTGTGGTGCAAAGTACGTGGTATAATAAAGGTAGTGCAATCTAAGTCTTAAAGTACAAACAATGTGGCACAACATATGTGGAGCCATATGCGTGGCGCACTAGATGTGGTGAAAAATAACGTCTGGTTTCAATGCAAGCGCCGATCGGGGAACTACTCGCTCTTCTCACTCTCTGCTGTATGAAATATCCCCTATCTCTTCGCCGGTATGCGCACAAACATGTACGTACATGTATGTGTAGATGCATGTGTATATGTACCGGCTTATGCATTTGTAGATGTATAAGTATACGCATGTGTATATGTACTTGAACAGGTGGGTACGTATGTACAAACATACAGATATGTCAGTCCCTCGGCGGTGTCTGTCTCTCCGTCGCTCTCTCTCTCTCTCTCTCTCTCTTATATATATATGTGGTTAACACTTTCTCTCTCTCTCTCTCTCCCCTCAATCTGTACACATGAATTATACATTCAGCTGTACACAGATATAGTGACTCAGGTACATCTACACTAAAACTATGTAAACCATATAGCTATACGTATGCACTCCACTTGCGCAACATCGCGACTTCACAACCAATATTTCATCGATAAGCTAACGAGGTGTGATTGACCTTGCCATATACTAGATCATTCAGACTTGGCCGCAACTACAAACTCGAAGACCTGGGAACCCTACAACGCTACGATGTCCAGACCAGGAACGGAACACCTGGTGGCGGCCTACAGCAAGCGGCGCAGCACCTTCGCCCAATCCGTCCAGATCCACTGGGACACCCTCAGTGCAAACGCTGATTGGGGAATACATCTTTGGGCCATGAGAAGCCAGCGCAGAGAGGCTGGAGGATCGCACGCGTCGCCGACGCAGCGGCGATGTCGGGCTGGAGAACAAGCGCCGCTAACGTTGCACCCTTGTTTTCGCATCCGACAATGATCCTCGACTCTGGCTTTCAGGCCATGGCTCGGCTCTCGGGCGGCCGTTCGGGAAGACCCAGGCACACCCGGAACTCTCTCGGCGAGCCGCAGCCGCTGGAAAGCACTCCGAGGCTGGAAAGCCGACGAGGACATCGTACTCCCGATGACGCCGCATCGCCAGCACACAGGCGACGCGGCACGACTCTCTGATCCCCTCTGCTCCTGGCTCCGTCTGGGCGGCCCAGGAGGCAGCTCCTCGCCGCCCCTGTCGCCACAGCCGCCGCCGTCGCGCCGCTGTCGTCGTCGTTGCCGTCGTCGTCGTCGTCGTCGTTGTCGTCGCCGTCGTCGTCTTCGTCGTCGTCGTCGTCGCCGCCGTCGTCGTCGTCGTTGTCATCGTCGTCGCCGCCCACCCCGCAGGCCGCCCACCCCGCAGGCCACGGCGGCGGCCCAGGCGAGCCCCCGCCGCACCAGGGCGCCAAGCGGCCGCCGCCGCGCGGGGGCCATCGCCGAGGGCCCCCCCGCGCGCGAACCCCAAGGGTCAGAAATTTCCGTGGGGCACATGCTGGCAGGCCAATCAAGCCAGGGGGGGAGATGAGAAGGAGGAGGCCTTCTCGGGAGGCGGCGGGGCTTCTCAGAAGCCCTCTGGCCTTCTGAGAAGTGCTCTGTGCCTCCGGTGAAGGCTCAGAAACCGTTCTTTGGGAAGGCCGGAGGGCTTCCGCACCTTCTGAGAAAGGCCCCCCCCTTCACTTCCCCCCAGGGGTGGCCGCCGACTCTTGCTGCCAATGATTTAGCGACCATGCCGAGTATCGGGGCCCTTCCGTCGTGCCGAAGTCTGTGGGGGTACGCGTCGTGTTCCGCGTTGCGCCCGCAGCCTGCTTGACTTGAGAAGCTCGCGCGTGCGTGCGCGCGCGCGTGCTGCGTCGCCTCGTCTCTCTCTCGCAACAGCACGTGGAAGTGCCGAGGCGGCTAATGCGTTTTTGGGGTGCGTATCCTGACGTTACCGGTTTCAGCCACGAAGATGACCTGACTTTTGAAAATTCTCACTACGATGAGGGCAGTGGATAAGGCACCATCGGATAAGGAAGCCAGCCAGGGTCTGGAAGCCAGTGAACTCCAAACGTGGATCGGCCATGGATATCACCGCCGCCCTCATCAGGTAAGGAACCCTTCAGGGTCTGAAGCCTCCTGGTCGCATTCCTTAGCCAACGCACCCACCGTATGATTTTGTCAACAGGAGGTTTCTCTTAGATTTCGGCCTTCAGGCGTTGTTGTCGCGCACTCGGGCCATCACACATGTCTCGGGGGCGTAAAACTAATTTACCCTAGATGAGGAGGCGACCTCTGAGGCCGCGGATTGCATACACCATGCTGGAGGATGACAACGATCCGAAGTCGCAGAACAAACAACTGAAGCACCGTCAGACATCGCGGCAGGAGCCCTGGGCCCCATCTCATCCCAGTATTATATGTGGCACCTCTCGGCGACTCCGAAGGGTGTGGTTTGCAAAGGGTGTGGTTTGCAACCAGCACCCTGGGGGGGCACCCTGGGGGGCGGGCGGGGACCTCGATCGAGTTCTCCGCCGCGCCCCGAGGAGGCTCGACGAAGACAATGCCCTCCAAGCCCCAACGGTGCGGATCGCAACCCACACCCTGGCGTCACCATACCGTTTGTAGTCGCCGATTCCTGACACCCTGAACCCAACAACGTGTCCATCTCCTGGGGGCGCATCCTTTGCTTCCGTCGGCTTCCGCTGGCCCTCCGCCGCCCTTCCGCCGAGGAAGTGACGGCAACTCCTTCGATCCTCGAGAGCAGGGCCCTTCCTGCCACGCCCTCCCGTGGCACCACTCGGGCCTGGCCCATCAGCGAGGGCCCGTGGGCCCGAGCCCCTCTGCGCGAGGCGGCGCCCGGCGCCCACGAGACTGCCACGCCCGGGCCCCTCTGCCGGGAGGAGCGCAGGGCCGCTGGCGGCGGCCTCGGGCGGCCGTGCTCTCGAGCCATGTCGGTGCTGCCTGCTGCTCGCTGCGTTGCGCTCGACCTCTCCAGGTCCCCGCTCTCCGGAGCAGCCTGATGATCCCCGTCCATGCTCACCCTCCCCGTCCTTCCTCTGCACGTGCACACTGCGCATACGGTCTTCCTCTCTCGGGGCTTCGTGAGCAGGGGTTCAGCCAAACGGTGGCTTGGGTTTCTCCATATACCCCCGTTCACCATGCCCCCGTCTACGGCGCCCACGGCTCCCGAACGGGGACATGGCCAAACGTGGGAATCGGCGCTGCCCGTGCCCTCGTTTGCTGCGCCCCCATCTCTGGCCATCGCTGGGACGTCCATTTCCCGCGTGCACTTTTTCAGTTCGGTGCGCGTATTTGCCGCAAGATGGCCCAGGATGCTCCCCGATGGTCCTGCCAGAGGAAAAAGGCACACGTCCGAGCGATGCCAAGGTCTCTGGCGCCCCGACTCTCTCCCCCCCGGGGGCAGCGCTGGGAGGCGGCAGCCGCCGAGGCAGAGAGAAGCCGAGGTCGCGCGGGCCCGCGGGCCACGATGCGCCCGTCGCGTCAGCCTCGGCCGAGGCCCGGGCTCTCGCGGTGGTTGGCTGTACGGTCAGACCTAGGCCAGAAGAACATCCCTCAGTCGGCCAAAGCACACAGAACATCCAAGGGTACCCTCCTCAGGGTGCACAAGAACATCCAACAAACACGAAGAATCTTAGGGTACCCTCCCCGAACCGACCTGGATCTTATACCTCGGTCCGACTGTACGTTGCACGCGCCCGAGCGCAGCGGGTGCGTATACGATAAGAGGTGGCGATGTGGGAGATCTGGGGGACCATCCTTCGTGGATCTCTGAGCCTCCTGCAGCCCTCGACCACTTCAATGTCGCCCCCTTGCACCCATTCAGTGTCACCCCCTTCGATATCGAAGCAGAACGAGACGCGGTCTCGACAGGTGCGACTCAGAAATTCCACGAGGACCGACGTCGGAGAGGGGGCGCCACCAAGTACTGTGCGCGCGAGATCTGTTGCTCAGCGTGTCGCCGCGGCGCCCCCTCAGCGGCACGCCGTGCCCTGCGAGCGGAGAGCGTGCCGCTCCGCTCCGCGGGGCGGGAGGCTCGGAGAGGCGCGGGACGTGGACGCAAAGGGGGGGAGCGCGACGCGAACAGCGTGCCGCGCCGAGGCGTGGCGGGCCAGAACCGGCGGAGCGACACGCTACCCCCCGGAGCTCCCCACCGCAGGAGGCCCACGGGAAGCACGCGGTCTCCCAAAAAAGGGCGCCCGCAGGCAGCCCGCGTCGATGCGCACGGGGGGGGGGGGCACCTTCGGGGCACCAAGATCTCGGGCCACAGACGCGGCCCACAAAGCCAGGGCTGTCACTGTGTGCGGGAGCCACCGACGTCGCCGAGAGCGGGCGCTCTCTCCTCCGCCCCCCGGGGACCTCGCATCGGGAGAGACCGAATGGTGCTGCGGAGTCATCATCTCAACAATTGCTCTCCCATTCGATATCCCTTTCCTGGCCTCCGCCCCCTTCTTTCCTGATCAACCTATCGCTCCCCTCCCTCCCTCTCTCCCTTCCAGCCGCCGTCCCGGCCCGAGGCTTTTGGGTGCAGGTATCCAGGATACCTGCGAAGCCTCGCGGGACTCGGCGGCCATACGCGCTCGCCCGCGCCGCCCTCGCTGGTGGCGTGCGGGCCGGCCGTGCTGCTGTGCTGTGGCGTGCGCCGCCCCCAGCGTGGGCGGGCGCACGACGGCGCGGGCGCCCGCAGTGCGCAGGGCGCGGCGCCGGCTGCGCGTGCGCGAGCCCGCCTGGCACAGGCGCGCTCGCGAGCGGCGCACGCAGTCGCGCACCTGCTGCGCGTCGCCGCCGCAGCGGCGAGGCTGCGCGTGCACCACAGCAGCGGGATCATGTCTGGCCGTGCTGGAGGTTATGGCAGCAAGGGCAGCGGCCAGGGCCGCAAGGGCGGTGGCAAGGGCAGCGGCCACAGCGGGCAGAGCGGCAGCACCCCACCATGGGCTGTGCCGCCGCCGCCGCCAGGATGGTGGTGCCCGACCTGCGGAGGCCTCAATGGCCCGTCGGACCTGCTCTGCCGCACGTGCATGCCCTTGCCAGCCTGCGGGCCGCAGCACGGCGCGGCGGACCGCGGCAGCGAGGCCGGCGATCGACGCAGCCAGCCGCGCGACCGCCACCGCCGCGCCTCTGGCTCGCGCCGACGCAGGCGATCCAGCCAGACCAGGTCGGGCTCCCGCGTGCGCTTCGCGCAGGACGAGGACGACGACGGCGCGGCCAACGAGGGCGGCCACTCCTCGGACGGCGGCGACGACGAGCTGCGCAGCCCGGCATTGGGCATTTGGCCCGCGCTGCCAGAGGCCGCCAAGGCTCACCCCGCCTGGGTCGAGCCGCCGAGTGAGGAGCGTGAGCTTGGTGCTCACCGCCGCTCGCTGCGCCAGATGGCCGCCGCCACAGGCAAACGCCTCCAGGCTGCGAAGGATTTAAGCATGTCGGCCGAGCAGATGCGCCGTCAGGAAGAGGAGTATGCCGTGCAGCTCTGTATGATAATTATCGCTCGTCCCTCTGGCGTGAGATATGACAAGCAACGGTCATATGTCCAGAGAGCGCAGCAGAAGCTGGAGAAAGCTCAGGATGCCGCCGCTGCAGCTCGTGCCGCCCTGGAGGACGCGGACGCCAAGGTCCAGCAGAGGTCGGCCGCCGTGGAGAGGGCCAGGACGCTGCTGGAACAGCTGGAGGCCATGCGCCCGCCTCCTGCTGCTGCTCAAGAGGCAGCCGACGGAGACGTACCCATGGGCGGGGTGCCCGGCACGCCGCCAGCGATGCCAGGCACCCCGCCCGACACGGCCCCGCCGATCGCCGCGCTCGCGGCGCTGCAGGCTGGGCAACTGGAGCTGGGACAGGCGCTCGTGGGGCTCACGGGCTTGCTCGCGACGGTCCAGACGGAGTTGGCGGCGATGCGGGCCCAGGGCAATGCGGCATCGCCTGCGGCCCCTCCAGAGGTTCGCCCGTTCGCTGGGCCACCGCGGCGCCTTGGGCCTGATGCGGCACCCGCTGGAGAGCCTGCAGCGCCTGCGGCTGCGCCTACGGCGGCGCTGCCGCCCGCGGCACCCGCAGCAGCCCCTGCTGCCGCCCCTGCGGCGGCCACCGCAGCCGCCCCCTCTGGCGCAGCCGCCGCCGCTGGCCCTGGGCAGGGCCCGCCAGCCGCCGCCGCCGACGGGATGCATCCCGCGCAGCGCGGGCGCCAGGCCGCAGGCGCGCGCCCGCGTGCACGCGGGGCAGAGGTCGTGGAGGCGGCGACAGATGCAGCTGATGCCGACGAAGAAGAAGAAGGATGGAAGAAGGTGGATGCGAAGAAGACTCGTGACGCCGAGGCGCGGAGGGCCCGTCGTGATGCCGAGCGTGCACGCCGACCGACTGGTCAACAGGGGCTTCGCGAGGCCATCGCGAGGCAGCAGGGCGTCGAGAGCCATCGTGGACGAGGTGCGACCCCTCCGGCTCCAGCAGGTCGTGCCGAGCTCGCCCACGAAGCTGGAGCTCCTGATGCCGCCGCCGCCGCAGAACGTCGGCAGCGTCACAGTCGCAGCCACAGCCCACGGCACACGCGTGCTGGCGGGGCCAAGGGATCAGACTCATCGGACCTGTCGGAGCTGGGGTGATGCGACATGACGGGCAGGCTTCGGGGAGTGAGATGCCTGAGCCGCCAGTGCTGCCATCTCACAGCCTGCCCGCTGCTGGCCAACGGCCAGCCACGTCGCCTCGTCCCCGCGCTCGGATGGAGTCCGAGCCTGGGCAGCCCCGCTGCCCGATTCCCGACTGCAGTGAGCTTGTCAGGCAACTACGTCAGCCTTGGCAATCTAGTGCTTCTCTCTCCCCCGCCTTTCTCGGGCAGTGCCAGACGGCTGATCACTGTCTATTTCACCCATACCTTCACAGTAGTACGATTTCGTTTTTTGATACCCACGGAGCCTCCCCCCCCTCAGAGGATGAGCAGGTAGCTTGGGTGGAAATCCATACCGATGGGTCTGGAGGGTCTCGCCAACAATCCTTGGGAGGGCCACCGTCTTGGGCATGGTGTGTATTTACAGTTACTACCTCGGGACGGTATGTTTGTGAAGGTTACCTGTGTGGGATTGATCCTGATCTATCCAACTCCGTTGCCAGTCCCTCGGGTGCCGCCGAGTTTCAAGCAGGCCTGTGGCTGGTGCTATGGTTATTGCAAGCCGACGATAGATTTTGCCAGTATCCCATTGTGGTGTACACAGACAACCAGCTTGTGGTGTCGACGGCGGCAGGTGGGACCCAGTATGCGTCATGTGGGGACTTTACGTGGCTTTTCGACGGTGCCTTGAAGTTGCTACGGCAGTATACGACGCTCACTTGGAAGCACATCCTGGGACACAACGCCCACCCGTTAAATGAACTTGCAGATACCATTGCACGGATTGCCTCTATGGGCCTATTGCCGACTGTAGACGCAGACTTTCAACCGTGGTCAGTATTGCTTGCTGCCGCCGCCCATGTACCTTGGTTATGGATTACTGCCAGCGCCAACGTCGGCTCAGGGGTATACCCGAATGTTGGTGCATGTGAAATGCCGCGTCTCGCCCCTCCCCGTCTGGACCTTCAGACTGCTTTCTCGCCGCCTGCTGGTCGCAGCCCGAATGACACGAGTGTGCCTCGTGATTCCCGTCCCTCAGGCGTGCTGTCCCTGCCTCAGGTACGATTCGCCGTGGCTATTGCTTACGTTACGGCCCCGCAGGAAGGCAGCAAAGGGAAAAGGCGACAGCAGGATCAGATGCCGCAACCAAGACGCGGCCGGCCTCAACATGCCTGGCAGAATGCTCGCTCGCTCTTGCACAGCAGTTCTCGTCTCGCCAGTTGCATCTTGTCGGCACTCTTGAGACACGGCTATGCAGGAATGGTTGGACACCAGCAGGGGATTATGCTGTCATCACTGCCGCTGCCGAGGATCGAGGGAAGTTTGGAGTGGCCTTGTGGGTTAACATGCAGCATGAGTATGATGGTAGACACACTTTGGCGCGCCGTCATGTACGTGTGCTCAGTTTCTCGTCACGCCATCTGCTAGTTGCCATTCGTGCTCCTGGTCTCTGCATTGACGTGTTGGTTGGACATGCCCCTCACTCCCGTCGGCCACCAGACGAGATTCGAGGATGGTGGGATCAGGTTGCGTCAGTTCTCTCTGCTCGGGTTCAGCCAGCGCCGTTGTATTGCCTGCTTGATGCGAATGCCACGGTGGGCTCACAAGTGTCAGACTCAGTGGGTGATGTCGCGCCCGAGGTTGAAAACTTCAATGGAATGTGCTTCCATAAGTTTCTTCGGGATACCGAGCAGTGTGCAGTATCTACGTTTTTGCCGTCGTACTCTGGGGTACACGGCACATGGTTACCGCCTGGGGCCCCGGGTCAAGCACCTAGACGTCGCATCGACTACAGTACCACCCCCATCGGACAGATCAACAGCGTGGTGCATCAGGGTGTCGATGTCGATCTCGATCTGTCGCTACGTCGGGACGATCACTTCGTGGTCACAGCTTACATGCGTGTGTGCCACGCCGATCGGTACGAACCTGCCTTGCTATGGCCTCGGTCTCGACACGACATATCGAAGTATGACGACCCTGACTGTCAGCAGGCCTTTGCACAGGCCCTACAGATGGTACCCCAGCCCCCCTTCTCCATGCACCCGGACGACCATGCAGCACATTTGAATGCGGCCTTGCTTGCGGCGGCTGAGCTAGCCTTCCCGCCTAAAGCGTCATTGTCCGGCCGCACGCCACAACATAGCTGGCTCTCCCAGGGCTCTCTGGACCTCATGGATCAGCGCATGCATGGCCGCCGTGCACTACGATACCTACGGTCCAGTTTGTCGCGACTGCTGCTTGCTACTGCCTTTGTGGCTTGGGCCTCGGACGGGGCCTCTGCGGGAGAATGGTTCTGTCACAGGATACACTGCAGGAGGTTCTCATATCGCGACGGGCCCTCCCGCCTACCTCTACTACAGTGCTGCCGTAGGATTGCGCAGGCGACTGACAGCGTACTGGATGCGACGAAGGCTTTCATGGTCCCACTACAGTCGCCCAGCGGGAAAATCAGCCTACCCCCGTTTACGACCGACCATGTCGTCGGTTTGCGCTACGTTGGGCGTCTCCCCACGTTGCACGAGCTGGCTGAGGCCCCCAGGGACCTACGGTATGACCTGGATATGATGTTGCGGTTCTACCTGGCGTGGTCCGGAGTTTTTTGGGCACTCAATCTGGTCTTTCTTCGGGGGGCCGCGTACGTCATACAGACATCCACGGGACTTGACTCGGCCTGGCACTGTGCCAACATCGCCAGAGGGGTGCGCACAGCTTGGGACCGACGTCAGTTTGCCGAGGCATATGCCGCTCTGCGTCGGATCGGTGCAGGGTCTAAGAGACGTCGATTCGAGCGAGTCCTTCCTGCTGTGCAGGATCTTGCAGGTCAGTCGATCGACTCGGAACGACAGGTTGCACAGCGTTGGCAGCAGCACTTCGCAGGACTCGAGCACGCAGCTACGTTGCCCGTTACAGACGTGCCTACGTTCGCAGGACACTTTGGGCGTACCCCCTATGCGCGCATGTCTGCCGAGCCCGTCAGCTTGTCTGCTATACCCACCCTCGCCGAGTTCCAGTTCTCGCGCCGACAGGCGCGACGGTCTGCCCCAGGATGCGATGGCATTGCGGGCGGCCTCTTGAAGGCCCACCCGACATTGATCGCCGAATACTACTACCCTCTACAGCTCAAATTTGCCCTTACACTGGTAGAGCCGATTCACTGGAAAGGTGGATTTTATCGGGACCTTATCAAGTCTGGGCAAGCCGACCCGACGAAGTGCCCCAGTTCCAGGTCCATTTTGGTCTCGTCACAACTCGGCAAGGCGTCTCGCAGATGCCTTCGGTCCCGACTACTACCATTTTTGGCTTCAGAGGCGGGGGAAACACAGTTCGGTGGGTTGCCAGGCCGAGGGACCACACATGCGTCTTTGGTGTTGCGAGTTGCACAGTCACTGGCCAAGATCAGACGGCAATCATTTGGTGCTCTCTTTCTGGACGTCGTACAGGCCTTCTACAGGGCCATTCGTGAGCTCGTGGTGCGTGCCCATCGCGATTCCGACCTCGACGACATATCGGTTGCCGCCATTGTTCGTGCGGCAGGATTACCGCCCTCCGCCATGCAGCAGCTAACCGACCGACTCCGACAGAGAGCTGCGGCTCTCACCCGATCCGACGTCGACCCTCACACCGTCGCCCAGGTCGAGCAGTGCTATCAGGCACCCTGGTTCGTGTGTGAAGGATCAGGACAGGTTTCGCTCCCTCAACGTGCCTTTTTCCCCGGCCAACCTCTCGCTGATGTGCTCTTCGAGATACAGATGGCTGAGTGTATGCAGGAGGTGCGTGAAAAGCTTCTGTCCGCTGGCTATCCCTACATGCTCCCGATGGCCACCCAGAGATCCCTCACGGCACTCAACGCCGAGGACCCCGATGACAGGCCCCCCGCAGAGCTCCCTTTGGTCGATATCTCATATGCAGACGACGGCACCGTGATCCTCATCATGCCCGCTGACCAGATTTACGGGGCCCTGTCCAGTTGCCTGGTCATTGTCTCAGAGGCGTTTGCACGGTGTGGACACATTTTGAACCTCGGACCCTCCAAAACTGCAGCACTCATTATGTGGCGTGGACACGGTACCAAGCGTGCGCGGCATGTGGCATGGCACGAGCATGATGGGCACATTTGTGGCGTATCGGACGTACTTGGACCGCTTCGTGCGCCGATCGTATACAATTATGTGCATTTGGGTTCCGTATTCGATGCAGGCACTGCTATGGCGCCCGAGATTCGCTACCGTGCGGCTACCACTGTCTCGTCACTACAGGTACTTCGTCGCCGCGTTTTTGCAACGGACGAACTAGACCTCGCCCATAGGCTCGTGCTCGCAGACAGTCTAGTTCTGTCCGGACGACTATACAACGCTGGCGCGCGGCCCGTACTGTCAGACGCCGAAGCTAAGCTGGCCCACGGTGAGACTATGAAGGTATATCGCGCAGCTGCCCGTGTTCGGTATTGCGAGGACGCGTCTCAGGTGTCCGACGCTCTGGTGCTTGCTAGGTTACGCAGGCCGGCCCCTGCTATCCTACTACGTGCTGCACGACTCCGGCTATTGGGTTCACTTTTTCATACAGGACCCCTGCTGGCCTTTTCGATTGTGGCAGCTGAGTGGCATGCAGCCGCCACCGACATGAAACGACGTCGCACGACCCTTGGACAATGGTTGCAGGATCTTGAGTGGTTGCGCCTTGCCACTAGACAATGTCAGGATTTACCCCCGCCCAAGGAGGACCTACAACCATGGGAGGACCTCATACGACGCAGCCTACCCGCCTGGAAGCGCATCATTCGCATCGGAGTGCATGCATATACACAGTACACGACGCGCAACACACTTGCAGCACACATGGAGTCCCAATTCTTTGATGAAGTACGCCCTGCGGGAGTGCCCCCCCGGGTATACACCGATGAACGTGGACTTATTATACAGCAGCCACCGCCTGCCCCAGCACAGAGTATGGACTGCCCTTGGTGTGGGCAGTCTTTTGCACGGCATCGGGCGCTACGCACACACGTGGCTCGCGTACATAGGCAACTAACTACACTTGCACGTGGCTATGCCAACCCGTCAGGGGTATGTCAAACATGTTTGCTCAGGTACAATGCATGGCCACATCTAGTGGATCATTTGTCGATCGATTCGCCTCGCTGCTTGCTGGCTGCTGTGCTGACTATGGACAATCCAGCCTACCACCTACAGCTACCTGCCCAACCGACACTACCACGTGGACATACCACCAACGTACATATCCCTCGTCGCCACGTTGTCGTACCCACAGTTCGGACGCCGGGCCCCATCACCGAGATTGCGTTCAACCTTGCCGCGTTGGTGTCTCAGGAAGATGCCCGCCGAGCCCTTTTGGAAAGTGACCCGTATCTCACTCCAGAGGCTTGTGCCGCACTCCTGGCACCACCACAGCCCGCTGTGGCCGAAGGAGATGCCCCTGAGCCAGGCCAACCACCACCGGTCTACCACGAGCGCTACCCGACGCGAATGTTCTTGACCGAGCAGTTTACCGACATTGCTGCTCAGGATTTGCCCATTGCTATCCGACGGTCGGAATATTTCGTGCTTAACCTGCACTGTGGCCGACGACGGCCTGGTGACGTCCAGGCCTGCCTCGAATGGACCGAGTATCATACCGACTTCACCATTTCGGTTTTATCTATCGATATAGCGATCGACCCAGTACTAGGTAACATGATGCGACGCGAAACGCTGGAGGTATGGAAGGAGCATATACGAGCCAGGCGAGTTGTCCTGTCAGGCGGCGGGCCACCCTGTGAGACGTGGTCCGCTATCCGTTGGTCCCCTGATGCAGGCCCTCCCCCCCTACGGTCCCATGCCGATTTCTGGGGTTTGCTGGCCGTCACTCCCCGACAAATGGAGCAGCTACGTATTAGGAATGAACTATTAGGGGCGATGATCGAACTGTTCGCCGTGCATCTCACCGTCGGTGCCTCATGCTGGATGGAACATCCTATGCCTGCGCACTGGCGACCCGACTCGGTCAGTTCATTCTATTGCCCGCCCCTACGGGCTGTTATGGCATCCCCAGCAGCGTCGGTGACCGACTTTGATCAGTGCGAGCACGGTCAGGTTGCACGTGCACCAACAAGAATACTTGCACTGCGCATGGGCACAATGCACGGACGCTTGTGCGAGACACCTGGGCGTGGACGTTGTTCTCACGGACGTAGGGCTCACGAGGTACTCATGGGGTTCGACAGGCGACGTGACGAGTGGCGTACGGCCAAGAAGAAAACCTACCCTCCGGCCCTATGTCAAGTTCTCGCAGACAGCATAATGGACGCAGTCAATCATATGCGCGTGACGTGTGCAGAGCATGATTGGCCAGAGGACATGAGGGAGGAGGAGGAGGAGCTCCGTGGGTCGCTTGCAGCTTTTTACGTTTCATGGGACCCGTACGCCGGTACGGACGAGTCCTGGGCCCCAGATGTTGCGTCGACGCGTGCTAGTCGGACTCGAGCGGATCCCGAGCGACATCGGTTCCTGCCACCTGAGCCGCAGTCGTCCTCTCAGCCCATGCCTGGAGTTGTTTTTGATCCCGAGGCTGAGGCCCGCCCCCCAGGGCCCATCGAGGCCTCGGACGAGCAGGAATACGCAGACGCTCTAGCGTTCCCCGATGGCACCATACCCCCTCAGCCAGGGGACTCCGAGCCACTGTATGAGCCTACCGCGTCCTCTCTTCCCCCTCCGCTCCCCCCTCAGCCCGTTGAGTTGACTGATGCGTTGCGTGCACGTATTGCGGCTAACCGAGCACAGGCTCGAGAGCGACGCCGTCAACGGCTCGCTCAACGCATCGCTCCCTGGACATTCCAGCCTGGATTCGGAACAGGTATTTTGGACATGCCCCAGGTCTAACGTCGCTCGCTGCATACCGATTGGGATGGGTTTAGGTTGATGATGAGGAGGTGGGAGGTGGTTGATTTTGTCAGTGCACCTCGCTGTCCCGTGCCCGATTGCCCCTACTCCACCACCCCGTTGCCAGTACTTGTCGTAGCAGCGCTACCTAGACAGCCTGTGGATGATGCTATGGTTCTTGCAAGCTGACGATGGTTCTGCCAGTTTCCCATTGCTGGAGGTTTCCGAGGGATACTTCGCCCCCCCGTTAACTGAGCTTGCAGTTACCATTGCACGGCTTGCCTCTGTGGGCCTGTTGCCGACCGTATCGTGTGTGGGCTGCTCGTTCGAGCTTGCAGTTCCCCTTGTGCCTGTGTGTACGTGTTGATCCCTATCTATTTCACCCATGCTCCCAGATGGCCGCTGCCATTGGCAAACGCCTCCAGGCTCCTAAGACCCAGGACCAGATGCGCCCTCTGGAAGAGGAGTATGCCCATGGGTCAGTCGGTCAATCGCTCGGTTTTGGCGTGAGATGTGACAGGCTTCGGTCTAGTGTCCTGAGAGCCAGGCAGGCTTGAGTTGCTGGCGAGGCCGCAGCTGTGGCTCGTGCCGCCCTGGAGGAGTGGAGGATGAGGATTAGGGGGCTGCAGCGGACGAGGGGGAGAGCAGAGAGCAGGGCGCGCGCGTGCCCCGCCGCCCCGCCGCCGCTCGCCCGCCCCGCCGCCCCCGCCGCCCGGCGCGAACGAGCGGCGCGGCAGTGTAGCAGCGAGCGACTCCTCGCCTCTCCCCTCCGTGAGTGCCTCCTCCTCTCTTGTTTCTTTACGCCGCCTCTCTCTCCGCCGTCAACCTGGACAGAGGTGCGCCCCCCGTGCTTCTGTCACCGACCGAATGTCAAGCTTCAAGCCTTGGCCCGTGGGGGGCAGCGGCAGGGGGCTCGGTGAGCGTAGACCGTCGCTAACCACACACCCGTTGCGTGTGGCACCGAACCCCCGAGTGTCCGTCAGTCCGCGCGGCCGCCAGCCAGGTGCTCATGCGGCTGCACGCCGCAGCCCTCGCCTGCCGCCAGCCTGTCTTGCTGTTGCCTTGCAGATAAGGTTTGGAGTCGTCGGGAGGGATGAGAGCGCAGTCCTCTTCAGCTCAGACAGTTGGCAGTGGTGCCAATAGGTCCGTTGGCAGACGAGACCTAGTCGGACGGATCGAATGGGCAGCGCAGCTCGGCATGTTTCCTTCCAGGAAAGAGACTGCAGCGAGTCAGATGCAGCCGCCCTCTCTCCCTATCTTGCCCTCCCTCTCCAACGCTGTGATCAGAGAGAATCGAGCCCTGGCGGACAGGGAAAGTTGGGAACACCGTGGCAGGACCGCCCCTCTGTTGTTCTGTACGCTCTCTCCTGACCACGGTTGAAAGTCAGCCAAGCTGGCGTTTAATGACTAGTGGAGGTTGGTGGGTTGTTTAAGGATTTGGAGGTGGGACTTGCACTCGGCGTTAAGCCCGAACTGTGTGCTGAGATGTACCTTGCCTTCGGTGCGAGATTCGAGTTTTAGTACGGACACAGGAGCTGTCTGTGCCAAATGCCTCCAGTCGACAGTGGCCGCGCCTTGCCAGTGCCACATTGCTGCCTCGCATCCAGTCGCTGGCGCAGTTAATACTATGGGACTGGGTGGGTTTGTGCTTTTCATGGGTGGTGGGATGGAGGTACTGTACTGTACTTGTTCACTTGGTGCCCGTGCAGCCTTTTAAGTCTGCTAGCTGCAGCGCCGCTCTTTCTCTGACCGTCACCAGGCGAATCAGATGCGCAATCTAAAAATCTCTCCCTTCCGCCCCCTCTCCCCTCCCATCCTCCCCCCTCCCCTTCCCTTATCTTATGTCCGTCTCTCTCTCTCTCTCTCTCTGTCTGTCTGTCTGTCTGTCTGTCTGTCTGTCTGTCTGTCTGTCTGTCTGTCTGTCTGTCTGTCTGTCTGTCTGTCTGTCTCTCTCTCTCCCTCTCTCTCTCTCTCTCTCTCTCTCTCTCTCTCTCTCTCTCTCTCTTTTTGTTCGATATATCTCTCTCTACCCCCGTCTTGTCTCCCTCCCGCTCAATTTTTCCCCACATGCTTAGTGGGGTTCTGGTTTTCTTCCCTGCCGCGTCGCACCCGCGTCTCACCTCACACCTCCCCTCCTCCACACAGCACTGCTCAGCACAGCTCAGCTCAGCTCAGCACGGCACAGCTTAGCACAGCTCAGATCAGCTCAGCTCAGCACAGCACGGCGCAGCACAGCACAGCGCACCGCAGCACAGCACAGCGCAGCACAGCACAGCACACAGCACAGCTCAGCTCAGCTCAGCACAGCACAACGCAGCTCAGCACAGCTCACCGCAGCACAGCACAGCACAGCACAGCACAGCACACAACACAGCACAGCACAGCACAGGCGTGGCACAGGCGTGGCACGCATGGCATTTCCTCGACACCACAGGGGGGGAGCTGTGGGTGGGGACGATATCCGTTTCGGGCTCGCAAAGCGTGGCAGGTGTGGCACTTCCTCGACACCACAAGGGGGGAGCTGTGGGTGGGGACGCTATCCGTTTAGCACTGTAGGCTTTGCGACAGTGTCGTGGATAGCGGGCGAGCTCAGGGACCACCCCCTGCGCACCCCCTTGCGGTGTCGTGAAAATGCCACGCCTGCTAGGCACTTTCTCGACACCAGAAGGGGGTGCGCAGGGGGTGGTCCCTGAGCTTGCCCGCTACCCACGAAACTGCCGCAAAGCCTAGCAGGCGTGGCAGTTTCACGACACCAGAGGGGGTGCGCAGGGGGTGGTCCCTGAGCTCGCCCGCTATCCACGACACTGTCGCAAAGCCTAGCATGCGTGGCAGTTTCACGGCACCGTGAGGGGGTGCGCAGGGGGTGGTCCCTGAGCGCGGCCGCTATCCACGACACTGCCGCAAAGCCTAGCAGGCGTGGCAGTTTCACGACACCGTAGGGGGTGCGCAGGGGGTGGTCCCTGAGCCCGCCTGCTATCCACGACACTGCCGCAAAGCCTAGCAAGCGTGGCAGTTTCGCGACACCGTAGGGGGTGCGCAGGGGGTGGTCCCTGAGCTTGCCCGCTATCAACGACACTGTCGCAAAGCCTAGCAGGCGTTGCAGTTTCACGACACCGTAGGGGGTGCGCAGGGGGTGGTCCCTGAGCGCGGCCGCTATCCACCACACTGCCGCAAAACCTAGCAGGCGTTGCACTTTCTCGACACCGTAGGGGGTGCGCAGGGGGTGGTCCCTGAGCTCGCCCGCTATCCACGACACTGGCGCAAAGCCTAGCAAGCGTGGCACCTTCTCGACACCAGAGGGGGTGCGCAAGGGGTGGTCCCTGAGCTCGCCCGCTACCCACGACACTGGCGCAAAGCCTAGCAGGCGTGGCAGTTTCACGACACCAGAGGGGGTGCGCAGGGGGTGGTCCCTGAGCCCGCCCGCTATCCACGACACTGTCGCAAAACCTAGCAGGCGTGGCAGTTTCACTGCACCAGAGGGGGTGCGCAGGGGGTGGTCCCTGAGCGCGCCCGCTATCCACGACATTGTCGCAAAGCCTAGCAGGCGTGGCAGTTTCACGACACCGTAGGGGGTGCGCAGGGGGTGGTCCCTGAGCTCGCCCGCTATCCACGACACTGTCGCAAAGCCTAGCAGGCGTGGCATTTCACGACACCGTGAGGGGTGCGCAGGGGGTGGTCCCTGAGCTCGCCCGCTATCCACGACACTGCCGCAAAGCCTAGCAGGCGTGACAGTTTCACGACACAGGAGGGGGTGCGCAGGGGGTGGTCCCTGAGCCCGCCCGCTATCCACGACACTGCCGCAAAGCCTAGCAGGCGTGACACTTTCTCGACACCAGAGGGGTGCGCAGGGGGTGGTCCCTGAGCGCGGCCGCTATCCACGACACTGCCGCAAAGCATAGCAGGCGTGGCACTTTCTCGGCACCAGAGGGGGTGCGCAGGGGGTGGTCCCTGAGCTCGCCCGCTATCCACGGCACTGGCGCAAAGCTTAGCAAGCGTGGCAGTTTCACGGCACCGTGAGGGGTGCGCAGGGGGTGGTCCCTGAGCGCGGCCGCTATCCACGACACTGTCGCAAAGCCTAGCAGGCGTGGCAATTTCACGACACCGTAGGGGGTGCGCAGGGGGTGGTCCCTGAGCGCGCCCGCTATCCACGACACTGTCGCAAAGCCTAGCAAGCGTGGCACTTTCTCGGCACCAGAAGGGGGTGCGCAGGGGGTGGTCCCTGAGCGCGGCCGCTATACATGTTTCGTGGGGTTCTGGTTCCCCACATGCTTAGTGGGGTTCTGGTTTTCTTCCCTGCCGCGTCGCACCCGTGTCTCACCTTACACCTCCCCTCCTCCCCACAGCACTGCTCAGCACAGCTCAGCTCAGCTCAGCACGGCACAGCTTAGCACAGCTCAGCTCAGCTCAGCTCAGCACACCACAGTGCAGCACAGCACAGCTCACCGCAGCACAGCACAGCACAGCACACAGCACAACACAGCACAACTCAGCTCAGCACAGCGCAGCTCAGCTCAACACAGCTCGCCGCAGCACAGCTCACCGCAGCACAGCACAGCACAGCACACAACACAACACAGCACAGCACAGCACAGGCGTGGCACAGGCGTGGCAGGCGTGGCATTTCCTCGACACCACAAGGGGGGGAGCTGTGGGTGGGGACGCTATCCGTTTCGGGCTCGCAAAGCGTGGCAGGCGTGGCACTTCCTTGACACCACAGGGAGGGAGCTGTGGGTGGGGACGCTATCCGTTTCGGGCTCGCAAAGCGTGGCAAGCGTTACACTTCCTCGACACCACAAGGGGGGAGCTGTGGGTGGGGACGATATCCGTTTCGGGCTCGCAAAGCGTGGCAGCCGTGGCACTTCCTCGACACCACAGGGGGGGAGCTGTGGGTGGAGACGCTATCCGTTTCGAGCTCGCAAAGCGTGGCAGGCGTGGCACTTCCTCGACACCACAGGGGGGGAACTGTGGGTGGGGACGCTATCCGTTTCGGGCTGGCATGGCACCTCCTCGACACCACAAGGGGGGAGCTGTGGGTGGGGACGCTATCCGTTTCGGGCTCGCAAAACGTGGCAGGCGTGGCACTTCCTCGGCACCACACGGGGGGAGCTGTGGGTGGGGACGCTATCCGTTTCGGGCTCGCAAAGCGTGGCAGGCGTGGCACTTCCTCGGCACCACAGGGGGGAGCTGTGGGTGGGGACGCTATCCGTTTCGGGCTCGCAAAGCGTGGCAGGCGTGGCACTTCCTCGACACCACAGGGGGGGAGCTGTGGGTGGGGACGCTATCCGTTTCGGGCTCGCAAAGCGTGGCAGGCGTGGCACTTCCTCGACACCACAGGGGGGAGCTGTGGGTGGGGACGCTATCCGTTTCGGGCTCGCAAAGCGTGGCAGGCGTGGCACTTCCTCGACACCACAGGGGGGGACTGTGGGTGGGGACGCTATCCGTTTCGGGCTCGCAAAGCGTGGCAGGCGTGGCACTTCCTCGACACCACAAGGGGGGAGCTGTGGGTGGGGACGCTATCCGTTTCGGGCTCGCAAAGCGTGGCAGGCGTGGCACTTCCTCGACACCACAGGGGGTGCGCTGGGGGTGGTCTCCCTATCCGTTGCGGGCTCGCAAAGCGTGGCAGGCGTGGCACTTCCTCGACACCACAGGGGGCGCGTTGGGGGTGGTCTCCCTATCCGTTGCGGGCTCGCACAGCGTGGCAGGCGTGGCACTTCCTCGGCCCCACAAGGGGTGCGCTGGGGGTGGTCACCCTATCCGTGACGGGCTCGCAAAGCGTGGCAGGCGTGGCACTTCCTCGGCACCACAGGGATTGCGCTGGGGGTGGTCTCCCTATCCGTGACGGGCTCGCAAAGCGTGGCAGGCGTGGCATCTCCTCGACACCACAGGGGGTGCGCTGGGGATGGTCTCCTTATCCGCTGCGAGCTCGCAAAGCGTGGCAGGCGTGGCACTTCCCCGACGCCACAGGGGATGCGCTGGGGTTGGTCTCCCTATCCTTGACGGGCTCGCAAAGCATGGCAGGCGTTGCACTTCATCGACACCACAGGAGAAGCGCTGGGGGTGGTATCTTTATCCGTTGCGGGCTCGCAAAGCGTGGCAGGCGTGGCACTTCCTCGACACCACAGGAGGGGGGGGGCGCTGGGGGTGGTCTCCCTATCCGTTGCGGGCTCGCAAAGCGTGGCAAGCGTTGCACTTCCTCGACACCACAGGGAGTGCGCTGGGGGTGGTATCCTTATCCGTTGCGGGCTCGCAAAGCGTGGCAGGCGTGGCACTTCCACGACACGACAGGGGGTGCGCTGGGGGTGGTCTCCCTATCCGTTGCGGGCTCGCAAAGCGTGGCAAGCAATATGGCGTTGGATGACATATCGGGAAACATTCGCGACGAGGGCTCAGAACGCAGGATTGCGCATATATCAAAAACATAAGCAAGCACATCATATTAAAATTAAGTATGTGGGGTTCTTCGGTAGCGTAATTGTTGTTTCTCTCTCTCTCTCTCTCTCTCCCTCGTTCTTCCATTGTCCTTCCCCCCTTCTCTCTCCCTCTCTCCATCCTTCGTCTTCTTCCGCGTCAGTCGCCTCCTTTCTGGTCTCCTCTCCGCCTTGATTCCTGGCTCAGCATCATCCTCTACCGCTCCTGGGTAGTACTCCCTTCTGCATTATTCGAGTGGGGAATATTGCAACCAAGGGGACAAGAACGGCCTCCGTGACCTCCTCTGAGAGAGCAACTTTCTGCTCGCGATGCGTCCCCACGTCGACGCATCTGTTGTTCGCTCCGACGCACGTCGGAGATAAAAAGAGAGAGAAGGATAGATATAGAGAGAGAGATACTCAGGGGGTGTACGGAAGAGAGAGAGAGAGAGACACACATATATATAGATTTATATATATGTGTATATATATATATAGAACAATGAAGAAATAACGACAGAGAGAGAGAGAGAGGAGAGACGAGAGAGGAGAGAGGAGAGGAGAGGGAGATGCATACATACTCTACAACGCGGCGAGCACATCTACTATGCCATGTCGAATTCCTGTCCTCCCCTGGACACATGCACTGTCGCAACGAATTCAGAACGCGCGTGTGCGGCTGATAATGCTGAGGGCAATAATTGGTACGGGCTTTGGACGCTCTTTCAGAACGCCCAAAACAAAAGCCCGCTCAGAATCCCCCCAAATCCGTCGCCACACTTGCGGGGCCACCGGGCTGCGAGGGTCGGCTTTCAGTAACGTAGGTGCCAGTCCTGAGCTCCTGGGTCCCAGTCGCAATTCCGATGCAGTTTCCAGCTTCCAATTTCCAATGCTATAGCCCCACGTTGTGCTTCCAGCTGTCCATTGTTGCTGTCCACGCGAGGGGCGGGGAAGCCGAAAACCGTCCTTGAACCTTCCCTCCTGGGGTTCTGAGAATTTCCTGGTGGGTCCAAGGACGCGTCGCAATACATGAGAGTCGCGCCCCCCCCCCCCCCGAGGCCGCATCCCTTTGTAAATTACGCAAGGTTTGCGCCTCCGAGGCCAGAGCCTGGCGTAACTCACGGCAGGCTCACGCTCCCGAAGCCATATTCCTGTATAAATGACTGACGCCTCGCGCTCCCTAAGCCAGCATCCCTTGCAAATTATACGAGATCCGCGCTCCCGACACCAGAATCCATTGCAATTTGCTCCAGGCTCACGCTCCCGAACCCAAGATCATGTGCACATTGCGCGAGACTCGCGCCTGCGAAGCTACGATCCCTGGCAATTACGCGCTAGACTGGCGTCCACGGGGCCACGACCCCTTGCGAATGGCGACTGGTTCGCGCCCCAGAGGCTGCGATCCCTTGCAAAGGCTCGCGCCCCCGAAACCACCATCCTTCGCAAATTAAAATGAACCCGCGCCCCCAAAACTACAACCCAACTACGCGGAGGCTGCCCCAAAGCGCCACCCCTCCTCCGGAGCAGAATCATGTTCTGCACTGGATCGTGTCTTTTGGGGGGCTTTTCGCCCCCCTCCCCCCCCGCCCGACGTTTCTAGAAAATTCGGCAGTGGGCCCGCAGCCACGGATCCTTGAAAATAGTGAAGTGCGCAAGAAACCCAAAGACAATCCATATCGCGCGATGTGGCCCAGTCGCAAGCAGCCCCCAGTCGTACGGAGAACGCTGCCAGTGCATAGCATGAGGGGCACCCTTCCAAAATGCAACAACGTGTTCAATCATAGCCCCAACATTTCAACGTGCTTTGCTGAATCCGATTCGTCCCCGCATAATGTTCCCAAATGTCTTCAAGACGGCGCTCGGACACCCGGACATGGCTCGGATCTCCTGCTCTGATAAAGAGAAGGGGCCGGCGGCAGAGGGCGAAGCCCTTACGGATATCGCCATAGAAAGCGCAGTCCGCAGCGGTGCCGTCGAGGTACCTCAGTCCCGCCAATACCGCCAAGTGGTCACCTCGGGCTAGGGCGGAACGGCAAGAAACTCGTCTCACCCGACAAGCCTCCTCCTCTTCACAACTACCCAGTTTGAACAGTACTCGCCTCTCTCCCCAGATCCTGTCCGAGCGGGGACCCCTTTCTCCCGCACCCTGTGACAATACAAGATTTTTAAATGTGCGTCATGTACTAATCCGACTTTGCCGAATGGGTTCTTTGTGAGCAGGGACCGACCGCCCAAGCATTCCTACAGGCCTACCGCAAACTGGTCTTAGAACAGTATAATGTTATAATACCAACTGCTGTTAGAACATGAAGCCGATGTACTCAAAGAAGGCGGTCTCAACCAGAAATGTTCTAACAACATGTCGTGCGAACCTTAAAGGGTTCTTAGAACATTATCCGGTGGGCCTGTAGGCAAGCCAGGACGCCTGGCCACTGCTGGATCATTCTTGCCTGTGGAGAACTGGCGGGTGCGAGGCCTGCGCCAGCAGGCGATCCATCGTTGCCTAGCTCCGTTGCAAAACAGCATTACCTGGGTAGCGTCGCCCTGTGTCCTTACTGCATTCCCTGGATCGTTTGGTCTTGTCTCCTTACTGCATACCCTGGGTTGCTTGGTGTGGTTTCCCTACTGCATTCCCCAAGTTGCTTGGTCTTGTTTCCTTCCTGTCATGGAACGCAAAGCCACGCAAAGAAACGTCAAGAAATGCAAACCAATGCCAAGCAGCGCCAAGCAATGCCGAGCAACGCCAAGCAACAAAAGCAACGCCAATACGCGCCAACGCAATGCCAGAACACGCCAAGCAACGCTAAGCAATGCCAAGGAACGCCAAGAAATGCCGAGCAACGCCAACCAATGCCAAGACAAGCCAAGCGATGGCAAGCAACGCCAACGCAATGTCAGCCACGCCAAGCATTGCAAAGCAACGCCAAGCAATTCCACGCAACGCCAAACAATGCCAAGCAACGCCGAGCAATGCCACGCAACGCCAAGCAACGCCAAGCAATGAAAAGCGACTCTATGCCATGCAGAACAGAGAACTGCTTCCGTTGCTTAGCTACTTGCCTGGTAAAACTTCCTTTGATTGGGGTCACGCGGGTGTCCTACGTTTTTTGCATTCATGCGTCTCCAGTCTGTCAAAATGGTGCTCGCGATGTAGCGTTGGCCCCATTTCAGGATTGGCGCTTCGTTCCCGTCATTCATAGTGCCGCTCTCGCCCAAACACAGGCCACATTTCTGGATCTGACTCCTCCCTCGTCATTGTCGCTCCCCTCCTTTCCCCTCTCCCGCCTTCCCCTGGTTGACCTGCTCCTCCCGCTCTTCCTAGTCCTGCTGTCCTGCTCCTGCTGCTGCTGCTCCTCCTTTCTCCTGACGCCATCCGCCTTCTCGCGTAAATAACTTGTCCACACTTCCTTGGCACGGTCCGTTCATTATTGTATTCCTTTCTGTTACCCGACTTCCCGCCTGGTCTGTCTTTCTTCTCGCCCCCGTCACTTGAGATTCAAACGCAAGCAGTACCCCTCCGCCCCCCGGGGCAGCCGCAACACATGCGGGACGTCCTCTATCCACTTTCTCGTAACTTCGCTTGCGTATCAGAACCTCACGCGCCCTCTGTTTCTACTGCGGTGCGAACTCCTGGGGAGCGGGAGGGGGGCGGCAAACCCCGCCGCCTTGGGCAGCCTCCCTAATTTCTACTTGGCTTCAACGGTGCGGACTGTCCCCATAATAAAAGCCGTTGGCTCAATGATAACCCCGCACCGGCCCGCATCATTCGGCGGGCGACGACAAGACACAGACCCTCTCACTCCGTTTGCTTATCAGATCGGCAAGTCTCAGACTTACAGTGAGAACCCCCCCCACGGTTCTCAAACATATTAGACAAGGGGTGGCCGCTGTCGCCCCTCAGACAGGCCCCCCAGGCACCACTGCAGGAAGGGCGATCATTACGCCCATCCTGAACACAGAGATCAACAACCCTTCAGGTTCAGGCCGTGTAGTCTGCGAAGATTCTCCTCCTGTTTCTGTCAACCGTGGCATTTCGTGGTGATCGTCTTCCGGCACGTGCGTGTGCTCATCCCTGTCGTCTCGGTGCTCCGCAAGTTCAGGGCACGTGTCGCTACGCGACGGCTGTGATTCCTGCAAATCCTTGTTCCTTCCTCCTCCTCCTCCTACTGCTGCTCAAACTCCTGCCCATCCGCAACCTCCTCCTCATTCTCCTCCTCCTCGTCCGCATCCAATCAATGTGCACGGCTTCCCTTTCTGCGTGCGCACTGCACGATGGGGTCACTCTTGGGATCCGGGCCCGCTCATTGTGACATCTGTCGTTGGATCAAGAAAACCAGCGCCATGGGAAAGGATGCGTGGGAGAGGCAGGATGTCAGACATGGCGCGAACGCGCGCCTCGCTTGCCCCCTCGCACTCTCCCTCCTCCTCCTCCTCCTCCTCCTCCTCCTCCTCCTCCTCCTCCTCCTCCTCCCTCCTCCTCCTGGTGCTGGTGCTGGTGGCCTTTAGTTTTTCTAAGAACTGCATCCATCGCGCCCCCCCCAAACGCCCCACCGTCTAGTGTGCGAGAGAGGGCCTTCGGGAAAACGGCTCGACGGCCGTTGGTGGGGCTGGCGAGCGGGACGAGAAGGAGACGACACGAATGGGGACCGAAAAGGAATGCGAAACTGGGGGAAGGCGAAACCGAGGGACCAAGCGAGCGAGGGAGGGACGTCCTCCTCCTCTCGCTCCGGACCTCCCACGTTGTGCTGCTGTTCCACGCCGGGCCTCTGGAGCTCGCGACCCACCCCGCCGGGACAGATTTGTCGTCCCCGATGTCGTCTTCTGCTTGTCCCCGGGGCCTGGAGCGTGCCTGCAGGGGCCAGCGCACCGAGGGACAGCCTGCGGGTGCTCCACGTATCGCGTCGTCGCTGGCGCGGCGGGCGGTGGCCCCTCGAACCCCCCCCAGGGCGACCTTCCGCCCAGGGAGGCGGAAGCTGACCACCGCCCACCCGCGGAGTGCAGGATCTGGCGGTTGGTGGGATGCAGGTGCGCAGGATGGACCGCGGAAGCGCCCAGAAAGGTAGTGCGCACCACCACCATCACCCACGGCGGGTGGAAACTCACCCGAAAGCGAACTTCCTCTTGGTAAACTTTCGCCGGGGCAAATCGTCGCCGAAAAAAAACTGCCCCGGGTGAACTGCCCCCGCGGGTGAACTTTTCCCGGGTAAGCCTTACCCGGGTAGATTACTCTGGAGAAACTCTGGACGAGGAAAACAATCCCCACCCCCACCGGGGAAACCTTGGCCTCGCAAGGCAATCTACCCCCCCATGAGGTGGGGATGGGTACCGTCTCTTTCGGGTTTCGGAGCCCCCATCCCCACATAGAGGGGATACGCTGGGAGAGCCAAGCCCCAATTGGGGTGGGAATGGTTCCGGCGATGATGAGAAACTTGCCCGCGTGTGCACTTCCCCCAGGTAACTTTCCTCGGATCAACTTCCCTGGGTAAGCTTCACGGGTAGACAATTTTGCTTCGCGTGTCGCAGCGGCGGCCCTGGCGACACGCTGTGCCATGCGAGCGGGCAGCGTGTCGCTCACTCCACGAGGCGGGAGGCTTAGAACGACTCGGAGCGTTGACGCTTGGGAATGGGGACGTGCATAGCATGTCGCTCCTAAGCGTGGTGGGCCAGAACCCGCGGAGGGGCACACTAAATAACATACTGGACTGCACAAACCAAACCCACGACGTAATGCTTTTGATGTGATTATCTAGCCTTTTCGCAACTCGATCCCCAGAGGTCCCGACACGTTCCCAGGGACAGATGTTTCATCCTGTGCAGTTCTTTGACGGCCCCGAAGCCCTGCAAGGGCCTCCATAGGCCGAAACTACCCAAGGGCCTTCCGTCGTGATTGTTTCGGGACTGTGGTGGGGCGACGCGCTGGGCCAGAATTCCCCACCACACCGCCCCCTCGTTCCGAAACGCGCGGCCGAGTCCCCCCCCCCCCGGGGCGCCTCCGTGCCCCTCCCGCGCGCCCCGGGCTCGTCCATGAGGGCGACGCCCTGCGCAAGGAGTGCGCCGATGGCCCGCCATTCTGGCCCCCATAAAAAAGAAAGCAGGAAGGAGGGAGGCCGAGGAGGACGAAAAAGGGGGAGGAGGGAGGAGCAAAGTATATAGTAAGAGGTCGACATGGGGGGGAGGAGCACGAGGAGATGATTGTGCAAGAAGAGCCACCTTTTCGCTGCCCCGCGCAACCCCTGCTTCCGTCCACCCACCTTCTATTTCCCCCCACCCCCCCCAACCCCCCAGCCCCCACCCTTTGTTTTAGGCCTCGCGCCCCCAACTTCTGTCCCCCATTCCGCACTTCCCCCCCTACTCTCCGCTCCCCCCCAAAAAACTCCCTGTTTCCCTGGCCCACACCCCCTACTCCACTCCCCCAACGTTATTTCCAGCCCTCCGCCCCCATTTCCCAATCCGTCTTCACTCCCCCCCCCCTGCACCGAGCGTGTTTTTTCTGTTTGCTGTTTTGTTCGGTTCACCCCCCATCTCTCCACTTTTCCCTGGCGGACTTTTCGTGGCGGCGCGCCGGGAATGAGCTCAATTTGTTTAGTTTCTGCGGAGCGAAATCTGCGCACGTCGATACTGCAAACTTCCATACTCACCTGAACAACTCGCAGTTGAGATCGCCAAATAACAACGGAAACAAACTTACAGGCGGGTGCAGAATCATAGCTGGAACTACACAATGAGCCCCACGCTTGTACACAAACAAGTGTGCACAGCATGTCTGGATGGAGCTGCAGCGTGCATGCTCTGACTGGAATGTAAGTGTGATGTAGTCCTCTAGAATTCCTGATTCATTCCTCCAGCACCGCACCCATTTTTTTGCTTATGCCATATTCGCCCCGTGCCACGATAGGCCTTCTAACAAATTCACAGCACATCTTTTGAAGACCTGGAATCCTCAGTAGCAACTTGGAAACCTGAAGAAACCAAACAAAAACAAAAGAACAATGCGTGACGTGTGAATTATCACATTTCCCTCACAGGCGCGGCTATGCCGCTACACTACCAACACAATGCGAAATTGCACGCGGCCTCACGCGAGGATGAATTAACCCGTAACCATACCCCTGATCCGATTGGCAAGCCTACTACGACGAGTAGCACTTCAACAACGACAGCTACTACCACTACTACTACTACTACTACTACTACTACTACTACTACTATTACGACGACTACTACGACTACTACTACTACTACTACTACTACTACTACGACTACGACTACTACTACTACTACTACTACTACTACTGCTACTACTACTACTACTACTACTACTACTACTACTACTACTACTACTACTACTACGACTACTACTACTACTACGACGGCGACGACGGCTACTACTTCGAGTACTACAACTACTACTACGGCGACGACTACTGCGACTACTACAATTATTACGACTACTACTACTACGACTACTACTACTGCGACCTCTACTGCCACTACGACGAGTATCACTAGCACCACCACTACTGCTATTACTATCACTACAACTACGACTGCTAGTACTACAAGTACTACTGCTACTACCTACTACCTACTACTACCTACTTCTACCTACTACTACTACTACTACTACTGCTACTACTACTACTACTACTACTACTACTACGACTACTACTACTACTACGACTACTACTACAACTGCAGCTACTACTACTACGACTACGACAACTACTACTACTACTACTACTACTACTACTACTACTACTACTACTACTACTACTACGGTGACTACTACTACTACTACTACTACTACTGCTACTACGACTACGACTGCTACTACTACTACTACTACTACTACTACTACTACTACGACTACTACTACTACTAGTACTAGTGCTACTACTACTACTACTACTACTACTACTACTACTACCACAACCACTACTACTACTACTACCACCACCACTGCTACTACTACTACTACTACTACTACTACTACTACCACTACTACTGCTACTAGTACTAGAACTACTACTGCTACTACTACTGCTACTGCTGCTACTACTGCTACTACGATTAAAATTCCTACTGCGCCTACCAATCCTACTACTAAGGCTACGGCTACGACTATTACTACAATTTCTACTACTACCAGCTACGACTACGACTACAACTTCAACTACGACGAGTACTACGACTACTACTACTACTACTACTACTACTACTACTACTACTACTACTACTACAACTACCACTAAGACGACTACTACTACGACGGCTACTACTACTACTACGACTACTACTACTACTACTACTACTACTACGACTACGACTACGACTACTACGGCTACTGCTCCTACGACTACTACGACTACTACGCATACTAGTACTGCTACTACTACGACTACTACTACTACTGCTACTACTACGGCGACTACTCAGACTAGTACTGCTACTGCTACTACTACTACTACTACAATTATTACTACTACTACTACTACTACTGCTACTGCTACGACTACTACTATCACTACTACTACTACTACTACTACTACTACTACTACTACTACTACTACGGCGACTACTATAGCATCACTACGACTGCGACTACTACGACTACTACGACGACGCCGACGGCGACTGCTACTACTAGTGCTAGTAGTAGTAGTAGTAGTAGTACTACTACTACTACCACTACGACTACTACGAATACTACGACTACTACGACTACCTCGCCTACGACAACGACTACGACTACGACTACTACTACTACTACTACTACTACTACTACGACTACGACTACGACTACGACTACAACTACTACTACTACTACTACTACTACTACTACTACTACTACTACTACTACTACTACTACTACTACTACTACTACTACTACTACTACTACTACTACTACTACTACCTCTACTACTACGACTACTATTACTACTACGACTACTACTACTACTACTACTACTACTACTACTACTACTACTGCTGCTGCTGCTGCTGCTACTATTACTACGGCGACGACTACGACAACTACGACAACTACGACAACTACTACTACTACTACTACTACTGCAACTGCGACTACAAGTCTTGTCAAACTTAACCTGCCGAAGGACCCAACCATCTGTTGTGAATACCGTCGTCGTATGCACCGCAATCGGAGGAGCTCCCCACAGGGCCACGAAACGTGTGAGGGGTCTGCCAAAATTTGTCTGGCTGGCGCATGCGAAAGAAGCCACGTGGGCCGTCGGAGCGCGTGAGGGGTGTGCCAAAATTTGTCGGGTGGGCGCATGCGAAAGCAGCCACTGGGGTCGTCGGTGGAATTCTCGATGGAGTCACGAAACGTGTGATGGGTGTGCCGAGATGGGTGCATGCGAACGCAGCCACTTGGGCCGTCGGTGGAGCTCCCTTTGGGGCCGCGAAACGCGTGAGGGGTGTGCCGCAATGGCCGCGGTGGGCGCATGCGAACGCAGCCGCAGGCGCCTTCGGTGGAGTTCCCAATGGGGCCACGGAACGCGTGAGGGGTTTGGCAGACTGTGCGTGGGTGACGCATGCGGGCGGTGGCACTGCGGCCTTCGTTGGAGCTCCCTATGGGGCCACGAAGCGCGTGATTGGTGTGCCGGAGTGGGCGTGCGAGGCGCATGCGGGCGGTGGTACCGGCGCTTTCGGTGGAGCTCCCGATGGGGCCACGAAACGTTTGAGGAGTGCGCCGATATGGGTGTGGGTGACGCATGCGGCCGGTGGCACTGTGGCCGTCGGTGGAACTCCCTATGGGGCCACGAAACATGCGAGAGGTGTGCCGAAACGAAGCGGCGCCGCCATTCGAACTGCGCCATGGGGCCCTCAGGTGGAGCTCCCCATTGGGCCACGAAACTTGTGAGGGCTGTAGCAAAATAGGACGGCGCCGCCATGCGAACTGCGCCACTAGGACCTTAGGTCGAGCTCCGTGTGGGGCCACGAGACGTGTGATAGGGGTGCCAAAATGGGACGGCGTCGCCATGCGAACTGCACCACTGGGACCTTAAGTGGAGCTCCCTGTGGGGCCGCGAAACGGGCGGCGCCGCCATGCGAACTGCGCCACAGGGACCTGAAGTAGAGCTCCCTATGGGGCCACGAAAAGTGTGAGGGGTGTGCCAGAATGGGGCGGCGCCGATATGCGAACTGCACCACTGGGACCTTAGGTGGAGCTCCCTGTGAGGCCACGAAGCGCGTGAGGGGTGTGCCAAAATGGGGCGGCACCACCATGCGAACTGCACCACTGGGACCTTAAGTGGAGAAACGTGTGAGGGGTGTGCCAAAATGGGACGGCGCCGCCATGCAAACTGCACCACTGGAACCTTAAGTGGAGCTCCCTATGGGGCCACGAAACGTATGAGGGGTGCGACCGTAGGTGGAGCTCCCTATGGGGCCACGAAGCGCTGTACTGAGTGGGTAAAACGCAGGGAAGAAGGAGGAGGGGGAGGAGAGGAGAGGAGAAGAGGAGGGACGCGGGGACCGTCTCTTCAAAACGAAGACCCAACACCACAGGATGGTTGGGAAACTAATTGAAACGCTGTTCAAAATCGAATCGATAGTTCGAGCACTTGTCAGAAAACGGTTTCTTCAATGCTGTGAGGGTGCTGTCGGATTTCGGACACCCCTGTCGGGCCGAATACCTCATGCCAGCATTGAAGTAGCGCCCACCACGCAAGCACCGAAAACAAAAACCGTCAATTTACTTTTGACAAGTATTGTTCGCTTGTAGGCGCCAGACTCGCTTCCATTCGCTCGTGCCCTTTGCGCTTTCGTCCGCTTGACGGGAGGGCTCGCGTTACTTATCCCATGCCCTCGTGGTCTTGCCTGAACCCTTGCGTGGACATTAGAGTTCGATCGCATTCTGCAACCGATTATAATCATCACCGTCGCCAGGGCCATC
>CAUYUJ010021952.1:0-22500 GCA_963575745.1 Prorocentrum cordatum | reverse complement strand
ACGACGACGACCGACGACCCCGACCGACCGACCGACCAACACCGACGATCAGACCGACCGACTGACCTACCGAAGCGAAGACGACTGACGACGACCGACCGACCGACCGATGACAACGACGACCGACGCCGATCGACAGACCGACCGACCGACCGACCGACGACCGACGACCGAGACGACGACGACGACGACGACCGACCGACGACCGACGACCGAACGACCGACCTACCGAAACGACGACGACCGACAACGACCGATCGCCCGACCGACCGACCGACCAACAGAGACGGCGACCGATGACGACCGACGGACCGACAGACGAGCGCACTGACTGACCCGGTCTGGGAGCGACGCGTAGAGACAATGATGGGACCGTCTTCCCTGGACCGTTCCCCCCCTCTCCCTCCGATTTATCACTATGTTGAAAGCCCTCAGTCGGGTGAGGCTCCAGCCCTAATTTTTACGGGGGAAAATGTTCCAGCCTATGCCGACAAGAGGGGGTGGTTGCAGCCCCCAGCTTTTACGGGGGAAACTGTTCCAGCCGCCCATGGTGTCGATTCCAGCCCCTTATTTCTACGAGGGAGAATGTTCCAGGCGCCTATGCCGACTAGAAGGGTTTGTTCCAGCTCTCAATTTCTACTAGGGAAAGAGTACCAGCCGCCCAAAGAGTCGGCTCCATCCCCAAACTATTATGGAGGAACATATTCCAGCCGCCTATGCCGACAAGAAGGGGTGGTTCCAGCCTTCAACTTTTACCAGGGAAGGTGTTCCGGCCGCCCATGGTGTCGGTTCTAGTCCCCCGCATGAGTGGGCAGCTAGAGCGAGCCACGCCTCCACCGCTACCTCAACGAATTAAACTATCAGACGGACACAGCTCGTCAACATTATCATAGCAAGTTAGTCTGCTGTCTGGAGCTACTATACGAGCACTGCTCACTGCAGCTAGAATACGAGCACTACTACGACTAGTAGAACTCCTAAGCAACAACATCGCGCAGTAATTTCTCAACGATGCCACAGACAATGCCATTAACAAGATCTTGAACAATTGCCTCCCCGATGTCTTAACCAGTGGACAGGGCACTAAACTGAATATTCGCACAATTATTAATTTGCGCGATGTAACGAACAATACCCCGCACAATACCTGGAGAACAACCTCGTGAGACATCTCATCTGCAAAGTCCTTGGCAAGATCCTTGGCATCCGATCCCAAGCCACTGCCATGCGCAACGTACCATGCAAATATAACAGAACCTCCCGTCCTCATCAGACAAGGAACCCTCCAGGGTCTGACGTCTCCTGGGCACACCCCTGCTCACGAACGCCCCCACCGTATCACCCACTCTCTCCGCACCCGCCTCGATCGTCCCGACCAGCCGCTTCGAAGGCCCCTCGGGGCCCTCCAGAAGCCGCCCGCCCGGGGAGCTGCGCGGCCGGCCGTCCCCGTGAGCCAACGCTCGGCTCCCCTCCGCACGCCTCTTCCCTGCGGGCAGGGCGCCTCTTGGCGCCTCGCAGCTCATGCTCCAGTGGCTCGCTTGCGCGGGCTGGCTCACTCAGAAAAAAGAGCGATACCGATACCGGTGCCCACTCCTCGTCGCTACGGCCGGATTCGCCTCGAAATCCTGGTCAGAACGCGCCCCGGGAGAGGCATGGGGAGCAGCGGTATGGTTAGATTTTCACCTCCCCGCTCACCGCCCGGAGGATGCGTATGAAGGGTGAGCAGGGAGACAAAAGGCACAACATGGAGCCCCAGCTAGTGGTCCCCCCTTCCGAAATAATGGCAGGTATCATCTCTGCCCGCCCTGGCTGCACGCCCTTCGATACTCTCTGTTCTCGCCTTTCCTCGTCGTTGCCGTTCCCCCCCTTTCCCTGCCTCCGCCATCCCCTGATCCTTCTGCTCCTCATACTTATCTTGCTCCTACTGCTCCTGCTGCTCCTGCTGCTCCTCCTCCTCCTCTTCCTCTTCCTCCTCCCTTTGCCCACTCACGCCAGGCTGTACCCCTCGCACCTCACTTGCACACTGCTAAACATAGTAAATAGCAATATTTTCTGCGATGTGCGATCACCTCGCCAGGGATGAATGGAAGCATTACAACTTGGACTCGGACTGAAGAAGCCTGGAACAAGGCACGCCGCATGACCAACGAATGTGACTGGACGGGGAGATGGAACGACCGAGGCGAGGATAAGCGGGCGCATGTGGGCGAGAGACAACATGAGCCACAGCCATTTGAGACCTTTTCGCGAGCGTGCGCGCGCGGGGCTCACCCACGCTTGCTCCCAGCAAGCGCCGATCCCTGAGATCCGACGTGACGCACAAGCTGCAACATCGTGAAGAAGTGCAAGGCCGGAACCTCGGACCCCATCCCTCTGCGACGTTATTCGACCTGGTACGATCTGTGAGGCTCCAGCGGCCCGAGACTGGGCGAAAACGCCCGGCTCGAACCAATTGCAACGCCATGATCTCAACGGTGGGGGCCGGTCGCGTCCGGGGAGCCGCGGCCGCGGCTGGGCACCTCCCACAGCTGGACGCCCTGCGCGACAATCCTGCCAAGCTGGTGTGGAGAAGCGCTCCGACACGCCAGCCAGAGAGGGCAGACAGCCCCGCTCCTCGGCCGTGGCCTGCGAAGTGGTCCAGCCACTTCGGGATCTGCAGCAGCAACAAGCACTGATGAACCGCCCCGCCAACGTGCCTTGTGCACGTCATCACCACCACCACCATCATCTTCATCTTCATCTTCATCAGCATCAGCATCAGCATCAGCATCAGCATCAGCAGCAGCATCATCATCATCGTCATCATCAGTATCGTCATCATCGCCATAATCATCGTCAGCAACATGTCATCATCATCGTCGGTTTCATCATCATGATCATGATCATCATCATCAGAATCATCATAATCAGAATCAGCATAAGTATCAGCATCAGCATCAGCATCAGCATCAGCATCAGCATCATCATCATCATCATCATCATCATTATTCTCACCAGGATAATTATCATCAACATCAGCATCAGTATCAACTTCATCATCGGCATCACCATCATCAGGATCAGTATCGTCATCATCATCAACCTCATGACCATCGTCATCAGCATCATCTTAACCATTATCATCAAAATCATCATGATCGTGATCATGATCATCATCAGATAATCAGAATCACCATCAACATGCTCGTCATCCTCACCTTCACCATCACCCTTTATCCTCATACCATACCCTCATCATCACCAACGCCATCATCATACTCATCATCCTCATCAACACCATAATCATCATCATTCCAAAACCGTCACCGTCATCATCACCATCATCGAACCATCATCAGGATCATCATCGTCATCATCGTCATCACCATACTCACCCTCATGATCACCTCCATCAGCATCATCAGCGTCACCATCATCAGTCATCAAGCATCATCACCACCACTATCATCATCACCACCATCATCAACATCACCATCATCATCATCACCACCACCACCATCAATTTCCTAGTCAGCATCACCTTCATCATCATCAATTGTCATCATTCCAGATTCCATCATCAACGCCATCATCATACTCATTCTTATCAGCAGCATCACCATCACCATCACCATCACCATCACCATCACCATCACCATCGCCATCACCATCACCATCATCATCATCATCACCATCATCATCATCATCACCACCATCATCATCATCACCACCACCACCACCACCACCACCATCATCATCATCATCATCATCATCATCATCATCATCATCATCATCATCATCATCACGGCTCTCCCTCCCTCGAACCGTCGCCATCCAGAATGCTAGGCTGGCACGGTGGCGGGACTTGCCGCAGGCAACTGGATAATCAAAATGTTACGGACGCATGGGTGCCGGAAGCGGTGGGTGGACTGTGGGGCGGTGTTGAGCTGCCCCCAGCACAAACATCTGGCACCCTTCTGCCAGTGGCCTTCGTCCTTCACCTCCCGCGCGACATGGCAAGAAGACTGGAAACATCCAACAACTGCGAGCAGATGGCACCGTCGGAAGCGTTGTGGGGGTGAACACGCCATGCCGCATAGTTGTGGTGGATACCTCTGCAGCTGCGGGACGAACTAATACCGAGGGCCAGAACCTGAGTCCTCAATACCACCCCAAAGCGCTAATCAGCGACGTCGCCAGAGCCTCCTGGTTCTCCCAGTGCCCGTGTGGATGTTCTGCTGGGAGCATTCTTCTTGACGTCTCCCTCCGTCATCGGCGCCGCGCCCTGCCTTGCACCAGAGAGGCTGCCGCCGCCTCGCGAGGTGATGAGCCTCTGGTGAGGGTAAACGATCGGGGGGGTCCGGCTCACGGTGGGGAAGACACATCGACCTGGAATCGGCGATGCACCGCCGATAGATCGGCGATGGGCACCCGATGGCGAACCCGCACGCTCCTGGGCGGGGTGGGCAATCGGGCCCCCATCGGCGTTGAGTGGGCGAGATCGGTCGATGCGCTCCCCCCTGAGCCTCTAACCCCCCCCCCTAGCGCTGCTCCCGATGATCGAGCCCGACCGCGGGCAAAGGCCTACGCCCTCCGCGTTGGTGTGCACGCGCGCCTCACGGGGGCCGCGGCCGCAGCGTGCCCGCCTCGGTGCCAAGGCGCATCTCTCTCTGGCTGTCGGACATCCGACCGAGCGACCACGCCGCCGAAATCTGGTGCCGATCGCAACAGCATCTGCTGGGAGGCAACCGTGCAGCTCTGCCATAGAGCTTGCCCGAGCAAACCAGATCGGGGTGCGCCCGGTAGGGCAGGCGCTGGTCGTCCCACCTCCCCACGTATCCCTCTTCACGCCAGACTCGGAGACGAGTTGATTAGGTTGAGTTGGTGCTGTTGCTTGGTATTGGGGTATGGTATGCCGCTACCTTTGGCTCAAGCCAGGAGTGGCTTCAGGCAATTTCTGACCAATGATTGCTTCACCTCCAACTAATTTTCTCGGCCTCTGATCGCGTCGAGGGCAGAGGCATCCTGTCGCCATCAACTACAACAAATTACAACGAATCGGGCAAGCGCCGAGATCGAGTTTTGAGCCACCGCGATTCGGCAGTACCACCGGCGCTCCCTTGGCCGTCGGGCCATGACTCGGGCTTCCAGCGGCCGTTCGAGCCGACCCTGGCACCCCTGGCATGGTCTTTGACGAGGCGCAGCTGATGGGAACCAGCATGGACTTGGAAAACTTTTGAAACACCGGCAAAGACCTTTCGAAAACCTGCAGCATCGCGAAACATCATGACTGGCGCCCGAGAGCCCATCCTTCTGCGGCATCTTTTGAGTCAGATCGATGTGTGATGGTCCCAGGGCCCGAAGACGGGAGAACACGGCCAGAGGGATACATTGCAACGCCCGAATCTCAGGGTCGTGCCACTAGAGCAACAAACAACTGAGGAAAAGAAATTACTCGCAGGTCCGTGCGGATTTCTTGGAACGGCGCTGGACCCCTTCCAAGCGCGTGGAGCCCGCCAGGGGGGCCCAGCCCAAACCCAAGAAATCCGTGCGGAGCTTCGAGAACTTATGTATATGCAGTTTCGCAAGCAATGCTTACACCTAGGGGTTCCTTCTTTTTTTCCCAACCAACCTGTGGTGTTGGGTCCTCGTTTTGAAGAGACGGTCCCCGCGTTCTCCTCCTCTCGTGCCCCCCCCCTCCTCCCTACCGTCCGCATGCGTCCCGCACACCCAGTACAGCGCTTCGTGGCCCCATAGGGAGCCCCACCGAAGGTCCCAGTGCTACCGTCCGCATGCGTCCCGCACACCCAGTATAGCGTTTCGTGGCCCCATAGGGAGCCCCACCAAAGGTCCCAGTGCTACCGTCCGCATGCGTCCCGCACACCCAGTACAGCGCTTCGTGGCCCCATAGGGAGCTCCACCGAAGGTCCCAGTGCTACCGTCCGCATGCGTCCCGCACACCCAGTACAGCGTTTCGTGGCCCTCCTCCCCCTTCTCCCTGCGTTTCACCCACCCAGTACAGCGCTTCGTGGCAGGATAGGGAGCCCCACCGAAGGTCCCAGTGCTACCGTCCGCATGCGTCCCGCACACCCACTACAGCGCTTCGTGGCCCCATAGGGGGCCCCACCGAAGGTCCCAGCGCTACCGTCCGCATGCGTCCCGCAAACCCACCCCCTCCTCCCTGCGTTTCACCCACCCACCACAACGTTTCGTGGCCCCATAGGGAGCTCCACCGAAGGCCCCAGTGCCCCCGTCCGCATGCGTCCCAGAAGCCCAATTTGGCATTTTCACACACCCAGTGCAGCGTTTCGTGGCCCCATAAGGGGCTCCACCCACGGCCCCAATGCCACCGTCGGTATGCGTCCGGGAAATGTAATTTGGCATTTTCACCCGCGCAGTGCAGCGTTTCGTGGCCCCATAGGGGGCTCCACCGAAGCCCCCAGTGGGACCGTCCGCATGCGTCCCCGTAACCCAATTTGGCATGTTCACTCACTCAGTAGAACGCTTCGTGGCCCCATAGGGAGCTCCACCGAAGCCCTCAGTGGGACCGTCCGCATGCGTCCCGGAAATCCGATTCGGCACCCCACCCACACAGTACAGCGTTCCCCCCCGCCCAGTGCAGCGCTTCGTGGCCCGATAGGGAGCTTCACCGAAGCAGATATTCACAATTACAGTGCCCACAACTGCATATGGTTGGGACCTTCGCCAGGAGAATTTTTTGAAGAACTGAACTCGTCGGCGTCCCGTCTGGCTTGTCGCCGCCCCGTCGCCACCCCGTCGCCGATCGCGTCGCGGGCTCGTGAACCGCCCTGGCTGGCTTGTGGTCGCTCCCCCGTCGTCGCTCGTCGCCGCCAGTTGCCGCCTCGTCGCCGCCTGTCGCCGCCGCATTGCATTGCAATTGCACTGCATTGCACTGCAATCGCATTGAATTTCACTGCATTCGCATTGCATTGAAATCGCAGTGCAATCACAGAGCATTGCAATCGCATTGCGTTGCATTGCAATCGCATTGCAATCGCAGTGCAATTGCATGGCATTGCAATCGCATTGCAATCGCATTGCGTTGCATTGCAATCACGTTGCATTGCTTTGCTTTTGGTTTGCACTGCTGTGCAGTGTTTTGTGTTACTGTGCATTGCGCCACATAGCTCACACCACATAGAAACATATTCCACTGCATAGCTTGCACAACTTAGATTTGACCAACATAGCTTGCCCCGCATGGATCGCACCACATACATTGCACTACATAGCTCACGCCCCATATATCGGACCACATCGATTGCGCCACGTAGCTTACACCACCTTTCTCACACCACCTAGATGAGCACGTTGGCTCCACATAGTGTGCACCAGGTAGCTTGCACCAACTAACTCACACAACATTGCTCTGCATAGATGGCACCACTTGGACTGCACAAAATAGCCTGACTACACCACATAGCTCGCACCACATGGATTGTACGATATAGCTCACACCACATAGATCGCACCACAATTGTTGTACAAAATGGATCGCGCGTTGTAGCTTGCACCACATAGCTTGCACCACGTAGCTTGCGTCACCTAGCTTGCACCACGTATACTGCATCACCCAGTCTGGTATGAGCCACTGTTTGAGGTCCACGCTGGCTAAAATTTGTCCTTCGAATCTCAAGGTCGTGTCGGAGGCCCCCAAACGGTTGGTGACCACGCCGCATGGTGATGTCAGTGGGGATTCGGGATCATCGCACGGTTTTGGGACTCGGGTCGCTCTCCGAGGACGTCTCGGGCCACCAGGGCCTCCGAAGTCCCAGACCGTGCTGTGACGGACCGCGGGGTGAGGTCTTCTGGGATTTCGAACCGCGCGGTCCGTCACCACACTGTATTGGGACCCCCGACCGTACCACAGATCCGTGATCGGCAACCGCACCAGGAGCAGGCAGGCAGCGCACTAGCCCGCCTACGGCGGCGCCGCCTCGGCAGGAGCCAGAGGCAGCAAGAGGAAAGCGGTTGAGCGGAGAGGGGGGAAGAATCCCGAAACCCACCCCCGCCTACGGGGAGAGGGGGAACGGGTCCTCCTCCACCTCTACCACGGTCGCGAGATCCGCAGGCTAATTTCCTGAAAGGGGGGTCCCGCCGTGGCTTCCGCGAAGCGGGCTCAACGAGCCGACTAGCTTGAGGAGACCGCAAACCAGCTCCATAACAGGTCGAGGAACTGTGCAACGCCACGCCCGCAAATCGCTGCTGTGGCAGCGCAGCTTCCCTTAAGCGCGGTGGCGGATACGCGCGGCAGCGCGACTAAAGAAAGTACGGAGCTCAGACATCCGGCGGCTCGATTTTGTAAAGAAGCGGGACCCCGATCTCTCGATCACTTACCCGGAGCCAATAATTCATACCGAGTCGTATGTTGACGCCCCCGAGGCCCAGTGAGGGCCCCGAGAGGCCGAAACCGATGAAAAACCTCGGCCTAGATTTTCTCAGACGCCGGCTGCCCAGGAGGGCAGAACACAATCGCAGATCCGCGATCGGCAGTCGCACCGGGAGCCGGAGGCGCCCTCTCGGCTACACGCAAGAGTGACCTCAGGCAAGAGTGACCTTTGGTGCGCGGCTTTAGGAGGCCGCGGGGAGGCCAAACGCAAGGGCGCACACCAATGCTGGGGGGACCTCTGCGGACCCGCACCAAGAGTTACTCCAGCGAAGGGCCACTATCACGTGCGCAGTCCGAACTGATGGTAAGGATGCGCGGTACGTATGCAAGCCCCGTGGACACCCATGCCCAAGCACTTCGCGCGGGGCTGGCCGCCATCGACAGTGGTCAAGGGGGGGCCGAAGAGGCAAGGATGCAAGGGTACCCTTGGTTCGGTGGCAACTCATGGGAGCCTCCCATACCATCTTGCCGGCTTCTACGAATGAACGCTAGTCGACGCTAAATCGACGCTCATCGACGCTATCTCATCATTCGACTCCCAGACGCTAATCGACGCTAGTCGGCGCTAAAGACGGAATTAAGAGGGTACATCAGGCTCCCAAGATTTGCTACCGAAATACCCTTTGAGAAGGTTACCCGTCCTGATCACCGGCTTCGACTGTAGCCGACGCTCGCCCGCCTGCGGCGGCGCCGCCTCCAGGCCGGCGGCGGCGCGCAGCAGCACCCCGCCGGCGGCGGCCGTGAGCGCGCTCGCCGCGGGCGCCGCGGTGGGCGGGGCCACCCCGTGCCGCAGGCACAGCGCCTTTGCGCCCGAGGGGAGCAGCATCGGCGACTCGGAGAGGTGTGGTTTGCAAAGGGTGTGGTTTGCAGAGGGTGCGATGCGATGCGGTGCGGTGCGATGGTGCCAGAGGACAGTGTCCGGGCCTAGCTCAGACCAGGTGGATGAGGCCGTGGCCTCGAGAGTCTGACTTGCAAAGGGGTGTCGAATGCAAGGGAGTGTTTTGCAAAGTGAGGACCTCAACAGAGATCTCTGCCGCGCCCCGACGAGGGCTGACCAAACCTTTGGCGCAACGAGACCCCCTAAGCCCAAACGGCGCCGATCGCAAACCACACCCCATCGTAACATGTTCTTGCTTGCATTTCAGCTGCGCGTTCTTGGGGGAGGGCGCAGGAACACGAAGTAGACAGTGAGCAAGGATCCCCCTTCACCGTGTACTACATCCTCGGCTCCAGACCTGTCTATACATCTTTCCTACATCAGCCTGCGTATCCAGCTCGCACGTGCACAGCTTCGCTGAATCTGGCACTTGAGAAGCTGGACCAGGCGAAAACCAGGAACACATTCAGAAACGAACATCTCGCATGCGGTGTATTTTTAACAATCCGCTGCGGCAGAACCGCGGGTTAAATTGGAGGCAAGGGAATCAACTTGAAACCGGGACGCACAGGCCTCAGTGACGGCCCGCGTAGGATCGCTGGCCAAGCTCGTGCGGGAACGCTGTTTGCGCTCGTCGCTCGCCGAATGCCCGACACCACAACGACAGAGCGTGAGAGTGAAACAGGGGCGTCTCCTGAGAACTGCGCGCGGCCAGCCCGAGGGATCTGCGCGCAGGAAAAGCGCAGCTGACATGGGCCAGAGCACCATGAAAAGCTGGACAGCGAGACAGACAAGTGCAGGATATCAAAGCAGGATGGCGCTGCAAGCCGGTGGCCACTCACGAGCCCGTGGCGGTCGAAAAGCGCATCCCCGAACGCTCGGCGGCTTCCTTACTCCTGTTCCTGCGGGCGGGCGGGGGGGCGGCCGCGGAGGCCGCCTCCGACCTCGCGGCGGACTCCTTGATTGCACTGTCGAGGAACGACTCGCTGAGCTGCCGATGGAGCATTTGCGCGATGAGGTCAAAGGGCCCGGCGTACTTGCTGGCGAGCGGCTTCAGGGCCCACAGCTCGCTCATCAGGACCTCCATCTCGTTCCGGCCTGCGAGCCCCTGCTCGTGTCTCGAGGGCACCCTCGGGGCCAGCCGTCGCCGCCTCCTCGCGTGCGCCTCCAGCAGCTCCGGCATCTTCTTATGCACCCGCAGGAACAAACTCGCAAGGCTCTCAGACTTTGTGTCCTTGAAGGTGGGGTCAATGATCTTCCCGCAGCGGCAGAGTACCATGAAATCCTGTAGGGTCACCACACGGTACACCAGCTGCCGATTCAGCTCCTGCCGCTTCTGCTCCTGCTCTGCCCCTTCGCCGCCGCCTTTGAGGATGGACCACATCCTGTCCATTTCCTGCGAGGCCGACGGGCACTGGACCTCGTCCTTGTTGTGTTCTCCCATGCCGCGCAAAATCATCATCATCTGGACTATGATCGACTCTGGCAGCTCGAGGCGACCGGACCTCTCCCACGCGAGCTGTGCGACGATGACCTCTTCGTCGAGGCGCATCAGCCCGGGTAGGATATCGAGCAGCCTCCTGAACGTCTTGTAGGTCATCCTCGTCTCGACGCGGTCTTGAGGGAACTCGTCCCCCACGTTCTCCTCCAGCGGCAGCGGATCCTCGTCGAAGCCCTCCAGCGCCATGCGCGCCTCGAGCAGGGAGAGGTTGGCGTTGCGCACGAGCAGGTCACACAGGTGCCGCATCCTCCCTCTGGTCATGTCGACGGTGTAGCCGAGCGCGCCCTTGCGGAAGGGGACGACCTTTGCGAGGGCGCGGCCGACGTCTATCACGCTCACGGTGTCGAAGAGCTCGACGAACGTGCTCATTTCTACGTCCTTGTGGAGATGGCCGTCAGCGCCCTTGATCATGTCCCACAGCTCCTCCACGGTCGTTAGAGGCTGCTTGTCCCTGTGTTCCTTCAGGGTATCCAAGGCCGTCATCACGTCGCCGTGGTTTCCACTGCTGCGTTTGCCCACCGCTGTTATGTCGACGTGGTTCCCGCTGTTCACCGTGTGGCGCCGAAGAGGTGATCTCGCTGGAGCCTGACCCGGCTCGGACGCGCCGCCCGTGCCCGCGGGAGATCTGGCCCTGGCGACGGCGTCGTCGGGACCGGCGGCGACCGTCCTGCGGCGGGACCTCGCCCTCTGGGCGCTCGCATCGGCGCCCGAGAGAGGGGCGCCGCGGCTCCTCCCGGCGGCCGGCGCCTCCGCAGCGCCCGCCTCCGCAGCGGCGGCGCCGCCCGCGGCAGCCGCCGCCGGGGGCTCCAGGCTGCGAGCGCGGCGCCCGCTGCGCGCCGGAGCCGAGGGCACCGCCGAGGAGCTCCTGCCGCAGCTGCCGCGCTGCGAGCTCTGGCGGGCGGTCTGCGGGCCGCCGGCTGCGGGCGCTGCGGCGGGCACCTGGAGCGACCGCACCTTCTGCTGCGCCAGCGCCTCGGCAGGCGGCGGCCTGGGGGCCTTCGATCGCCCCGCGGGCGCCGCCTCGACGCCCCCTGCCACCCAGCTGCGGAGCAAGGGCAAGAACTGCCTGCGGCCCAGCAGCCCGTGGAGGCCGCACATGAACCTGTGCCACTCCTCCCCGTCGACGAGTCCGTCGCCGTCGACGTCGCTGGGCCCGCCCGATTCCTCGATGATGCGGAGGACCTCCATGCTCGTCGTGGGCCGCATCATGACCTCGCGCGCCAGCTCCATCTCCCTGCAGCTCAGGCGCCCGCTGCCGTCGATGTCCAGTTGCTGGAAGACCTGCATGCTAAGATCCTTTGCCTCGTCGTCGTCCCCGTAGCTCTGCGGCTTCCTCCGCGGCGCGGAGGACGCCGCGCCCTGGTCAGGGTCGGGCTCCCTCAGCGCCTCCGCCTCCAGCACGCCGCCGGGCCCAGGCCACCCGTCCGGCTCCTCCTGGCTGCGACTGCTGCTCGACGTGCCGGCCCGGCAGTGGCCTTCCTTGCCTCCGTCGGCCGGCGGTTGTGCCCCCGCGCGGCCGCGGCCGTCTGCCTGCGCGACGGGGTCCGCCCCTGCCGCCCCTCCCGCGCTCTGGCGGGAGTCCTTGCGGAGCCTGTGCCGCGGAAGCTCGCGCCCCTTCGGCGCGGCTGGCGGCGTGGGCACGATGGGGCTGGCGGCTCCGGTTGGCATGCCTTTCCGCGCGCCTCCGCGAAGGCGGCACCCCTCCCGCCCCTCCCGCGGGCCGCCCTTGAGCCAGACCCCAGCTGCATTGTCGCCGACACCATTGTCGCTACATTGTCGCCGACACCACGCTGGCCATGACCGAGATGTCGCGTGATCTCTCGTCACGATGTGATCCCTTTTCCGACAGCGTTCTTACCTCGACCTCGGCGGTGTCGGGCCTGGCCAGGCCATCGAACATGTATCCGTTGGGCGTCGCATAATGGGGGGGCAATAAATGGGGGGGGCAGCGAGTGATGCAGAAAAGTGGCTCTTTAGGACCCCCAGAGGGGCTCTTTGGGGCCCAAGAAGGGGGCACTTAGGGCGCGAAGCGTGCACCTTTCTTCCCCACCCAATTTATCGCCCCCACCCTAATACTTGCCATCGCTCGGACGTCCATTCCCCGTGCGTTTTTCGATTTCGTGCGTTTATTTGTTCACCAGATGATCCCAGATGCTCCTCGCCGAGAACAAGTGCACACCTCCGAGCGATGCCACGCATGAAGCGACGCCCAGATCCGGAGCGCGGATCTACCCCCGGGGGAAACGGTCGGGGCTTCTGGCGCGGGGCTTCTGGCGCCGCGCGTGGACGAGAACGCCGCGTCGGCGGATGGCAAGGACGGCGGCCCTCCCTGGTGTTCTGAATTCCGTCCGTCCTCGGGGGCACGGCGCCTGCGCTCGAGGGAAGGAGCACTCACGAGCGGCGCACATATCCGTATCCGCGCCCTCGCGATCTGCATTCTGGGGCGCGATCCCGCGGATACGCGGTCGCACGGGTACGTTCCGCGCGGGGCATTCGCGAACAACAAGACCCGTATGCGCGGGGTCTCGGCGCAGGGACCGGGTTCGCGAGGCCGCGGATACGGATATGTTTTTTACCCATCATGCACGACGACCAGGACCGAGATGTCGCGGGAGCTTGTTGACGCCGATCTTGGTCACCGCCACCCCTCCCTCGCTGTCGTCTTTTTGGGCCTCCTGAAAGACCCTCGTCGCCACGGCTGGCTGCGCCTCGAACAGCTGGTCAGAGCGCACCCTGGGAGAGGTCCAGGGAGCAGCGGCATCGGTACCTCCCAAGTCTCTGGAGGCACTCGATGAGGCACCACATGACCAGGATGTCGCGGGAGCTTGTTGCGGGATCCTTCTCGGGGCGCCTGAAGCTTCTCGTCGCCATGGTTGGATCCGCTTCGCAAAACGGGCCGAGAGGGACCCCCTGGCTCCTCGAGGGGTCAGGATAAACCGATCTCGTGAGTGGATTTTGGGGCCCAGCGGGAGGGCCGCCGCTGTCTCGACTGGCCCTCCTCCGATCCCGCGGCCCTCGACCACGAAGACGCGCGCACCTCCCGCGCGGCAGGGTGCCGTACCGGAGGGTGCGGAAGGCGGAGGTCGAGCGTCGAGGGAACGGCGCACGCTGACCATGACCGGGATGCCGCGGGATCTTGTCGACACTGATCTTGGTCATGGGTCCGTGCCATGCCAGCCGTCGCCGACTCGCGAGGATGATCCACGAATCGACGATGACCCAAGGTGACGATGACGAAGATCCACACCGACGTTCCCTTCGTTCAGTCTGGGTCACGGTCCCGTGCCGCAGGCACAGCGCCTTCGGCACATCCCTCCCCCCGCACATCAGGGCCTCCTGGACTCAGAGGAGGAAAGGCACCGATACTGCTGCCCTTCCCGCGTTTTGGGCTCTTTGGGGCCTCCTGGGAGGCCCTCGTCGTCAATGATCGATTATCCTGGAAGTTCTGATTCGAACGTACCCTAGGAGAGGTCCAGGGAGTAACGATTTCGGCACCTTGCCCCCTCATAGACACGCACGCCCAAACCCTGTCGGGTGCGCTGAAAAGAGGGGCCACAAAGAGGGGGGGGGTAGTCAGCGCATCGTGGACTCCGAGGCCTGTGGGCGGACGCGTGTTGGGGACAGCGTGCGAAAGGAGAAGAAGAGGGGGCTACAGCCCGGCATCAGCCGGACATCCTCCCCGGACTGACTTCGATCTTACACCTCGGTCCGACCGTATGAGATCTGGGAGATCTCTTGGCCCCCGCCTGGACATCCGCACCACCCTGGCTGTCACACCCCTATTCGACGCCCCCGCTGGGCGAAGGGTCCTCCTTCCCCTCCCCCCTCTTCCTCCGGGCTTCCCGACCAGATGGCGCACGCCTGCTCCCCGTCCTGATCGCGAGGCGATCGAGGAGCTCATCGACCAGGGCGATGAAATCTGAATCGGGGGAAAGTCGCCCTCTGAGGGTGCGCACCAGGACGCTGGAAACATCCGCGGCTGGATTCACGAGTGGGACACCTGGAGGACACACACAGGATGCGCGGCGGGAGCCCTGCGTGCCCCGCCCCAAAAGAAGGGCCAGGCGCTGCAACGACATCTGGCCACACGGCTATCCAGCTTTTCCGCAGTCGGGCCCGTGCCCGTGCCAGCGCTGCTGTCTTCGAAAACCGCTCTTCCGCGGACGCGCTGTGCCGATCGCGGCCGTGCCGACAGGTCGGTGCGCGTGCCCGGCTCCGAAGGGCCGCGGAGGGCCCGATCCGCCGGCCCCCTTCGGGCCCACCGCCAGACCAGCGACGCGGTCGAGCCCTGGCCTGCGGACCGAGGGCTTCGCCATCCATCCGGCGCGCCGAACCCTCCCCCGCACTCTCCGGGGACCTCCCGCCCGAACCTTCCGCCCTTTTTCGATATGATCGATGTGGACTTCCTTGCATTACGTAAGACTTCCATGAACTTCGATGAATTCTTCCGCACCTTACGCGGAGATTGGACGGTATTAGAGGCCTCCTAGATGGGGCCGGAGTAGATGGGGTCGGAGGATCACGCCGCATCGCCGATGCATCGGCGATGCATCGGCGACATCGGCGGTGCATCGGCGACGCCAGCGTTCCCTCGTAAACTACACTGTGTCCGCCCCCCAGGGCCAGGATCCCTTGTAAATTACGCTGCGTCCGCGCTCCCAGGGCCACGATCTAAGGTAAATTACGCTGCGTCCGCGCTCCCAGGGCCACAGTCCACCGTACATTATACTCCGTCCGCGCTCCCAGGGCCACGATCCCTCGTGAATTACGCTGCGTCCGCTTTCCCTGGGCCGCAGTCCCTCGTAAACTACGCTGCGTCCACGCTCCTAGGGCTGCGCTTCCTAGTGAATTACGCTCCGTCCACGCTCCCAGGGCCACGGTCCTCAGTAAATTACACTGTGTTCGGGCTCCCAGAACCATCTGGGCATCCTGGGGCGCCTAGGCCGCTCGAGTTCTGCAAAACAAGCGTTTCGCTCGAGACATCCTCGAAGCGTCTCGCTCGAGGCATCTTCAAGACCTGGACACGTGAAAACAAGCATTGCACCTGAGACATCCTCTGAATTCTGGTCCCCAGGAGAGGAACGAACTATAACACAAAACAAGCGTTTCGCTCGAGACATCCTCAACAAATTATGCAACACAAGCGTTTCGTTCGAGACATTTGCAACAAACAAAAATTCTTATTTTACCCAGTGTTTTGCCCGTCGGAACGTCAATAACCAGCGTGTCGCTCGCCGGTCTTCTTCGACCTCGCTATCTATCACCAAATAATTTCGCCAGCCCTCTTCAAACCGATTCCGGGCGGGAATAAACCTACTGAGCGAGAATCCTGGGCAGGTGCCCTTCCCGGAAAAATCCACGCGTCCGAACGATGCCAAGGGGACACGAGCGGATCCGCGAGCCTCCACGACGTCACGACCCACATGCGCCGCAGCCTCCCACAAGCGCTCACGGAGTATCGGAGCACCTGCGCGCCTCCTCAAGTGCAGCCAGGCCGCCTCCTCACATCCAGGAGGGAAGTGGGAAGGCGGAGGAGGAGAAGGAGCAGGGGGATGAGGGGAACCAGGGGGAGGAGGGGGAGGAGGAGGAGGAGGAGGAGGCAGATCGTCGAGAGGGAAGGTTCGTCTCGTCATCACCGCCGACCGCCCCTCGGCAGATCGGCCGCTTGCCTCGCTGCGCGAGCAATGGCAAGCGCTTCCCTGTTGGGGAAAACCGTCGTTATAGATTTGGCGTGCGCCAGCTTGCGATAAAAATGGAAGGCCGCAACCACTCTACGAAGACTCTCCTGGTCCGTGGGGCCGAGGGCGAGTTTGTGGAGGGGCGCCTCTGGGAAGGGAGATCGGCAGACCTCCGAGACCATGCCGAGGAACACCTCACAGCAGAAATAATGCTTAAGCGAATCAGGCCCCACTCCACATACGCGGCAGCGGGAGTCAGGGTTCCTCAACCTCGTCGAGGGCCCCCCCCCCCCACTCCAAGTCTTTAAAGCCGCCATCCTCCATGAGGGGGGGGATCTCAGAAGTTCCGCCTGGACACGCTCCCACTCGACACAAGCCAGATCCCCCCTCTCAAGGCCAAACCAAGTTTGGAGTCTGCGGCCGAGGACTGCGATGAGCGACCCTGCAGGCCTGAAGCGTGACATTATATATCCTGCCACAAAGGATCTCTGCGTGCGCACGCGCACCGCACGAGACGCGCCGAGCTCCGCTGACCTCTGCCGGACCGACTCCCTGTCCCGAGCCAGTCGAGCCAGTCCCGACAAAACATGAGGGAGCCAGGTCTGACCTACCGAAAGGCCTTCCCCAGCCGCATCCCGAAGCTCCCAGGAGATCGCTGGCGACTGCCAGAACTCTGGCCACGGAGCGGCACTGCGTGCATCTATGAACCTCACTATCGGCAGGTATCGCCGCGCAGCCTCGAGAAGCCTACGCACCGCACCCCGCCAGCAAGATAAAGCTTCAGTTGCCGCCCTGGCACGGCAGGCTGCTGCCAGAGCCTCGACACTTGGCACCAGGGGGCCTCCGAGGACTGGCAAGTCCCACAAGGCGCGGAGCGGAAGCCAGCTGCCCGGCGCCCTGAAAAGACGCAGAAGTACGTACATCTCGTCGTGGTGGAGGGACGGGGGGGAGGCGGAAGAGTTGAGCCTTGTACTCTAACACGCTGGTGGCACGCTCGCGGTAGAGGCTGACTGCGGTGGATTGGTCCGCGGCCGACCGGGCTATGTCTCGGGCCCAGGTCCTCCACTTTTCGAGCACCCCCGCCCACTGGGTAGCTGCAGTTGCACTGGGGCCAAGCTCCACTCCCAGATACATGAGCTGGCTCGCGATTTGAAACGCTGCCCAAGAGTCACCGAGGACAATCCTTTGGAGCCACCATGGCCCCCCAAATAGCTGCCGAATTCCGAAGGAGTTGCGCGGCAATTTTTCCTTGTTTGAAAGCATGCAGCGCTTGGCGCGTAGGCCAGCCTGCAATGCCCCCTGACGAGCATCCACGTTGAACCAAACGCTACCGCGGCCGTCGCCATCATCAACGCCAAAACCACAAGATAACACATGTTACAATCATCGTCGGGCTGAGGCCAGGTGAGCCTGCGTCGCCGCGCATTGACTTCTTGCCGCAGCTGAGTGCTGCGAGCTCCCAGCAGCATTCGTCGGCAGCTGTCAATAGCAAAACTGCCGAAATGGTCATTGAAAGAGCCGCCAGGAGGGCCGCCGAAAGGGCAGCCGAAATCGTCGCCGAAATCCCCGCCGAAATTGCCGCCAAAATTGCCGCTGAAATCGCCGCCGAAATTGCCGCCGAAATTGCAGCCGAACTTGCCGCCGAACTTGCCGCCGAACTCACCGCCGAAATTGCCGCCGAAATAATTGCGAACTCCGCCAAAATAGCCGCCGGAATTCAGCCGCCGAAATCGCCGCCGAAATTCAGCCGCCGAAATGTTCACTGCCCCGTCGCAAGCGAAATCGCTGTTCCAGTAAGCACGATGACGCCGCAGACACAGGCATAGAGTCACAGCCAAGGTCACATTCGGCCTCTTTTCGGCGGAGCCATCTGGAATTTCGGCTGAAATTTCGGCGGCAATTTCGGCGGCAATTTCGGGGGCACTTTCGGCTGCGATTTCGGTGGCAATTTCGGCGGCAATTTCGGCGGCAATTCCGGCGGCCCTTCCGACTGCTCTTTCGGCGGCCCCTTCGGCGGCAATCTCGGCGGCCCTTTCGGCGGCTCTGTCGGCGGCCATTTCGGCGACGTTGCTTTTGCCAACAGCCGACAATGGTTGCCGGGAGCTCTCGGCACTCGGCGACCCCAGCGGGCCCTGAGAGGGCCCTCGAAACCCCTCTCCAGAAAGCGTCTGCGAAGTAGCTCAAGCCATGCGTGATTTGCACGCGATAGCATGCGCAACGTGCAATACGAATGCCTTGCATTATGCGTCAGCACGCTCTAAGGTGCGCCTGGGAACCACCGCGCGGCAGGGCGCGCCTGCACACTGAAACTCTACGAAAAAAAAAAACCTCAATTTCGTCTGGAATGGATTTCGGCGCGCGACCCTTTTCGTCTCCAAAGAAAGAGCCACTATGACAAGAGGGCTCAACGCTCTGCAAAAGCTGACGGGCTGCTTCTTGCAACGCTTCAGAAAAAGCCTCAGACAGCGGTACGCAGAAGCACTTGTTTGGATTAAGTGCTAAGCCAGCGAGCCATTTCGACACGCGGAAAACCCTTGCAAACTGCCTCAAACCCGACTCCCCTCCCACCACTGACCCATTATCATCGGCGCACCAGCGAGCACATCCGCGACGTCGCGCCTCGAGCGAGGCCTCGAGGTCCGCAGCAAATGGGTGGCTCGCCGCAGCAAACAGACTGCCTGAGGCCGGGTCCCCCTGAAGGACTCCCGAAAGGATGAAGAACAAGGGGGAGCGGGGGGGGTCAGAGCTCAGCGAACGGGCACCGCTGTACGACTGCTGGAGGGCATCGGACATGCCAGAAGGGACCCGCCATGCCGTCAGGACGTCCCACAAAAATGCGTGTTCGACCGAAGGGAAGGCTTGCGCATAGTCGAACGCGAGGAGAAGGGGGAAGCGGGAAGGCGAGGCAGGAAGCATTCCCTCCAGCCGGGCACGACAATCTAGTTCGACTATGTTGTTTAAAAAGTTGTTGGGAGCGCGCAACAGAGTGGGCTACACCTCGCTTCAATTTCGTGTTGATCGCCGCCGAGATCGCCTTCGCCCCGGTACTGCGAAGAGCCAGGGGGCGTGTCTTGCCTGCTTCCCGCACTACGCCCTCGCCGTCCGTCGGGAGCTCACCCTTCGGGGGGTACACGCCGATGGAGTCGTTGAAATCGGATCTCATGGGCAGCCCCGACGCCATCCAGTTCAGGGAGGCCTTGAAAATACTGGGGCCAATTTCGTTTTGAAGCCAGGCGCAAGCTGGCAGACCGTCAGGCCCGGGCATCGCAACCTTGGCAACGCGAAGGACTCGCCGCAAGTCCTGTGTCTGCGGGGGCCCCCACATGTCCCACGGCGCCTGGGGCAGGGCGAACTTCGAGACATATTTCTCCCGCATCGCCATCTTGCGCGCGGTGTCCGGGTGGTTCGCAGGGCAGAATACTGAGCCCCAGAAGGACGCCAGGCCCACGTTGATCTCTTCAAGGGTGCCCGCCACCTCCCCGTCCTCCTTCACCAGCCCTATGAGGTACTTTCGAGACCCGGACGGGGCCCAAAGCTTAGATCGACGCCGATGGGCTCGTTGCTGGCCCTGCAGCCGCTTACGTAACTCAGCCTGGGTCTCGGCCGCCTCGGAACGTTCCAAGGCACGACGGCGGTGTGCGCCAGCCCGTCGTTGGGCCAGGTCAAACTCCATCTGGAAGCGGGCGTGGTCTACGATGCTGACCCGGCCCTCCACCACAGAGATAAAATCCCTCGTCCACACATGGTTGGCCATCAATGTGCAAGCCAGCCCACGCCAATTGCGATGAACAGCACGGCCCATTTGGCGGAAGATCATCGCCAGCGACTCTTGGGACCGGCCATGGTTGCGGAGGAGAAAATTCTGCGTGTCCTTCGCCGCCGCCTGCATGGCAACCGTGTGCATCGCGTACTGGTCGGGAGGAGCCATGTCCTGGAGCGGCAGGGTGTTGACGTAGGCCTGGAGGTACCCCTTGAACTTCGCATGCTTGCAGACTGCAGGCGCTATGGGCGCAGGGTGAGCCGCGTCCCGCGCCTAGGCCGCCGGCTCGCCAATTCAGTCATGAGCAGGCTGTGGTCGCTGATCTCGTTGATGTAGTTTTCCTGAGGTTCACCGAGGATGGAAGTCGACTGCCAGCCCTGGCAAAGCGCCCACTTGGGCACACTGAGGAAGAGCTTGTCGATGACCGTGGCCTGGCGCGTGCCCTGGTCCCAATGGGTCGGGAGGTCAGCCGTGAGCTCCGTTGCAGACGCCAGCGCGCCCGCCCATTTCTTCTCGCAGGGGCGTCGCCGGGCTGCGGGGTTCTCCGCCGGGGCCTCCATGAAATCCTCGCGGTCCATGGTCTCCCCAATGTTGAAGTCGCCAGTGATGACTACCAGACGCTCCCGCGCGTTCGACTTGGCCCATTTGAGGTCTGCCTTGATCATCGAGGTCGTCCGGCGCCGTTGCTCAGAAGACAGCCCGTGGTTGTGTACATGCCAGTGAACAAAAGTGGCATGAGGTGGCCCTGACGGTGGCGCAAGCGGTAGACCCGAGCATCTACCAGCTCCCTCGGCGCCCCCCAGGCCTCCGGGAACCTCCGAAGACCCACCTGAGCATCCCGACGGTGGAGACGCAGAGGGACATGTGCTGCGCGAAACCCTCTGGGTCGCAAAACTCGGCAGCTGAGAGGGAGGCAAAGTGGACGAAGTCGACTCGGATGGCCTCTGGGTTGAAGCGCTGGTCAACGTCGACGGGGCCAGAGAAGTGGCGTGGCCTGGGGTATTAAAAACTTTGGCACGCACACGGAGGACTCGGCCATGTACCACTTCGGTGTCATGGAAATCTACTGCATGGCCCGAGTGCGGCTTTGAAAATATCGTCACCACCCCTCCTGAGTCTTCACGCTCACCAGGACAAAATGAGGCTCTGGCACAAAACTGCTGAAGTTCACATCTGTGGAGTATATCAGTGACGCGGTGAATAGAACCGTGCGTCTCTTGCAATGCAAGGATCATCGGTGTGTGGGCAACCTTACGTAAGGAGGAGGAGGAGGAGGAGGAGGAGGAGGAGGAGGAGGCGGAGGGAGGAGACGGAGGAGGTGAGAAGAGGAGGATCGATGGAGTAGGGCAGATGGCAGGAGAGTGGAGGGGAATGAGGAAGAGGAGGAGGAGTGAGAGAGGAGGAGGAGGAGGGAGGACGATGGAGGAGGGGGGAGGGGGGAGGAGGGAGGACTCAAGCTACAGGATCCCAAGCGAGGCCGCCCACGCGGCACCAGGACCAGCACCACCGCCATCAGCAGACCCGCACGGCTCACCCCGCTTCACAGCAAACTCTCGGTCGCATCTCGCGGCAGAAAGCCGGTGGCGCAGACACTCGGCGCACCACTCCCTCCGCAGCGAGCGGGCCGCCACCCAGCGGCCGAGACCCGCTGCAGCAACGCCCCAGGACCACGAGCGGGGAGACGCCCCCCTGCCCAGATCATTGGGTGCCGGATCCTTTCGGTCGCGATCCGATCGGCACTCCAAATCGGTCGCGACCGATCGCGACCGAATCCAACATCGGTCGCGACCAATTTCGAAGCACATCGGTCGCGACCGATACTGGAGTCTGCAGCAACATCGGCAGCGACCGATCTCGTCAGCCGCGACAAGGAAATTCTGGCATCCAATGATCAAGGTGCCACCATTGGGGCTTGGCGGCGGCTGGGGGGTCTGAGCTGCCTGGGCCCCGAAAAGGGCCAAAGACCTCCTCACCTCGAATCTGCCCCCTCCCCCCCTCTTGCTGGCCAGAACCAGTGCTGCGCCTGCGCCACAGCGCACCCCCAGCTGGCTCCACATTGGGGCTTCCCTCCCTGCCGAGCACGCACACCCCTCCAAGACGCCGCCGAGCGCGGCGCCCACCAGGGCGCGGTATCCATGGCAGGATGCTGGAGGGCCTCCAACTCTTCAGACATCTCCAGCACCTGCGGGGCAGGAGAGGAGGATGGGGGTTTAAACATGTGATATGGGGAAGGAGAGAGATGAGGAGGAGGAGGAGGAGGAGGAGGAGGAGGAGGAGGAGGAGGAGGAGGAGGAG
>CAUYUJ010021951.1:122500-125000 GCA_963575745.1 Prorocentrum cordatum | reverse complement strand
ATGCGCCGCTACGCCGAGGCTTCAGAGCGCAACCCGCAATGCCCCGAGCTGCGGAAAAGTGCTCAGGGCCAATACAAGCTATACACGTGCTCGCACTGCGTGGCGGCGACGCAGAACATCACCGAGCACGAGGCCGTGACGCGCGCAGCGCGCATGAACAAGGGGACTGGCTCCATCGACCACGCCGCCAAGCGAGTGGCGAAGTTCCGCGCGAGCTTCGACCACATCAAGGAAGGCATGGACGTGCTGGTGGGGTTCGCGCTCTCCGACGACGGCTTGCTTGCCCTGCGGAGGTCAACGGGGGGCGTCGGGGTGGGCATCGATCCCGAGAGCACGGGCGCCCCCCCCCAACCACGGAAACGGTGGCGGAGGAGGTCGGTCGCCCGATGGCGGTGGAGGTGGTGCCGGGGCCGCCCCGCGCGCCACCTCCACCCCTCGAGGACGGACCTGGCCCCGCAGACCCTGCACGTGGCGACGAGAGCGACCCCCCGCCCGACAACGACGCTGAGGACTAAGAGCGCCAGCTGACCAACGTCAAGACCGTGGAGGAGGTCACGGATTTCGAGCCCCTGCTGCGGCTCGGCCTCTCCAAGAAATCACTAAAGCGTATGGCGCGGGCCTATGGTGTCCTCAAATTCGAGACCATGCGCACCCGCATGCTGGGAGGCCCGGGGCCCATCCTGGGGAAGAAGGAGGACATGGTGAGGGGCGCAGAGGCGCAGGGCGGGGTCCAGAAGTGGCTCGACGCGCTGAATGCGGAGGCAGAGGATGATGTGGGAAGGCTGAAGAAGGGCCTCCTGGAAGCCTCGGGGGTCGCGGACGCACACCCGGGACACAAACGTGCCTGGAAGGAGGGGTGCCAGGGCAACGCAATGGAGCAGGAGGCCTACCGACGCATGGGCGACTACACGGACCAGTTCTACCGTGGCAAGGGCTTCACGTTCAACCTGTACTACAAGTGCTCGGCCAACAAGGCCTGGGACAATCCCAGGGGATGCTGCTCGGTGATCCGCTCGGATCGCTGGACGCAACTGCTCACACGCGCGCAGGAGGCGGCGGGGGAGACAGGCCAGCGCTGGTACTGCCACTGTGGGGCGCGCTACGCGACCTCCTACGGCGTCTGCATCGAGTTGATAGAGGAAGAGCAGAACCCGCCACGTGCGTATTACATGCACGCGGAACACCCCGAGGAGGACATCCGCGACTTGAAGGCCCTGCTGCGTTACGACAAGCTCAAGAAGGAGGGGGTAGCGGTGATCAGCGCTGTGGACCTCCTGCAGCACCTGCCCAAGGTCGAGCCGCTGGCGGTGGGCACCGTCTTCAAGCGCTACGCTCCACAGCAGCCGCAGTGTGAGGGCCACTATGCGCTGATGGATGGGCTCTCCTGGGAGAGCCTGACCGAGTTCAAGTGGGCCGACCTGCACGCGCAGGTCGCCTGGGGGCTGAACGATCCAGAGTGGGCGGGCTACGCCAAGAAGCAGCGGAATAGGGCCAAGAGGGAGCGCCTGGCGACCGCGTACAACGAGCTGGCGCTCTACGAGCGCCGCCACAACCTGCGGGAGGGCAGCCTCACGGGCGGCGGGGGTGGCTCCGCGGCCGCTCCGCGTGCCACCCCCGTCCGCGCCGCCAGCGCCCCTCCAGCGAGCGTGGCCCGCGACGGCCAGGGCCCGCCACCGCCGCCTGCTGGGGCCCCGCCAGCGGCCATCATGGCCCCGCGACCGCCGCCGCCGACGGCGCCCCCTGTGGCGCCGCCGCCGCCGACGGACCCGCCGCCGCCGACGGGCCCGCTCCCGCAGCAGATCCCTAATGTTGCCGCCCTGAACGTGGCCCTCGGCGAAGATCTCGAGCGCCAGATCTTTGGGCCCTCAGGGCAGGCGGGCGGCAGTGGCGACCTCGGGGGAGAAGTGCAAGCGCTGCCGTCGCAGGTCTTTGCAGCCATTGCGCAAGGAGCAGGCCAGCCCGCCTGAATGATGAAACTCTGCAGGCCCACAGCATCGAATACTTCTAAGCCCTCGGGGAGGCTACGGGAGTCCATGTTAAGATCCCGAGCCTGCCACTCTCAAAGGTGCTGAACCTGTAGGTTTGCTTACGCCCCAGCTTTAGCAACGCCGCCTTGCCAGCGAGCGCGGGTATGCCCACAGTGGTGCCCCCCTCGCGCCGCGGTTCCTGTTGCTTAAGCCTCCGCTCTTCGCATGGTCATCTGTGCGCCTAGCCATGCTGGCTTGCCAATTGGCTTGCCATCCTGGCCTCTTCCCACGCCTACTTGCGCTCGTGGGCCTCGCTGGCGGTGCTGGGGTCGCCCCGTGTGCTGCCGCGACGCCGCTGGGCGCCTAGCCATTTTGGCTTGCCATCCTGGCCTCTTCTCGCGCCTACTCGCGCTAGTTGGCCTCGATGGCGGCACTGGGGTCGCCCCGTGTGCTGCTGCGCCGCCGCTGTCGCTTCACTGTGGGCCGTGGGGACCAGCTGCCCTCGGATAAGCGCCCGCCGCTGCATGCACGTC
>CAUYUJ010021951.1:115000-117500 GCA_963575745.1 Prorocentrum cordatum | reverse complement strand
CCCCTCCTTCTTGAGCTTGTCGTAACGCAGCAGGGCCTTCAAGTCGCGGATGTCCTCCTCGGGGTGTTCCGCGTGCATGGAATACGCACGTGGCGGGTTCTGCTCTGCCTCTATCAACTCGATGCAGACGCCGTAGGAGGTCGCGTAGCGCGCCCCACAGTGGCAGTACCAGCGCTGGCCTGTCTCCCCCGCCGCCTCCTGCGCGCGTGTGAGCAGTTGCGTCCAGCGATCCGAGCGGATCACCGAGCAGCATCCCCTGGGATTGTCCCAGGTCTTGTTGGCCGAGCACTTGTAGTACATGTTGAACGTGAAGCCCTTGCCACGGTAGAACTGGTCCGTGTAGTCGCCCATGCGTCGGTAGGCCTCCTGCGCCATGGCGTTGCCCTGGCACTCCTCCTTCCAGGCACGTTTATGTCCCAGGTGTGCGTCCGCGACCCCCGAGGCTTCCAGGAGGCCCTTCTTCAGCCTTCCCACATCATCCTCTGCCTCCGCATTCAGCGCGTCGAGCCACTTCTGGACCCCGCCCTGCGCCTCTGCGCCCCTCACCATGTCCTCCTTCTTCTCCAGGATGGGCCCCAGGCCTCCCAGCATGCGGGTGCGCATGGTCTCGAATTTGAGGACACCATAGGCCCGCGCCATACGCTTTAGTGATTTCTTGGAGAGGCCGAGCCGCAGCAGGGGCTCGATATCCGTGACCTCCTCCACGGTCTTGACGTTGGTCAGCTGGCGCTCTTAGTCCTCAGCGTCGTTGTCGGGCGGGGGGTCGCTCTCATCGCCACGTGCAGGGTCTGCGGGGCCAGGTCCGTCCTCGAGGGGTGGAGGTGGCGCGCGGGGCGGCCCCGGCACCACCTCCACCGCCATCGGGCGACCGACCTCCTCCGCCACCGTTTCCGTGGTTGGGGGGGGCGCCCGTGCTCTCGGGATCGATGCCCACCCCGACGCCCCCCGTTGACCTCCGCAGGGCAAGCAAGCCGTCGTCGGAGAGCGCGAACCCCACCAGCACGTCCATGCCTTCTTTGATGTGGTCGAAGCTCGCGCGGAACTTCGCCACTCGCTTGGCGGCGTGGTCGATGGAGCCAGTCCCCTTGTTCATGCGCGCTGCGCGCGTCACGGCCTCGTGCTCGGTGATGTTCTGCGTCGCCGCCACGCAGTGCGAGCACGTGTATAGCTTGTATTGGCCCTGAGCACTTTTCCGCAGCTCGGGGCATTGCGGGTTGCGCTCTGAAGCCTCGGCGTAGCGGCGCATCTCACCACAACTGAGCTCGTCCACGTACTCCGCAGTCATGATCTTCCAGTCGTCCAGCGCTGAGCACACCCGACACCAGCCCAGGCGTTGCGGCGGGACCCAGTACGCGCCCATGCAGTGGACGTAGCCCGCCTTGGCGTAGTCCTCGTCCGCCATCATCTCGGCGTCCTCGAGCGCGGCAGGTGCGCCGCCGCTCGGCGGTGGGGCTTGGCCGTAGGCGGCCTTACTGCTGCGTCGGCGGTGGCGTTTGCCTCCATGGCCACTGAGGGCGCCCGTGGTCGCTGCACTCGGGGCCTCACTGGCGGCCCCATCGTCCACGGAGCGGCCGCCATCGGCGTCGCTGCGCGCACCTCGGCCACCGCGGCCGCTCACGGCCTGTTCCCGCAGCTGGAGGTTGTGGAGCGCGAGGGCGATCGCGTCCAACCCGCGGCGCTGCTCCGTGGTGAAGTTGGAGTAGGTGGCTGCCGCTGCCAGGGCAGCCCTCGTCACTGGCACCGCCGCCGACGTGGGCATCGCGGAGGCCTCAGCAGGCGCCTCGGCCGCCGCCGTGGGGCCTCCGTCCGAGGCACCTTCGGAGGCAGCGGCACTGGGGGCGGCCCCCGTACCGCTGCCTCCGTCGGCGCCCTCGGCATGCGTCACTGATCCCGCGGGCAGTGTCGGCGCCGTCCGAAAGGTCGCCGCCTCAGACATCGCGTCGAACCCCTCGTCCGAGACATCTTCGCTCTCCGACGCGCTCACCTGCTGGCCAGGGCGCTGCGCAGGCCCCGCTTGGGAGTGGGCGCGTCGACCGCGGTCGCGCCGCTGGCCTTCGCGCGTGTCTCGGCCTTCGCCTTAGCCTTCGCCGCCAACGCCTCGCGAAGAGGCGCCGCATCGTGACTGGGCGAGTCGGCATGCGCCACTGCAGGCCGCGGCATCGGCGCGGGCTTCGAGAACTTGGGCGCCATCGCTTGGTCGGAAGGATGGCACGGGAGGTGCAGCTCAAGAGATCGTGCGAGGCGAGACCTAACGAGCCAAACAGCTGCCGAGGAAGAGAGGGAAGGGGGAGGGGCTGTACACCGAACCAAAATGGGGCGGCCGACTGCCAAGGCGGGGCATAAGTAAAACATGAAAACTAAAGGCTGAAACCAGCGGCTCCAGGCGCGTGGAAACCGATCCTCGCGCAGGCGGAAAACGGCCTTACCCCCGTTCGGGGCCCTGGACGGGCAGGCAAGGGGAATGGGGGGCGAGGAAATCACGTCGCGGGCGGGCGACAAA
>CAUYUJ010021951.1:40000-110000 GCA_963575745.1 Prorocentrum cordatum | reverse complement strand
CCGACGATGACCGCATAGAAATCATGCTGGAGGACGAGCGAATCACCCACCTCTTCAACGACGAGACCATGAACCAACGTCAGCGAGTTCCGCATTGACCCCGCGAAGCGCACCTACACCTTCAACTACCACGGCGGGCCCCTGAAGCCGCAGGAGGGCACGGCTGTCCTCGAGCACAGCCTGCACAACCTCTTCTCGCAGCCAAAGGAGGAGGAGGAGGAGGAGGAGGAGGAGGAGGAGGAGGAGGACCCTCGCCCCGCGGGCGGCTCCTGGTGCGCCTGCGACAGCGGCAGCACCACCTGGGCGGCGGGGGGCCCCGCGCTTGGGCGAAGAGGTCGGGGCGCGGAGGGGCCGACGACCGGCGACGGCGACGGCGACGACGACGACGACGACGACGACGACGACGACGACGGGCGACGACGACGACGACGACGACGACGACGACGACGACGACCGGCGACGACGACGACGCCACAGAGGAGATCTGTCGGCGGGTCGCACGTGGGATCTCCGCCTGCCAGCGCGAATAGCACGACACTCGCTCCTGGGAGGTGTTAATTTTTTGCCCGAAGGCTTCGGGCTCAATGTTTGAACAGAGACTGTTGTCTTCTAACTCTGGGGATCTTCATGTTGCAAAAGAACCAAAGGCACACGAATCGGCGACATGAAAAGAAGATTACGTCGCGGCTGGTCTGCCAAGTCGTTATCATGAGCTGGTCCAGAACTTTCGGCGGATAGCCAACGATTCGCCAGAGAATGAAAGATCCCACATAATGATTCGTACATTCTCTGGTTCTAGTAACGTCATGGGATACCTCCTCAATAGGCTGGATCAAAAGATTCGGCATGGCTAAGATATAAGTCCGTGAAGCGGAGGCGTACAAGTAGATATGCGTAGTGAAGGGGAACCGGCCAGCCGAAGGCGCGCCCCTTTCCCCACCTAGTCGTAACCGTTACGTGGCTGCGGACAGTCGCAGTTACCACCATGTCTCATGCGATGGCGGCGGCGGCGAACACGGCGATGAAATAATCATGATAACTATTACGGCATAGAAGTCACATGTTTCGTGGCCGCATGACGGGCTCCACCCAAGGCCCAAATTGGCGCGCTGGAAAACTAAAACAAATAACGCCTAAACGGGGTAAGAGACCCACCGTAGGATCCAGACCGAGAAACAACAACGGCCGGAACAAACATGATCGACCCACGAACCCAGAAAGGAATATAGAAATGTAAGGCATGGCAACGTTTCAAAGACACCTGATTGGGCGACGGGCAAGTGCAATGCTGAATGTATCGATTTTGATGTAAGGTGCCGAGGGCTGTGCTGTGCTGGGCTGCGCTGAACTGCGATGTGCCATGCCGCGATTGTGCTCTATAGCGTTGTGGATCGAGTCCTCCTTTGCACCCGAGTCCTGACCGAACTGATCTGGATCTTAAGCTCGAGCTGCCTCAGCACATAGTAGCTGCCCCAGAGCTAATGGACAAGGGGACATGCCAGGAGGACGCGCCGCGGAACGTCCCAAGGGACGCGCCAGGCGACGTGCCAAGGGACGTGCCACGAAGACGCACCGCGGGACATGCCGAGAGGACGCGTTACGGAACGTGCCAATGGACGTGCCAGTGGACGTGCCAGGAGACGCGCCGCGCGACGTGCCAGGGGGACTCGCCACAGGACGCGCCACGGAACGTGCCAGGTTGCAATGCTGAGTGCATCGATCTTGATGTACCGCGCCGAGGGCTGTGCTGTGCTGCGCTGTGCTGAACTGCAATGTGCCATGCCGCGATTGTGCTCTATAGCGTTGTGGATCGAGTCCTCCTTTGCACCCGAGTCCTGAACGAACCGATCTGGATCTTAAGCTCGAGCTGCCTCAGCACATAGTAGCTGCCCCAGAGCTAATGGACAAGGGGACATGCCAGGAGGACGCGCCGCGGAACGTCCCAAGGGACGCGCCAGACGACGTGCCAGGGGACGTGCCACGGGGACGCACCGCGGGACGTACCGAGGGGACGCACTACGGAACGTGCCAATGGACATGCACCGCGCGACGTGCCAGGGGGACTCGCCACGGGACGCTCCGCGGAACGTGCCAGGCAACATGCCAGGCTGCAATGCTAAGGGTATCGATATTGATGTACCGTGCCGAGGGCTGTGCTGTGCCTGGGCGACCTGGACACGTGAAAACAAGCGTATCTCTCGAGACATTCTCAACACATCCTCATGCTAGGCATCCGCCTGGGCAACCTGGACACGTGCAAACAAGCGTCTCGATCGAGACTTCCTCGACACATCCTCATGCTAGACATCCGCCTGGGCGACCTGGACACGTGAAAACAAGCCTCTGGTTCGAGACATCCTCAACAAATCCTCATGCTAGACATCTGTCTGGGCCACCTGGAGGCGTGAAACCAAGCGTCTCGCTCGAGACATCCTCAAGACCTGGGCACGTGAAAACAAGCAATCCACTTGAGAGATCCTCAGAATTCAGGTCCCCAGGAGAGGACAAACTCTAACACAAAACAAGCGTTTCGCTCGAGACATCCTCAACAAATTCTGAAAAACAAGCGTTTCGCTCGAGACATCCTCAAATTTTAATTCGCCTGCCCTTCGCGACCTCATTATTTATCGCAAAAGAAATTCGCCGGCCCATCTCCAGGGGTAAACCAATAAAAGAGAACCCTGGGCATACGCCATTTCTGGGAAAACTGCACGGTAGTCTTTCCGCAAGGCGAAAAAACTGCATTGCATTTTCCCTGCAACTCAATGCGGGAAAACTGCAAACAAACCCCACAGACTGGGTAACAGAGAGACCAAGTCAAAAAGTTACAGTGCAGCAGCCGAAATTGTTCAACGCAGACGGCATGTGGCAGGTGCTGGCTGCATTGGACGCGAAAGCGGAAAACAAAAACTGCACTGCAACAAAATGCGCGTTTGTTGTCTCGAACCGGCCATTTCCTGTTACCCCGTCTGTTGTTACCCCGACATGGGTTTGGGATCGCATGCACACCACTCACAAGTTCCGTGGTCCCATCACGATTCCCTCCTACGGCCTCAGTGGTTGGGTCCACATGCGCCCCCCTGCCCATTTCGGCACATGCTTCACGCGCTGTGCGGTCAAAACAAGGATCTGTCCCGCCTTCGTCCCACATTAAAAAGAACAACAAACTGCAAAAACATGCGTGTCTGGAGGTCAGCGCTGGTTTTTTGGATCCGCGCCGAAGCCCCCTCCCTGCTGCGCGGGGCGCGCCAAGGGCGGCGCCAGATGCGCCGCCAAAGGGGCCAGCGCCGATCCGAGAAATCCGCGCGGACATCTGACAAGTTATGTTTAGGCAGATCGTTCGTCTTCAAAGTGAGCCCCCCCTCTCCTTCGTCCCACTCGCATATAGTTGGGCCCGCCGCCAGCATGCGGATCCCATGCTCCCGCCCCAGCCTTCGCCACTCCAATCGTTCACCCTCCTCATGCCCACGAATTTGTTGCAGGCTCCACCCGACACGCTCTACTTCCTCCTCCCTCATCATTCCCAATTCTCCTCCACTCCCCCGCCCCCCCTTTTCGTCCTGCTGCTTCCCAAAATGTTCTTTTGTCAGTCTTCCCCCCCGTTCCTGGCTGCTACACTCCAGACCTTCTCCATTCCAATTCCCATCCCAGCAGCCTCGCCGCTGGCGCCCATGCAGTCGGCCCTTCCCTGGTGAGCCTCTGGGGGGGAGGCTGCGGAAGGAGCGCCCAAGGGAGGGAGGGGGGATGGGGGCAGAAAGTCAAGAGCGAATGACACAGTCGAGGTTGCTCGGGGAGAGCATGCGAGTGGACACAAAACCCTTCCGAGTTCCGAGGGCCACACTGCCACAGGAATATGGCAGGCATGGATCGCGAACACACAGGACACAAGGGTACCCTTGATCTCGGATCGGCGAGGGCCTTCGAATTTCTGTGTTTGTGCTATTCTGTGTTCATCTTCTTGGTCTAGACATTCATTCCGATGACGGTGAGGGGAGGAAGCGGGGGAGGAAAACAAAAATTGGGAGACAATACCAAGACGAACTCGCCAAAAAATCGCCTCTCAATTCGCCGCCAGAAAAAAACCCGCAAGAAACTCACCGGACGAATTCGCCCAAACGAAGTCGCCTCGAAAAAATCTCTCTGGAAGAAATCAACCAGAAGAGGTTGCCCGGAAGAGGGGGTTCGGAAAAAAAACGCCCCAAAAGAAATTACCATCGGAAGAAACTGCCCGGAAGAACTCTTCCAAAAGAAATCGCCTGGACGAAGTCACCTCGGAAGAACTCACCTTCGGAAGAAGTCGCCCAAAAGAACTCCTCTGGAAGAAATCGTCCGGAAGAAACGGTAGGCTGTCACCAAATCAGAGAAATACGCGCGGACCTCAGAATATTTATGCTCGCCCAAAAATAAAACTCGCGCTACCTGGGTGGTGCCAACCACGCAGCTGTCGGCACTTACGTGAGCCTCCCCGGGGTTCGGTAGAATGTCGCCCCACGAAAGTGTGTTTGCCGTTCGGTAGGTTCGGTTGCGTCGCAGTCGGTTGCGTTTGGTCGATTCGATTTGGTCGGTCATTGTGTCATTGCCGCGTTGGAGCGCTGTCCTTTGTAGACCCGAGCTAATACTCGCCTCCCTGGGCGGTGCCGATCGAGCAAGCGTCGGCAATCCGTGAGTTCATGAGAGGTCCAGGTGAGTGCGATCTTTCGAAGAACACAAAACGGCATAAACATAAATGTTCGACGGTCCGATCGGATTTCTTAGATCTACGTTGGGCCCCCTTGAAGGCGCCTCTGGCGCTGCCCCTCAGCGCGTTCCGCCCGCCAGGAAGGGGGTGCAGCACGGATCCAAGAAATCGGCGCGGAGAACGTTCATGTCTACGCAGTGTTTCTTCCTCTAGGTCTTGCTCGTGCCCAAAATATCATTATTTCCCATCCTGGGCATTGCTACGTACCTGCGCAACTGTCGGCGCTGTCGCGAGCTCCTGGGAGGTTTCCCCAGCGGGGCGTCGTCTGAACCATCACTTTCCTCCCTGAGCGGTGCCAGCTGCGCAACTGTTGGCGCTCTCGTGAGCCTCTTGGGGGGCCAGCGGAGTGCGGTCCGACGCATGCGCGCCCAAACTACTGCTCTCTCCCTGGGCGGCAACAACTACGCGATTGTGGGCGTGTCCGCGAGCTCCTACCTTGGAAGACACATACAAACATCTATGTTGGTTGCTCATTCCCCCGGCGGCAGCTGCGTTCGGAAGGACCGCATGGTATCTAAAATTCCCCTCTGAATAATATGTGGATTACAGCACTTTCGTGCAACACATAAATGCGAACGTAGATGTTTCAAACTTAAATACGTTTAGATACGACTTCTTAGTTTTGAGATACGGGAGGCATGTTTTATTCAACACTTTAGATACGGGTTAATTTTCTAATGCGTGTGTGTATATATATATGTTTATATAACTTTAGATACGGTTCAATATGGCGCCCATCGCTGGAAAACATGTCTACCAAACATAGATCCGACTAGATACGGCGCCATGTCTCCACTGCCAGGCCTCGGCCGCTCAATGACCACGAACAGGGAAGACAAGACACATGCCAGTCAGGACGACGATGATGATGATGAGGATGAGGAGAAGGAGGAGGAGGAGGAGGAGGAGTAGGAAGAGGAGGATGTGTAGTGGGAAATCATGGACGGCGGGCGAGCCGAACGATCATGAGAACGAGGAGGACGAAGCAGAAGAGCATTTTCTTCAATCGCTGATCGACTTCATCCCCGTCCTTACTCCCCCTCCCTCATGTTATCCTTCTGACGCTCCCTCCAACTCCACCTCGCCCCTCTTGCTTCCTCGCCGCGCGTCCTGCTCCCCCTCCTCCTCCTCCTCCTCCTCCTCCTCCTCCTCGTCCGCGCTCATCGTCCGAATCACTCCTCCTCCTCCTCCGCCAGCTCCTCCTCCTCCTCCTCCTCCTCCTCTCCTCCTCCTCCTCCTCCTCTCCTCCTCCTCCTCCTCCTCCTCCTCCTCCTCCCCCTCCCCCTCCCCCCTCCCCCTCCCCTCCCCTCCCCCTCCCCCTCCCCCCTCTTCCCCCTCTTCCCCCTCTTCCCCCTCTTTCCCCCTCTTCCTCCCTCCCTCCTCCTCCTCCTCCTCCTCCTCCTCCTCCTCCTCCTCCTCCGCCTCCGCCTCCTCCGCCTCCTCCGCCTCCTCCTCCTCCTCCTCCTCCTCCTCCTCCTCCTCCTCCTCTCCGCCTCCGCCTCCTCCGCTCCTCCGCCTCCTCCTCCTCCTCCTCCTCCTCCTCCTCCTCCTCCGCCTCCGCCTCCTCCTCCTCCTCCTCCTCCTCCTCCTCCTCCTCCTCCTCCTCCTCCTCCTCCTCCTCTCTGCTCTCCCCATCCTACGGTTCTCTGTTCCGACCCAATTATCTGCTGAATTTCGTCTCGTCGTTGTTATTCCATCCTACTCCTCGTCGGTTTTGTCGTCGTCGATCGCCTCCTCACTCATCATCGATACGGCTTCCCACTATACCCATCCCGTTGTTCATTGCTTCGGCCAATAACATGGATTTTGTTCGCGCCGGGAGCACAGCAACCAGCATTCGTTCTGACAAGAATTATATACGAATCGATACGGCGCGGCACTGCCATTTTTTGAAAATGGATACGAGCATATATCATATATGTTTTCTTGAAGAGGAAGAATTACGGTCCCAAACTTTTAGATATGCTTGAAAACTAATCACGCTTAGATACGGCGGCGCTCCCGCGCAGGCTGGGGGCGCGCATCTAAATAATGTATATATATATATATATAGAGAGAGAGAGAGAGAGAGAGATTGTCGTCGTTGCAGAAAAATAGATACGATGAGCTTCTCGCCTGCGCCTGGGCGCGATCGCATCTAAACGCATCTATTATTCTAAGCTACGTCTTACAGGGTAGAAATTGGTCCAACGACGTGCTTTGCAGACACAACTTCGTACTCCCCGCCCTGCGCATTGGCAACCACGCATCTGTCCGTACTTCCGTGAGTTCCTGGGATCGGCGGCCAGCCCGAGGTGGAAGTGAGAAGGGGCGGGCCTTCTCAGAAGGCTCAGGAGGCCTCGGGCCTTCTGAGAAGCTCTCTAAGCCTTCCCCTAAGAGCCCCGCCGCCTTCTGAGAAGGCTTCCTCCCTCTCACTTCCCCCCCGGGCGCGCCATCGATGTTATTTTTCAGGTCAGCTCTCGGGTCTCTGGCGGCCGTTCGGGACGATCCGGGCCCCCCCGGAAATCCTGGGAACGCTCTCGGCTCTCGGCGAGGCGCAGCCGCTGCAACGCATCCCGAGGGTGGGAAACCGCGAACATCGAACCCGAACCTTCCCCACCTCGCTCGCCACCGATGGGAGGCACCAGCAGAGCGTGGCCGATCACAGGGCCAAAACGACGCCCCTCGATTGGGCGGTGCCAAGCGAGCGAGCGTCTGCGCTCGCCTCCCTGGGCGGTGCCGATCGCCCATCCAAACCTCCTACTCGCAAAGCAGGCGCCACCTGCCGCGCGCGCTCCCTGGCCGCCCGTGCGACCGCCGCGGGGGGCCCAGCCGGAGTTCTGCGGCAACTGATCGTCGTCTTCGTCGGCGTCGAGAGAGAGAGAGAGAGAGAACAACAAAAAAAAAACAAAAAAAAAATGGAGAGAGAAAGAGAGAGAAGAGAGAGCGCACAGGGCCAAAGAGAGAGAGAGAGAGAGAGAGAGAACAAAAGAGAGAGAGAGAGAGAAACAAAAAAACTAGAGAGCGCGACAGTCTGTCGCGCTCTCTGTCAGAGAGAGAGAGAGAGAGCGCACAGGGCCCAGGGAGGCCAGAGCTCGAGCTGGCCGCCGGCGCCCCACCCCGAGGGCCTCCAGGGCCTGCGCCAGGGAGCTGCCCGTCCGTCCCAGGCCGAAGGCATCCGCCAGCAGCTGCAGGTCCACGGACAGCGCGCCGGGGGCCCCGGCCTCCGTCCGCGCCTGCCGGCGGGAAGGCGACGACGACGACGCCGACGGCGACGACGACGACGACGACGACCGCGAGCGGCGAACAGCGGGCGCTCAGCGCTGGCCTCTGTCGCCGAGGATCGAGGATCTAGGCTCGAGAACCGAGGATAGGAGCTCGAGGATCAAGGATCGAGGATAGAGGCTTGAAGCTCGAGAATCAGGAATCGGGGCTCGAGGATCAAGGATCGAGGCTCGAGGATCGAGAATAGAGGCTTGAAGGCGAGAATCAAGAATCGGGGCTCCAGGCTCGCGGCTCGAGAATCAAGGATCAGGCCTCGAAGATCGAGCATCGAGCCTCGATACACAATACAAAACACATATGAACATGTACCATTCCGAGTGTGCCAGTGCATGCCTCCTGCTACGGTCCCCTCCCCCAGACATTCGGCGAGCCTGGACAAACTCGGGGGAACTCGCTCCCCCCTTCCCCCCCCAACACCCCCTTGGTCCAAGGGGGGGCTCGATGCCACCCCACTCGCCACCAGCAAACAACGATGACGACGACGAACGACGAACGACGGACGACGAGCGACGAACGACGACGACGACGTCTACGACGACGACGTCTACGACGACAAAACGACGACGACGGACGACGGACGACGACGACGAACACCAGAAGACGAAGACCACGACGATGGACGACGGACGACGGACGACCAACGACGACAAACGACGGTGACGACGCGGATGATGGACGATGGGCGACGGATAACGACGACGACGACGACGACGACGACGACGACGACGACGACGACGACGGTGATGACGACGACGACGACGACAAGTGGACGACGACGGCGATGGACGGCGACGGGGACGACCAACGACGACGAGGACGACGATGGCGACGGAGCACGGATGACACGACGACGAAAAAGGGCGACGACGAACGACGGACGACTAAAGACGGATGACGACGACGACGACGACGACGGCAAGCGGACGACAACGAGAGACGACGGGGACGACCGACGACGACGACGACGACGACGATGACGACGGACGACACGACGAAGACGACGCCGGCCGACGAACGACGGACGACAAACGACGACGACGACTACGATGATGACGACGACACGACGACGACGACGGACGACGACGAACACCGGAAGACGAAGACCATGACGACGAGGACAGAAAAAAACGACGATGACGGCGACAACGATGGACAATAGATGAAAGACGACGAAAGACGCCGACAACAACGACGACGACGACGACGGACGACGAGGACGACGACGACGACGAGGACGACGACGACGATGACAAATGGACGACGACGACGGCGAGCGACCGACGACTACGACGACGACGCGGACGACACGACAACGACGACGACGACGATCACGGAAGACGAACGTCGACGACGGCGACGACGACGAGAACGACAATGACGACTACGACGACGACGACTACATCTATGACTACGACTACGACTACGACGACGACGACGACGACGACGGACGACCGACGACGAAGATGACGATCGTAGTCATCGTCATCATCGTCGTGTTTGCAAACATTTTATCATCCTGATCATTATCATCATTATCATCACCATCCTCATCATCACCGTCATCGTCGCCATCATCATGATCATCATACTCATCATCATCGTCATCATCACCATTAGCAGGAAAACCATAAGCATCAACACCGTTACCATTATCATCATCGTCACCACCATCACCCTCATCGTCATGATCCTCATCGGCATCACCATCGTCATCGTCATCATCATCATCGTCGACATCATCACAATCACACAGAAGCCTTATCATCGCCATCATCATCATCATCATCATCATCATCATCATCATCATCATCATCCATCCATCCATCCATCCATCCATCCATCCATCCATCCATCCATCCATCCAATCACCATCATCATAACCTCACCATTTCCACCACCACCACCATCACCATCATCATCGTCATCATCTTCGACATCGTCATCATCATCCAAACTACCATCATCACCATTTCCTGATCAACCGCATCATCATCATCATCATCAATACCGTCATTATCATCAACACCACTGCCATCATCAACATCACCATGATCGTCATCATCGGAACTATAATCATCATCCTCATCCTCATCCTCATCACCATCCTTATCATCCACACAATCACCATCACCATCATCACCACCATCACCACCACACCACCACCACTACCACCACCACCACCACCACCACCACCACCATCATCATCATCATCATCATCATGACCATCAGTATCATTCACATCAACGTGATCATCAGCATCATCGTCATCATCATCATCGTCATCGTCGTCACCATCGGCGTTAACGTCGTCAGCAAGGCTGAGAACTCGCGTGCGGTGACTTTGGGTGGCGGCTGGCAGAAGCAACCGTAGATTGGTGCAACAGCGTGGTCACCCGTGTGTTTGCGATGGTGGGGGGGGGGGAGTCAGGGGTTGGTATAGCTTTTGGGCACATACATCGGTGCTACTTGGGATGCTGGCATCCGAGTTCGGGTCGCTGAATGACACATCGGCGGTTGTTGATCAAGTGCCCGATTCCTTGTGGTGCGGGCTTGTGCTCAACAAATGGGATCGCGTTGTTGGCGTCGGGCGGGGTAGAATGCGCGCAGGCTGGGTCAATGATACAAGCGGCCCACCTGGGGCGTACTTTGGCACATCAGTTGGCACGAGGTATGTTGGTAAGGTGGTTGAGCAAAGAGTAGCGCCCAAATCCTCGATGACGATGCCTAATCCTGGTGGCAAGTGCTGAGCGTAAACGGCATACATTGATCCATGTTCGTCGTAATTGAACGGCGTTGGCTTGAGATAGGCCTTCAGGAAGGCGGCAAACATACTTCAATCGTACTTCGTGGTTGTCTGCGTGTCGATCATCTCTCGGTAGGTTTAGGCGAAGGTTCAGTTACGTTTGTAGACAGGGTCGGTCCTGGCATCATCTTCCATGGTCGCTAATGGACCGCCTGCGCGGCCACACACACATATATATGTATATATACACATGTATTTATACATACATACATATACACATACACACGCACATACACACATACACACATACATACATACATATATACAAACATACACACATACACACATACACACACACATACATACATACATACATACATACATACATACATACATACAGACATACAACCATACAACCATACAACCATGAAACCATACATACATACATACATACATACATGCATACATGCATACATGCATACATGCATACATGCATACATGCATACATGCATACATACATATAGAGCATATGGTTGATGTATTGTGATATACAAGATCTCATGGCAAATGGTCGTCGGTGCTGTCGGTCGCGGTAAAATCGATCCATGCAGCACGTGCTTCTTTGAGTGTTGTCTCAAATGCAGCGCGGTGGGTGTCATCAAGGTCGGGCAGACAGCCTAGAATGCCGTGGACGGCGGTAGAGGCTGCCCAACCTTCCTGGGTCGGCACTGGCGACCAAACCGTCCCCAGCTGTAGTGCGACGTGCACGTATGTATGTGTAAGGTGGTCAGGGTCAGCGTGTATTTGGCATGGGGAAATGACGGTGCGGATAGACTCAGCAAACGCTGGATCTAGCTGGTCTAAGGCGTTGATGGCAAAGTAGTGGGGGACGTCTGGGTTTGCTGAAGGGTCGTCGTCGGTAGGGCGAGGTCTCGTTGAGGCTGCGCATTTGGCAGTAAGCTGCCAACTGCGCTCTGGACTAGTGCCGTGGCGCATGGGTCTGTTGCCCCTTTGAAGGCTCTGCACATGTAGAGGGCGATGTCCTCGGCAAACACAAATTCTGGACTATGTCAATTTGCGTCGGGGGTCACTCTGAGGTACTTGCAGTGAGAGGGGGCGCGGCCGTTGGGATTGGAAGGCTGCGGGTTGGATGTAGGTGCGGGGCGACTACCCATCGCGATAAATAGGGATCGGGATAGTACACTGAATACCAAAGCTAATGGAATCGATTCTTGAGCAATGACTGCGGACACAGGTGGGGTGAGTAGAGGAAGGGCAGACACGACGGTGACCGACGAAGCGACTAAATGCATGTGGTTGCTCATTTTGAGTCGTACAATAAGCAATTTGAAAGGTTGCGCCAATCAGAGGCCAGTGGCAACGCGAAGATTCGCGTGAATAGCGCAGATGTATCGGGGCCAAGCTGACCATGTATGTGAGCGTGACTCCGTTTCGGTTTCTCTGGGCACTGACGCGGCCGGCGCAATGCAGGGTCTGGCTCGTCCTGCTAAAAAAGGCGACGACGAAGTACTGGAATCAGAAACATGGTGCACGTCGGCGAAATAATATGTCTTGGTGTCGGAAATTGGCGTCGTGTTGATGCGTCGCGGTCGACGCGCGGGCATCGCTAGTGTCGGCGCGGACGAGGTAAGGCGCAGCTGGACTGGCACTGGGCGTGGCTGGTGTCGACCAGCGAAAACCCCAAGAGGCCGAGATCCAAGGAACCCGCGGTACTCTGGATCATGTCCTCGCTGCGCCTCATGCCCACAATCTGGGCACGATGGCGGGACGGGCTAAAGACCATGACGCTGATAAAGATGCAGACTCTCGTCCTTTTCAACCTCCTCCCCACCCTTATCCTATCCTCCTCCCCTTTTGTCTTGTGAACAGTTTGGGGCTTGTGCAGAACTGGCTAGAGGTACGCGTGGGCCAACAAAAATATAACCTTGTCCAACCCAAGTGCATCCTCTTGAGTCATAGCGGTCTCTCCGTTCAGATGAAGTTCCTCCTTCTGCATACCGCAATCGGTACCACCGCCCTGCTCATCAACGCAAGAGAGAAATCCCAACCACGATTACCGTTGCCACATTACCGTCATATTGTATTCCACCATCCGTTTGAATGAGCACGTTTGCGGTCATGTAGAGATGGTGTCCCAATACAGTTGCGATTACTGTGGACCCTGCCGTATGTGCGGCTGATGTGTTATATAATGCGTGGTGGCCTCACCATTGGATCGCCTGACAGCCAGGGCCGTGTGAATCCATTGACGCACAAATTTCACAAACCAATAGTTGTCCTCTCCATGCACCACACATCACGAACTTGTTGTACCGCTGGCCACCCGAATCTAACCATAACCAACCATTCAAAACCGCAAATGTAATCTACGCGTTCGCAGTGGAGGTTCCGCGTGAATAACGACGCCGTCGTCGATTACAATGTTCTCGCTCAGGCCCTGCGAACAAAAATCTGCTTGCCTCGTTGCCCCACGTGTTCAGACACAATCTGTCGCGCATTTCGCAGAACCAGCGGTTCCCAACTTGTGTTGGTGTCCCTGGATAGTTCATTCAATCCACTGGTCGCCTGGGGTTCCGTCTGTGAGATCCGTTCATGCGTGCCAGAAACTGGCCACCATTCAGCACCGCAACGTGTGCAGAACACTGTGGTGCCCGACACTACTCCTGCCTCCTACCATGAATATTTCTGGCGATGCTGTCAAACTCGCACGAGCATTGGCTGCATGATGTGTTCAGACCTATGTGTTGATACTAACTGCAGGCTATGCTGAATGTGTTGGTCTGTGCCGAAATAGATAGTGCCCAACGCAGACCCCACGCCCTTCTGAAAGCTTAGATCCCAGCTCCAGACTTCGTAGAAACAATTCACATGTATAATCCTGATTATCCCTGCCCACCCCCTCCACCTATCACTCCCTCTCTTCTCTCCCTTCCTCAGCTTCTCCCTATAACCGCTCCACCCTGTTCCCTCATTACTTACCCCAGCTCTCCCTTCGTCCCTCATTCCCCGTCCAACTATTGCTCCGCTTGCCCCTCTTGATCATCTCATACCCCATCTTCCTCCTCCTCCTCCTCATCCACTTCCTCCTCCTCCTCCTCCTCCTGCTCACCCTGCCTCCCCATATTGAACCCCATCAACATGCCACCCCCTCTGGAGAGCCACAGACTAGACCACATGGCACCGCTTCCTCAGACCTCGCCGCGCAGCGGTCCTGCCACGGCTCGCCACGGGTGTACCAGCGCCTTCCTCCCTGCCTCCTCGAGTGGGAGCGATAGGGAGGGACTGGCTCAGGGGGTGGGGGGAAGCATCAACCCGGAATCGGCGATGCGTCGCCGATAGACCAGCGATAAGCCCCCGACAGCGAATCCACACGGTCCCGTGCAGGGCGGGGCCTTCGGGCCCCTGGCGGCGATCAATGGGCGATTGGGGGTCGACGCATCCCCTAAGCATGTCCCCCCCCCCTAACGATGCCCCTGACTCATCTTGTAGCCATATTGGGCTGTCATGGTGCTTAATGTCATCTTGGGGTATCTTGGGGCTATGTTGGGCCGTCTGAGGCCATCTTGGGGCGCTCTTGGGATCCAATCGGGTCAATAGGGAACTGTTCGGGACTCTGCTGAGCCTGCTCTTGAAGCCCTCCAGGAAAGACTCCAAAGCCATGTTGATTCAAGGCCCCCTTCGAAATCACTGTCTACAAAATGCCTTTGGACTTTGAATAGGGACGGAGAGGTGGCCAAGGCCGTGCACGGCGAACAAAACCGGAAACCGACCGAACTGACAGCGAAACCGAAACCGACCAGAATCGACAGGCTGAGAGCAGCCTAGAAGGGCGCGGCGACGTAGCAACGACGCAAAAACCGACCGAAGCGAACCGACCGAATGCAACCGATTGCGACGCAACCGAACTGACCGAACCGCGAACACCCTTGTTGGACCCAGGCGGGGGCGCAGACGGCAAGGCGGGGGCCGCCTTCCCGCGCACCAGCCCAGGGTTCATCGTCACCCGCTGCAGCCTGAGGGTGGCCCCTCCACTGGCGGCCTCCCAGCTGGGGCCCTTGAGCGGATGGCGTCGAAAGATCGCCGATGCATCAACGATGCGTCGTCGTCTGGGATGCATCGGCGACCTCGAGGTGAAGCCAAGCGGGATCCACATCCAGAGGCATCGCCGATGCGGAGCGCTCCTTCGACCCCATCTACTCGGACCCCCTGTGTGAGGCCTGGACACTGGTGGCACAGATCCGCTGATGGTCTGCCTCATGTTTGGCTCCCTGGCCACAACTCGGCCACAAGACGCCAATGCAGAGGACCCCTAGGCCAGGACCTACCCTAGGCCTTAGGCCGACCCCAGCCCTACCACTAGGCCAGCCCCCAGACCTACTCTAGGCCTCCCCTCCTACCCCCACGGTCCGCCTAAAGGTGGAGTCTAGGTGTAGGTAGGCCTAGGAGAATTGGACCTTAAAAACCAAAAGGGCCTCTAAAAACATGGTGGCTAGTAGAAGAATGCTCACCAGGCCTTCCGCAACATGGTCGGTCTCCAACGTAGAAAACTTTTCGCCGGGCCTTCCGCAACATGGCGGTTCTCCAACGCAGAAACCTATTCGCCGGGGCTTCCGCAACACGGTGGCCTTCCAAAGTAGGAATCTCGTCGCTGGGCCTTCCGCAACATGGTGGTTCTCCAACGTATGAGGTTTTTCGCCGGGCCTTCCGCAACATGGTGGGTCCCCAACGTAGGAGGATTTTCGCTGGGCTTTCCGCAACATGGTAGCGACGTAAAGATGCTCTGCGCCGAGCCTTCCGCAACATGGTGGCTCCCCGCGTCGGGCCTTCCGCAACATGGTGGCTCAGCGAGAACTGAGGGAGGGCGATGATTGTGAGAGCTCCCGAGCCTCGAAGCCAAAGAGCCAAGGGGGTACGCTGGGCCTGCCTGACACTAATAGCATATGCGCCACAACAGTTAGGATGCGCGATAGACATCGGGGAGGCCGAAGGAGGGGGCATTCGGGGCCCACTCCCTCCCTCCCCAAAGTACTCAATGGTCCGCGAATGCTGCACCAAAAGAAAAGAAAACTGCATAAACATAAACTTTTGGATGTCCGGACGGATTTCTTGGATCTGCGCTTGACCACTCTCACTGGCGCGCGGAACCCGTCAAGGGCCCCCGAGCGCCAATCCGAGAGATCTGCGCGGATCGTCGAACACGTATGTTCATATACCGTTTCTTCTTATTCGACCGTTGTGGATGGAGGCTACTCGCCATGGGGAAACCAAAAGGTACTGATACCGCTACTTCCCGGACCTTTCCCGGGGTGCGTTCCGAAAAGAATTTCGTAGCGAATCCAGCTGTGGCGACCAGGGCCTCCCAAGAGACCCAGAAAAGCGAAAACGAGGGAAGGATAGCGGTATCTGTATCTTCCCCTCCTCTGACGCCAGACTCCTGGTTTCCCGACTCACACTAGCCTCAACGGCCGCAGCGACAGAGGGAACTGCGCCCCCAGCGCCGCCGGCAGCGCTGCTGGCGCCGCGAAGTGGCGGCCGAGCGCCACCCACGAGCCGCCTTTGTCCACGGCCTCGCAGGCAAGGGGGCAGATAAACATACTCGAACTTATCCACATCCCTCGGATCGACAAGCCCAAGGCAAAGACAATCTTGAAGGACGCAATGATCCTGGGGCGGGCTATGACAAGAGACCCCGCCAAGCCGGACGTTGTACGTGGACATCGGTACCCATTCCTCCCCCGACGTCGTGCCGAGAACGCGCGGCGGCCCTGGTGGCTCCCCGCGCGGGCCAGGTTCCGCGCGTGAGCCTCGCAGCGCTGCCCCTCATCGCCGTCGTCCTCGCCGTCGCCGTCGCCGCCGCCGGGGGTAGACAGTGGGGCCTGCTCTCGACCCCGACCGGGGCCGGGCCCCCGAGGCTCCCTCGTGCCCGCGTGGCGGCCGCCGCCCTGGGGCCTCGGCAGCGGAGCTGGGCTGCTGCGCTCTGGCAGTCGGCCAGCCGGCCAGGCGGCGGCCCCCGAACGCACGGCAGCAGCGGAGCCACGAACTGCAAAGGGCTCAAACTCGGACTGTCGGGGCTCGAGCTCCACAGCAGCAGCGGAGCCACGAACGGCAAGAGCTCAGACTCGGACTGCCGGGGCTCGAGCCCTCGGAGCTCCGCGCGGACTTCCTGCATCGGCGCGGGGCCCCCCCTCCCTGGCGCCCGGAGTCAGTGGCGGCCGGTGGTCGGCCAGCCGGCTCGGAAGGGGGGCCCCAAACGAACGACAACAAGGCAAGAGACCCAAAAGAGGCTCCAACGAGGCTCCCAAGAGGCCCCAAAGAGGCCCCAAGGGGCCGCAGCGACTCCAGAGGCAACAATGGAGGACCAAAAAACAGCGTAAACATTAATCGCTCGGCGCTGGGCCCTCCCTGGCGCCCCTTCGGCTCCGCCACCGGCGCGCGCCAGGGAGGGGGGCCCAGCGCCGATCCAAGAAATCCGCGCGGAATCCAGAACATTTAAGTTATGCCGTTTCTTCTTCTTCTTCTTCTTCTTCTTCTTCTTCTCCTCTTGAAACAAGAAAGCATGAAGACGTCGGCAGGGAAGACTCGGAGGCGAGCACAGGGGAGAGGCCTTCTCTGAAGGCTCGGAAGGCCTCGGGCCTTTAGGGAAGTTTTCTAAGCCTTCCCGAAGACACAGCTGCTCCAGCGGTCGGCCAGCTGGCCAGACAGCGGCCCCCGAACGAACAATGACAGGGCCTCCGCCCCAAAAGGAACCCAGAGACCGCCAGCGGGCACCCGACAGACCCCGAATGGGCCCTCAAACGATTGCCACGAAGCACAAGGTCTCACCCGTGGACATCGTTGCTTCTCTGGGTGTCGACGGAATGGCGCAAGCCACTTGAACAACAGCTAGGCATGACGACGTCGGGAAGATGAGACCGAAAACGACGACGCCGACGACCGCGACCGCGGCTGCGGCGACGACGACAGCGAGTACAAACAGGACAGCCGAGCAACTACAGGCATGGCACTGCAAGAAGGAACGCCAAATAAGCAACGAAGAGGCTTTCCTGGACACGGCGGCCTCGGCCGCGAGTAGATTCCCCTGCCTAGACCCAAGGAGCGGCCCGAAAACCCGAGCCCCTCCTGAGCCCAAAGTTGTCCCTATTGCAGCGCCTTGACTGTAGGCAATCAGCATCGACAGCAGCGGGCTTGTGTCGGCGGCACGCCCAGGAGGGGAAATGAGAAGGAGCTAGCCTCCTCAGAAGGCGGCGGGGCTGCTCAGAAGGCCTCTGGCCTTCTGACAAGTTTTCGGTGTCTTCGGGGAAGGCTCAGAAAACTTGTCAGAATGCCGGTGGACTTCCGAGCCTTCTGAGAAGGCCCGCCCCTGCTCACCTCCCCCCTGGGCTCGCCGCCCAGTGTGACCTCCACGCGCTGCAAAATGGGCTGGTCTTCGCTGGCGTCGACGCGCGCCACCAGGTCGCAGAGGTCCGCGAGCGCCTCGGAGGCGGCCCCGCACGGGTGTACAGGTCAGCGTTTGCTCAGCATTTGGGGCGAGTTTGGGCTTGCCGAGGGCTGCCGGGCGGCCCTCGGGAGGCCTCGGCCAGAGGGAGGTTCTGGAAGTCCTTCTCCTCCTCCCTCTCCTCCTTCATTTCCTCTCCTCCCCTTCCCCTCGCCCTCTCGATACAATGACGTACTGCTTATCCATGATTCCATCACGGAAACTCTCAGTCTTTCTCCTCCGCCCTCTCTTCCTTCAGCTCCTTCCGCTCCGCCACTTCCCCCCGCCCTCTCTTTACTAAGGAGCTCGCCAAAGACGTACGCACCCAGCCACGAACATGAAAAACGGCCCCCCGGTCCGCGAGGCCGGCCTCGTGTCACGATTGTTCGCGCAATGCGCACGTTCGAAACCCACGTGGGCTCATGCACATGTACGATCCTCTTTCGCCCCTGCTATACGTCGACGCACATCATGTCAACTCCGTCACTGGAACTCCCAGGTCTAGTGCAGCTATTCAAACAAGGCCCTCCCGCACCTGAGCAACATAGTCGAGTCAAGATTCACCGATTGAATTTCATGAGAGCACCAAGCGGAGCCAAGAACCGATAACCGCGACCGAACCTCGCGTGCACCGCGTCCCCCCCCCCCCCCATCTGAAGGTTCCTGCGCCCCGATGCCCGTCCGCTTTTCCGAGACCCCCATTGAGGCCATCTCAGGCCGAAAAATTGGAACCGCAATGTCCCAAAGCCAAACGGATTACTGAGGCATTCGATTCATTTGGCTCAGGCGGGGGTCATAATTATTGGGTGCTCTGATGGCACGCCGTCTTGGAGTCATTTTGACGCCTCTGGGGCCCTCGTCGGCCATCTGAAGCGTACCACGATTTGCTCAAACGGCTCTGGGCCCGACCCGAGAATCTAGAATCTAGAGCCCCCACAAGAGGCCCTGGAAACAGCTGCAGGCGACGAATGTGTGTAAAATCAATGAGACGATCAACGGGAATCAGAAGAAAAGCGCCGCAGGAGCACATTGCTCGCTTAGTTCGAATCTCGATGGCCCACGCGGCGACACGCCCTGGGAGCGGCCAGGGGGTCAGTTCATGGTTCGGATCCCAGAACATCTGTGAACAGCGGGGCACGAGGCCAAATCCGCTCAAAATCGGTCCACCTCCGAATAGTTTTCAGTGTCCCGGGGGCCCGAGAACGGCCCCTGGAGGCCGAAACAACAACAGAAGAACAACACCTCGAACCTGCCTACCCTTCCCTGGTCCACCTCAGACTCCCATCGGGAACCTCGGCAGTGCATCGGCGCCATCGGCGCGAAGAAAATCAGGCTCCACATCGAGCCGCATCGCGGATGCATCGGCGATGCGGCGCGATCGTCCGACCCCATTTGCTCCGACCCCTTGTGAGAGGTCTAGACCCCTGGGACTCCCCGGCACCAAGGGTGTGGTTTGCGAAAGGTGTGGTTTGCAACCAACACCTCGGGAGGCGGGCGAGGACCTCGACAAAGCTCTCCACCGTGTCCCGAGGAGGCCCGACGAGGGCCACGTGGCGCCCCCCAAGCCCCGACGACGCAGGTCGCAAACCACACCCCAGCGTCCGCCGTGCCCCAACGAGACCCGACGAGGGCTCCAGTCCGCGAGGGCTTCCCAGGTCCTCTCAAAGACTCGCAGGGGTTCCGCAAGACTCCGCTGGCCGCTCAATGTCTCCCCAAACTCCGCAGAACTCGCCGAGGACTGCCCAGACTCCGCAATGCCTCCTGGGACTTCTCGACGCCTGGGGACCCGGGGTCGGCGGCAAAAAGACCCTTCAGGAATTGCTCCCCGCAGCCGCCAGAAGCCCCTTTGGAGGCTCGGGGGAGATCGGGGGAGCTCCAAGGCGGCCCTCAAGGTGACCCCAGAAGACCCACAAATGCAGCAAAGCCAAGGCCGCCAAAACAGCAAGCAAACAATGGGCCCCGACACCCTGGGCCCCGACGCACCGACGCAGATCGCAGACCACATCCCGGCGCAACCGCACCCTTTGGAGTCGCCGACCCTCCCCGGGAACCCCACACGGCGCTGGGTTTCCCCTGCAGCCCAGGCCCCGCCAAGGACCGTCCCTGGGGCGGAGGGCGAAGGCAAGCGCGAAGACGTCTGCCTGCCCCGAAGCAGCCGACGTGTGTGCGATCTGACATGGATCGCGTGAGCGGAACCGCCGGTTGCCTTCCGAGCCTTCTGAGAAGCCAAGCCCCTCCTTGCATTCCCTCCCTGGGCTCGCCGCCGAGCTGAGGTCGAGCCCTGCTCGCGACCCCCCGTCGCGCAGCAGCGCGCGAGATGCGGGCGCCCCCCCTACTCGTGCTGCTCCTCGCCGCGGCGGCCCTCGCCAGCGGCAGCGGCAGCGCGCCGCCTCGCTCAGGTACAGTCGACGCGCTACCACAAGGAACGCCAAATGAGGAGCGGAGGGGCCTTTCTGGCCACGGCGGGCCCTGCCACGAAGAGGTTCCCCGACCTGGATCTAGGGAACGGCCGAACACCCGAGCCCCCCTGAGCCCGGAGTGGTCCTTCTTGCAGCACCTCGACTGTAGATCTACATGGCCTCCGCAGCTGCGGATGAGAATGAGGGGGCGGCGGTGTCGTCGGCAGTCCTTGAGAGGCGCTGAGGAAGCCCGCTGCAGGCGCCGACTATTCGCAAAATGCACAATGAGCCCGCCGCAGGCGCCGAATTTCCGTCAAAGCAATGTGGGTGGATCGCGTGCGGGTCGCGGGTGCGTCACGGGTGGGTCGCGGGTGGGTCGCGGTGGGTCGCGGGTGGGTCGCGGGGTGGGTCGCGGGGTGGGTCGCGGGTGGGTCGCTGGCGGGTCGCCGGCGAAGACGACAACAACAAACAAGCAGGGACAGCGAACGACCGTTCGACCCCCTCGCTCTGATCTGTGCAAGTGGCGCCTGCGTGCCCAAGCTCACGCAAAAAGCGTGCGATTAGACGAAATGCTGAGAAGCACTCCTGCGGTCACGAAACAGCAAAGGTTAGGGCAAGGTTGGATAACTATAGTTGCAACAAGAGAGACAGCATGTGTCTGTCTTGCAGTTGTGCAAAACCGCTGAACTAGATTGTGCTTCGACGATTTCCTCATACAACGCTGAAGAGCTACACTAACAGAAATTGACAAACCAGCGGTTTTGTAAGAGTAAGCGAAACGCCTCTCAAGACATCCCCAATGCCTCCACAAGCATATCCGAATCCCCGAACGGATCCTCCATACCTCTTTTTGTGCACGCTGTTTGCTCTGCCCCCCCTGGAAGGGGGTGAAATGGCGTCTGGCTTCTGATTGGCCCCAGCACTGCCTTCGGCGGCGCCCCAACGGTCTGGCAGGCCCTCGGGGCGGCCCGAGAGCCCCCCAAAAGGGCCTCGAAGACCGCGGTGCGACGACGCAGCGTGTTCAGCTGCGCGGAGCACGTTCCCAACAGCGAAAAACGCATTACGCCTCTCATGGCATGGCACACGACGTGGCTCTTCACACACCAAGACCATGCGCTCGCGTACCATGACCCCAACGATCCCCGCTCGTTGAGATGTGGCAAAACCAAGAGGAGCTGTGGCAAGTAGATTAATCAAGAACAGTGGCCCGAACATCGTTAATGCGGCAAATATGCATTTATCGTAGGGTACCGACACTGGCACTTGTGAAATATACAAGTCGTCTCCTCACCGACACGGACCTGTTGCTGAGAGTCTGCGGCAAGACGATTGAGCTGGCGACCATCTGGAAATACCGCGCCAGCAAGCTGAAACGACACTCCGGAACCACGCGAAGCAAACGTGGACTGGAGGCCTTCTGGAAAGCTGTCTAAATAAGCCTTCTCCGAAGCCCCGCCGCCTTCTGAGAAGGCTTGCCCCCTCCGGCTGAAGACAACGAATGAGCAACACTCCCCCATCCCCCGCAATTCAAAGTTCGCACGTTCACGTATCACCGCTCGGACACTCCAGCTCGAAGGACCGAAACCAAAACTGCATTCGGGACGAGGGAGGGGGGAGTTCAAACCTAAATGCGCCTCGTGGGCCGTTTTGGGGCTCTCTTGGCCTGTTTTGGGCCCGTCACGGGGCCTCCTGGGGTCGTCTTGGGGCGAGCTTGGCGGGCTCCTTGGCCAGCTTGGAGCGTTGGGAAAACAAAAAGGCGACGATGCTAAAATCATCCAAAAACCAAAGGCAGACAGACAGTCAGTGAGGACAGCACGACCCACCCCCACCCCCGATAGGAGCCACACTCCCGACCTGGTGATCCAGGGGGGTCCTGGCTGCAGCCAGGACCCCCCTGGATCACCGGGATGGGACCCCCCCAGGGCCCCATCCCCAGCCGGCTGGGGATGTGGGGAGGTTTGTGGCCCCCAGGAACCCCTCCCAAAGCACGCCCACCCCCAGCCAGGACCCCGGTGGCCGGGTGCTGAGTTTCCCTTTCCCAGGGGGTAGGGCGGGGCGTCGGGGCCAGAGCGCTTAAGTTGATGGTCAAGCTTTCTACCCCTGGACTCTTTTTGCGCCAGCACCCCCACTGGTGGGGATCCTGGCTGCAGGGTGGGGGTGGGTCGTGCTGTCCTCAGACACGCACGCAGTGTTCAGGCAGACAGACAAAGCGACCGCGCGCGGGGCGGGCGCGCCTCCAGGTCGGCCTCTCTTGGCAGCTCCACCTCGGTGCGCTGGGTCTCCCGCCACGGCCCCCAGGGTGCTCTGCTCATGGCCGCCCCGCCCGCTGCGCCGGCGACGGCGACGGCGACGGCGACGACGACGACAACACGGACGACGACGACGACGACGACGACGACGACGACGACGACGAAGACGACGACGACGACGACGACGACGACGACGACGACGACGACGACGACGACGACGACGACGACGACGACGACGAGGCGGGAGTGTATAGGCTCAGGGGAGATGCCAGACCTCGCTAGGCGATGATTTGGCGTTCCCGCCGATGGCGCCGTGGCGCCCTGCCCAAACCCGCCACCAGGGGTGCATTCTCGAAGTGGTCACCTCTTCGTTGCACTGCCACCCTCACCCCTCTACGTGCGCCGCACTCCCCCGCGTGGGTCCGGGGGTGCTGGTATCTTTTGCAGGCAACGCGCGCCCCCGGCTGCGACGGTTTAGATTGCCGCGACTTGTCGCGGGCAGCTCTCCCGCCTCCTCCTCCTCCTCTTCCTCCTCCTCCTCCTCTCCTCCTCCTCGTCCTCCTCCTCCTCCTCTCCTCATCCTATTCTTCCTCTTCCTCCTGCTCCTCCTTCGTACTCGCCTCGCGACGTCTACGACCAGGCTAAATCTGGGCTAAAAGTGGGCTAAAGTGGGCTAGAAATGGGAGGCTCAATGCTCCGGCGAATTTCCGCATCCTCGTCCTGCGAACTCATGAGCCAGGTCGACGTTTTCCTATGTCCGGACGCCCGAGAATTTGTAGTGCTTCTATTGATTGTGTAATGTCGCCACCGCGGATGCATTTCCGTTCGTCGTTTTCGCATTCCCGGCGGGCCTCTGGGGCGCGCAACTGAAAGACTGGGCGCGCGTTGGCAAAAAAACGTGGACTGAATGTGGGCTAAAAGCGGGCTAGCAGTGGGCCAAAAGTGGTCCAAAAGTTTGCTACAAGTGGGCTAGAAATTGGCTAGAAGTGGGCTAAAAGTGGGCTCGAAGTCGGCTAAAGTTCGGCTACAACTGAACTGAAAGTGGGATGCAGTTCAGCAGTGGGATACGCAGCGACATGATCAGGCAGACAAGACAGGAGGAAGGAGGGGCAAGGAGGAGGAGGTGGAGGAGGGAGTGACTGGCCAATTCCCGCTGAAAAATAACATGGCGCACATGGGCACTTGCCCCCGCGCCCCTACGCGCACGCAGGATAACCGCGCGGGCACCAAAGATGCACCAGGGCGCTGTGCCCTCGCAGCGGGAACAACTTTGCCTTCGCCACATGGGCCACATGAGTGAGAAGACATAAACCTGGGAGCCTAAAACCTAAGATCGGCAGGTGGCCAAAGCGGCAAACGGTAATACGATTTCGGCTACCTAGACTGCGTCGGGCCTAACACCTGAGCCTCTACAGGCGAGAGGGGTGAGGTGGGGAGGGAGTCGAAGCTGAAGTAGCCATCGCCTGGCAGGAAGGAATGTAATGAATGAGGGGTGCGATAACGGTGATGGGGGTGACGGAGATGAAGGCACTTTATCCGTCACCATGCCTCCAGGCACGGAGTGAGCATGTCCTCAGGTCCTTTGCCCAATCCCTTGAGGCTCAGTCCTCGGTCCTGAGGAGCCTCGCAGGGGCCAGGATCCCAAATTCTCAAATCTCATCAGGCTTGGCGCGTGCCCCCTGGGATTCCAGGCGTGGTGGCACGTGATTTGTTCTGGCCCACGAGGGCTCCATCAAGGATGCAGAGAGCCCTCAGACGCCCCCAAGACGGTCCAAGAGGGCACCGAGTCGCCAAACGATCGCTCCAAGATGCCCAAGACGGCCCCCAGACGGCCCAAGAGTCCTCCGAGACGCCCGAAGAAGCCTCCAAAGAGGCCCCCAAGAGGCCAAACTCATAGATGTTCCTCATGTTTGTGTAGGATGTTGGCGTTCTCGCCTTTTCGGCTTCCCGACGCTCCCAGACGGCCCTAGAGGCCCCCAAGACCGCCCCAAGGCGGCACAAGAAGCCTCCCAAACCGCTCCAAGACGGTCCAGGAGGGCCCCAAGACAACCCAAGAGGCGCCCAAAACGGCCCGAGATGGCCCCAAGATGGCCCCGAAAAGGGCTCCAAAGAAGGAGCACGAACCGAACATCCGTGCCTTCCGCCCCAAGAGGCCCCCAAGAGGCGCCCAGGAAGCCCCAATAGGCCCCCACGAGGCAAGATGTCCCCAGGAGACCCAAAAGAGGCCCCAAGAGGTTCCCAAACGGCCCCCAAGAGGTGTCCAAACTGCCTTCAAGAGGCCCCCGAGAAGCCTCCTACCAGATCCCAACGAACATCAAATAGGCTTCATACCCACAACCCAGGCACGCTGGCGGGATGGGCCGAAGGCCATCAGATACACTGGCCCACCGCAGGTAGTGCACCGCTGGTGGTACAGACGCATGAGAGGACGCGGGCCGGATGGGGCGGGGAAGTGTGGGGAGGACGGGGAAGATGGAGGAACGGGTGAGGAAGTCTTGCCAGCGCTCGGACGCTCAGTCCCCGTGCATGATTCGGTCTTATGCGTTGTCTTTCCCCCGCAAGGTGAGCCAAGATGCTCCCTGATGGTCCCCGCCGATAAAAACTGCAAAGGCCCGAGCGATTCCACGAGGCGGAAGGGAAGGGGACTGGAGAAGGGCGGGCGAGGGAGGACCAGGCCCAGCGAAGCAGCGGGGACGGGGAGGCGGCAGCCTGGAGCTCCCGAACCTGGCGCGTATCCGCCACCAGCGACGGTCTCTTGGCCATCTGACGGGCCAGGGGGGGGCCCACGAACATCCAAACTGACTCCCCCCTTCTGACAGAGACTAACTTAGCCTTGGGAAGGGTCTGGCTGGGCACCCTGGCCCTCAGCGCGGCCAAAAGGCAACGGGCTTCACGCCTGGGCCTGCCGAGCCTGCCAGTCCCAGCCCGGGCCCTAACTAAAAGCAGCGCGTTCAACTCGCATGGCTTTATCACACCTTCCTCTGCTCATCTTGCACACTTTCTGCACCTGCCAGCGGCGAATCCGCCACGGCGCCTGCGGCGCGCAGTGCGTGCTAGATGGCCGAGCTTTACCGTGGAGGAGTCTCTACCGCTCTCGCGGACCGACCCCCCCGCCTGGTCACAACGACGCCCGCGCAGCGCTCCCGGCACCCCTCCGGGGCCCCGTTCGGGCCGTGGTCTGGGCGCCTCGGCCCCGCCGAGGGCACCAAAGGGCTTCAGGATGGCACCGACACAGCTCAAGACGTCCCCCGACGGCATCAAAGGGAGCCAAGATGGCCTGGAACAAGGGCTCCCAACTTCGCGCTTCGCGCTGCGCGAAGCGCGAAGTGCGAATAACTTCGCGCTCTCGCGCCGCCTCCCAGGGGAGAAGAGGAGGATGAGGAGGAATCGGAGCTGAACCACGAAGTGCGAAGCGCGAATAACTTCGCGCCCTCGAGGGCGCCCTTGACTCAAGATGTCCCCCAACGGCCCCAGGATGGCCTGGAACGGCCCTCGCCATCGCTCGCCCGTACACTCCCCGTGCACTTGTCGGTCTCGTGCGTTATTCTTCGTTTTGTCTCGGAGGATGAGCCCAGATGCTCCTCGATGGTCCTTGCTGAAAAAATGCACACGTCCGAGCGATGCCAAGATCCAAGGTTGGCTCTGGTATGGCCCCACCAAGATGGCCCCAAGAGGCTGCAAGATGGCTCTGCGAAGGGCCGCCGAGCGAAAGTCATCAACAATCGTGCGGTCATTGAATATTCCCTCCCTTGCTAACATTTTGGCTGCAAATGGCTCCAAACTGGGCTCTAAGAGGCTTCCGATGTGGCCCAAGAGGCTCCAAAAGTTCCAACCTGGCCTCCAAAACGACCTCAACTCGGCCAAAGACTACCGTAATACTGCCCCAGGATCCCCTCAGAAGGCCCTACGACCCTTGAAACCGGGTTTCTAGAGCCCCCCGCGGGACTCCAAGGTGGCTGGAAGGAGTCGCAAGAGGTCCCAACGAGCCCAAGAGAGCTCCGAGAAGGCCCCCCAACGCTCCGTCTTCAAGAGGGAAGGCCTCAAGACGGGCCGTCACACGTTTGACCACATGCGTGTCGAGGTGATGTCCCGACCACGTTTGACCACAAGGACCGACCACAAGGACCGATTATAATAATGTTTAAAACGAAAGAGCGTTTACCACTGCGATGACCATCCAAAGAACAACGCCTTCGTACTGGCTCTCGCTCGACGGGCCGATCTAACAGCTGTTCTACGGGCTCGCCGGCTCCGGCTCCCGGAAGGACTCCTACACCACGGGACTCCCGCGCTGCGGAGCTTAGTTGCTCGCGCTTTCAGATCGGCCTCGGTCGCGAAGGACTTCTGGCTCCAGCGGGTTCTCCAAGGTCTGCTTTGGCTTCGCTCCGTTTACTGTGCTTATCGTGAGTTTCCCGACCCTGTCTCCGAGTTCGAAGACTTGGGGATAGTCTCTGGGTCTCTGACCAAGTGGCGTGGATCGGTCAACGCACGCTCGCAGCCGAGACAGCAGCCAAGGGGCGGATTGCCCTGACACAGCATGCTCAGGACCAGCTTTGTCGGCTTGTTCGGCCTGCAGGCTTCCCTCCACCAGTCACGGATCCCGACCACCCTATCTTCACCAGTCACGGATCCCTCCACCAGTCACGGATCCTTCACCTCAGCCAGACCTCAAATGTATGTGGTGTGATGTGCAGGGTCAAAGCAAGAAAGGGTTACGACGGCAGATCGTGCGTGTGCATTACAATGCAGTGCACATGGTGGAACGGCTGATGGTGGAGGGATCTACGTACATGGCATGTTCGGTGCAGTGTTTAGGACGAAGGTTCTTGAGAGATCATCTCAACTTCGCCTCGCCGAGACGCAGCCTTGCATATCACATGCACGGTGCAGCACCAGAACCAGACCACGCCAAACAACACGCCCAATAGGACATCCATGACGGCACGTAGAAAACATAAGCTTTTGAAACAAGGTCAGTGGAGAGCAGCGTACCCAGCACACGTCAGTTTGCCAGAGCAAGGGTATCCAGCATCCATGCTCGCCTTCTCGCATTTCGACGATTACGGAGCTAGGGATTTGCTGCAAGAAGCAGAGTGCGCTTGCGATCCAGATACCTTGCCACGCTTTCGAGCTTTCTTGGTACAAGAGGGCGAAGCAACTCCCGACCAGCCAACAGCGCAGTTCGCAGACCGATTCCATAAATTTCGCACTCGTGATTACCAGCAGCCAGCTGCCGACATGCTGCCAAGGAAAGCGCACCGCATGGAGATCCTTGTACTCGAACCTGTTTCAGGAAAGCGTAGGGCCGGTGACACACGAACATGGATCGAGGACGAACGACACACAGCACATCATTATATCATTCTTCTGAGCGTGGACATAGCCATCCATGCACAACTGGGCGACATCACCAACCAGGATACTATGCAACTCTGGGCCTCACATATCCTTGCACGGCGCGTGTGGAACACAGGGGGTGGCCTTGCGAAACTTGGCGTGCTGCCAGATGGCACGAAGGGCCCCCCCCCGCTTCGCACCCGCGAGTGGTACAAGGGGATTCCATGGGCTACGCCACTACAGTAGGGAAAAAACAAACCTACCTCGCTTTTGACCACCCTCGCTTCCAAGATATACCAAACGATGCCAAATTGCAGCCTATACTGGTCAGGCCGCTTGACGAGGAGGCGCGTGGTATGGCTTGGTTTTGCCTGGAAGCGAAAGCGGAGTAGGTAATTCACGCTCTGATACAGTCACTACAATTGGATATAGGAAATCAGCTCTTCTGGTCACAAATATACTATAATATACTTACTCGGCTGCCACGTTACCGCTGCTACCTCTGGTTGGCTCGAACACCCACAACCAGCAGCATGGCGACCACGAGCCCCCTCGAGCTTCCATTGGGACCCCATGCCGGCTCCTATGGCGGCCCCATCGTTGCACCCACCAGGACCAGGACCCCACCACCATTGGCAGGGCTCCCACGAGGCTCTTGGCCATCCGTCTCCCCAAGCTCGAGCCCCCAGCGGCGCCTCCGGCGCCGCCCCTGGCTCGCTGGGTCCAGCGCCGTTCCCGAGTGCATGAGCACTAGTGGAGAGGCGAAGGCCGCACAGGGGCGAGGTGCAAACACAGCGCCGCTATCCCAATTGATAACTGATCGACTGAGCTGGTCGGCCAGCGCCCTGGCGAGAACGACAAGGTGGGGCAACCGCGTCCATGGGGCAGCCTCCAAACGCTGCCCTTCCATTGCTCGACATGCCCTCTGATCCTTGGAAGGCGACGGGGGGCGGGAGGGAGAGAGGGGGGGAGGGGGCGGGGGAGAGGAAGGGAAGAGAAGGAGCAGAAACGAGAGTGCATATGACCTCGGACTGAAGCTAGCTCGGGTACCTTTGCGATTCGCGCTGCGAGAGAAGCTCGCCACCTGTGGTTGCCCTGTTCGTCCCCGCCCGCCTTTCAGAGGAAGGGGAGTTGGATGGGGGGCTGTTGTGCTGGAAAGGGTACGCAGGTGGGGAGGCGAGGCACAAGCGACCGTCTTCGAGACTTTGACCCACGCCTTGCTAAGATCCCCACGGTCTCCGGCGTGCCGCGCCCTGTATCCCGCAACGCCTTGAGGGAACCGACGCGGGTGCTCATGCCTGCCTCCCTCTACTAGTTGCCCCCCTCCTCTCGCCCCTCCCCCCCTCCTCTCCTCATTTTCCTTCCTCCCTGCTGCTTCTCCCTCCCCTTCCCTCCGCGCTTCAGATGCCGCCGTCCGCAGTGCGCCCGCGGCCGCACTGGCCCTGCGATCAAAACAACCAGAGGGCGCACCGATCTACCCTTCCCCATCCCACATCCCCCAACTCCTCCACCTCCACCTCCTCCACCGCCTCCGCCTCCTCCTCCTTTCCACCTCTCCACTTCCCCCACCTCCTCCACCTCCATCTCCCCCAGCACCCTCACCTCCACCTCCTCCACCTCCTCCACCTCCTCCTCCTTCCCATCCGACGCAGCACAGGAGAAGGACCGCCAGGGAAGCGGGCCGCTTGCCCCCGCCCTTCGGAGACACCGCGCAGCGTGCTCAACCCCTCCTCCCTGGCATCCCCCTCCCTTCCAGCATCTCAGGCAGCAGGCTCTGTAAGCCATTATTGGTTTCTTCTGCACGATCGTAAAAAATAAGAAGGATGAAACATACGCAATCGTACAACACTCGTCCTGATTGTGATGGCAACGCGACAAGATCTGCAAACTCATATCGAAAGAGGGCCGCTGTAAGAAGAGCTGGGGCGTATTATTATATCTGTGCTTTGCAGCTGGAAGTATGTTGCTTTCTACAACAAGCCCCCCCCCCAAGTCTTCATCGCATCGAGCTGCGAGCGCAAGCACCCTCCCGAGCCTCCCCCGCCATCACCACGCCGTCAAAAAAATACCCAACGCCTCCAGGAGGGTGCCCAGAATGACCTCCAAAACGGGCCAAGAGAGCGAGCTATACAAACCACCACGATGCCCCATCAGGGCCCTGACAGCCCTGACGAGGGAGAGGCGCCCGAGAGGCCCGAACAAGAGGTCCCAGAAGGCCCACGAGAGACGCCCAGAAGTTCCCCGAATCTCCCACACGCGCACTTCGCCCCAACTAAAGGGGCCCAAGGACACACAAGCCTAATCGGACAAGAACTGGAAGCACCGCTTTAGTCCAATGCGCTCAGTGGGCGAAGAAGAAGAAGAAGAAGAACTGGAAGGCGAGGGCGACGAGGAGGCGATGACGAGGACGACGTGGAGAACGTGAGGATAGGATAGCGAGGAGCATGCGGACCAGGATGAAGAGAAACACAAGGACGAGGACACAGAGAACGAGGGCGAGTACGAGGAAGAATGCAGAGGACGATGACGACGACGACGACGACGACGACGACGACGACGACGGAGGACAGTAAGAGGCAATTGGAGAAGGATGTTGAATCAGCAGAGGGTCCTGGTGACCCTATCGGGCTACCCTGGGGGCTCCTGGCACCGTGCGGGGTTGTCTTGGGACCTGTTGGGGGCTTCTTGGGAAGCTCTTGGGTCCTCTTGTGATCTCTTGTGGGCGTCTGGGGTCTTCTTGGGGTGTCTGGGCGCGTCGTGGGGTTCTTTGGGAGCTTTCTTGGGCCGTCTCGGCGCCATCTTGGGCCGTCTTGGGGCTTCCTTGGGCCGTTTGGGCGCCCTTCAGGGGCGTTCCGGGGAGTCTCTTGGGGCCCTCTTGGCACGTCTTGGGCCGTCTTGGGGTTCTTGTGAGCTGTCTGGGTGCCTCCTGGAGCGCTCTTGCGGGTCTCTCAGGGTCCTGGGGCCCTCCGGGGCGTCTTTTGGATCCCATTAGAGCCGTTCGATTCGGGGTCCCACACGTCGAGTTCGGGGGTTAGCGACACCAAGAGAACAGGCTCGCACTTCATTTCTGGCGGAAAGGCCGCACAGAGACACGCCAGGTCAGTCAGCAGCTGGCGTTGGCGGTCGATTATTCCGCCCACCCGTTCAAAGGTGAGTGTGCCCAGCAAACACGTTCTGACTGAAACGGGGGCGTCCGTGGGAGGTCTAAGCGCGCTTCCCGTCATCCGCCACGTCGGGGCCACGACGCGATCCCGCCACTACTCCCCCCCTGGATCTCCCCCACTTGATGAATCTATTTCCCTCTGGGCCGAGAAGCAACGTCCATCGCGCGACTCTTCGAATCTAAGCACGCTTCCCGTCATCCGCCACGTCGGGGCCGTGACGCCACCCCGCCACCGCTCCCCCCTCTGGACCCCCTCACTCTTGATGAATACATTCCCCTCAAGGCCCATAAACAACGTCCATCGCGCGACTCTTCGAGTCTAAGCGCGCTTCCCGTCATCCGCCACGTCGGGGCCGCGACGCCACCCTGCCACCACTCCCACCCTAATTGATTCCCCTCCGGGCCCATAAACAACGTCCATCGCCCGACTCTTCGAGTCTAAGCGCGCTTTCCGTCATCCGCCAGCTAGTTCCCAAGTGCGGCCGGGAGCCATTAGTAAAGGAACATCAAAGAAAAATCACAAAAACGGTCCACGTCAGAGGCGCTTCCCGTCATCCGCCAACGTGCCCCCTAGTACGTTGAGGCGTGCTAGAGGTCAATTGCTGTCTGGCAGGGTTTCTGTAATCTTCAAAGGGCCCCCCCCTCCCGGGTCGCGTAGAGTTGCGTGCATCGCCCCCTCTTCCAGACGCTCTCTCGGCGCCCAGACACGTTCCTGGCGCTCTCCAATGCGTCCACGATGCCCAATATGGCTTCCCAAACGGACCTCCACAGCCGCCAAGAGTCCCAAGATGCCTCCAAGACGGACGAAGATGGCTCCCAGATGACCCAAGATGGCCTCGGGACGGCACCAGAGGCCTCCAAGACGGGCCAAGAGTGCTCCCAGAGAGCCTCCAGCAAGGCCTGAAGAGGCCGAAGTTGTAGATGTCCCATCTGTTTTTGATTGTTTTCGCATCCTTGCCTTTTCAACCTTCTGTCGGCTCGACGGCCCAAGAGGCCTCCAAGGTGGCCCCACGACGCCCCAAGGGAGCCTCAATATAGCCCAAAGAGGTCTCCAAGACGGCCTTCAGGCAGCTCAAGACGGCCTCTGGATTGCCCAGGACAGTCTGAAGAGGGCTTCAAGTTGGCCCTAAAGGCCCTCAAGAGAGACCCAAGACGGCCTAAGAGGATCCCTGGACGGTCCAAGACGGCCCCATGATAATCCAAAGAGGCTCCCAAGATGGTCACGAAGGCCCCAAGAGAGCCCAAAACAGCCCAAGAGAGCCTCAAGACAGCCGAAGAGGGTCCCAAGGGAATCCCAAGACGGCCTCTCAAGTGCTCAGGACAAGCCATTGGCACCAAATAAACGCCACGGGTCACAAAAGCCCACGGGTCAAAGCACCTTGACTGACAGCCCAAAGAACCCCGCAAGAGGCCCCAAACGAATCCTCAAATGGGCTGAAATGTCACACATGACATAGAAACCGTGCCCTATCGAAGGGTCGAAACCCAACATGTTGGGCTGGCGCGGTGGTGGGATTCGCCGCAGGCAGCTGGAGACATAGACAAGAATCCCAGGATTCCCCATATTTCTTGTAGTTTCTGGACGGTCGTCATCTCCTCCACTTCCCATATTTTCCATACTTCCCAGGGAGTCGACAATTATGTGATCAGCCCCGCGACTCCAACGAAGGACCCATGGGGGCCCATCCGGAAGGAAAGACCTTCTGGGGCGCGCCCAAGAACCGAGGGGGGCGACTCCAACGAAGGACCCATGGGGGCCCATCCGGAAGGGAAGAACTTCTGGGGCGCGCCCAAGAATCGAGGGAGTCTGGTTTCCGCGGAGGGAAGAAAAAATCCCTGGCGAGGGGTTCGAGCACGGGGTTACCCCCGCCTCAAATTCTGGAAGAGGAATGAATTCTCAGCCGCGGGGGCGGGGGTGCCCGCGCGAGGGGTCCCACCCACCCCCAGCGCAACCAGAGGAGGAAAAGCGTGAGAGCCCAGATTGCAAGTACAATGCAGCAACACTCGAATAGTGGTAGCACTAGGGAGTTGTGCTAGTAATAGGGAGTTGTACCACTGAGTCCGACTGGGAGTTGTACCAGGGAGTTTGACTAGTACTAGGGAGTTGCACAGGGAGTTGCACTATGGAATTGCACTAGGGGGGTGCACAGGGGAGCTGTACTAGGGCGATGCACTAGGGAGTTGTACTAATACTAGGGGGTTGTACTAGGCAGTTGCACTAGGGAGTTGTACTAGTACCACTTGTTCCAGGGAGTTGTACTAGGGCAGTGTACTAGGGAGTTGCACTACGAAGTTGCGCCAAGGAGTTGTACTGGCAAAATAATATTTGCACGGCGCTCTAACACTTGCACGGCAGGGCAATGTGCTCTCTAGAATCAACTGCGCGCTAGTACATGATAGTACCAGTCGTACTCAAGTACTAGTTGTACGGTAGTCGGAGGGGTTCAGGGGTTCCCATAGCAACTCGCGCGCGGAAGAAGGAAAGAACTCCATGCGCCGCCAAGGGTCCCGGGTTTAACGGGTCGCCGCGAAAGTTGACCCCCCGCGGAAAGAAGAAAAGATATCAGGCCAGTGGGTTGGGGGGGTCAGACATGAGTCGCGGGGCTAATATTATGTGTCTGTGATTCCCTCCTGACTAACAGGCAGCAGGAGGCCCACCTAAAAAGCATCGGCGGCACTGGCCGTAAGGCCTCCTTAACAAGAGTCACACTTCCCGAAAACAATGTATTGCCACCGTGGACCCCAAACAGTGAGCTCGTGTACTCTGGGTGTGCGAGCTGTGTGGTGCACGCTGTGTGGTGTGAAAGTTCTGCGCGTGGCAAGCACTGTGGTGCAAGCTATGTGTGGTGCAGGCTATGTGGAGTCAGAAAGCACTGTGGCGCAAGCTGTGCGTAGTGCAAGCCATGTGCGATGTAAGCCACGTGGTGTAAGCGACGTGGTGAACGTCACGTGGTGAAAGGCGCGTGGTGCAAGCTACGTGGAGTAAGCAAAACGGTGGAAGCTCTGCACCGTAACGCAAGCAATGCGCAGGCGCCCGCGGCCGCCCACCAGGCGAAATGATCGGCAGACCTGGCAAGCGCATGGCAAGCGCACGCCCACGAGGCGCCCACGGCAGATCACAGGGCCAAAACCTCGGCAGACCCGCCCAGCACACGGGGCGCCGCCCGCGAGGCGCGCAGGCGAAACCTCGGCAGACCCCGCCAGCGCACGGGGCGCCCGAGGGTGCGTCCACGGCCGCCCACCAGGAGAAACCTCATCGTGCCTAACCACGTGCGCAAGGATCAGAACTTAAGAGCCCCCCCAGTACGAGCACCGTTCGGGACGGGGCGACGGGGCGACGGGGCAGCGACGGCGAGCACGGAGCCGCCTGCCCGGCCCGCAGGCCCCAGTCCTTAGAAGAAAAGAAGTAAGAAGAAGCCCCTTAGTGCAAACACTGTTTGGGAATAAGAGCCCCTTGATACGAGCACTGTTTGGGAGAGCAATCCGGCGAAAGGCCCAACCCTGTGCACCTGCGTGTAGAGCAGGGCGTGGCCATCTCCGCACATACCACGCGCCGCAGGATGCACGGAGCTCGGGCCCCTGTAAATAGAAGCCCTTGGGCCTGGGGGCGCTACTATCAGAAACGGGTCTTACGCGAGATGGCATAGCGACCTTACGCGGCGGCTTACGCGGGCCGCCAGCGCGGAACGCCACATTGGAGACGAGGGCGCGCGCTTACGCGCGACCTTACGCGGGAAGCTTACGCGCCAATGTCGGCGCAGTTGGGCCCGTTTTTCGTCGCCCAAACAGGGATGAGGCTGCAGGCGCGTGGTCAGTGGGGCCGTGTGTGGAGCTCCGTGTGGAACACGAAACGTCTGATGGGTGCCGAAATGAGCTGGGGGCGACATGCGAACACCTCCCTTGAGGCGCCACGCGAGGCCCCCTGTGGTGGCAGGATGCGCGACAGCCGCCATGGGCGCGAGGCAGCATGCGGCCCCCCCCCCCCCACTGAGACCGGTGGTGGAACTCCCCCTTGGAGGCGGCCGGGGGATCTGAACTGGCCCAGGACCCCTCCCCGGGTCCACCCGGTGCACTTTTTCAACCCCGGATCCGTTTTTCACGGTCCTGGGGCCCGAGAACGAAGAGGATGAAACACCTTCCCAAACCCAGAACCCCAAACCTGCCCGCCCTTTTCGTTGGCCAGAACCAGTGCTGGGCCACCGCACACCCCCAGACGGCTCCAACTTGGTGGAGCTTCCTACAGGCTCCTCTTACTTGCCCCCTCGGCGCACCGCCAAGAAACCACCCTGGCTCCGACTGGACGTGTCTCTTAAACGGATGCCGGCGAAAGGGACTTCTGAGACCGCGGCATTCCATTTGAGACTTCGAAGTGCGAGTGAAAGCGTCATGAGACGACCTTGCGGGCGAAACCGAGCGGACTTGAGAAATCGGCATCGCCCGTCTCAGAAGCCTCTCTCCATGGGGTCCCGTTTGGAACCAAATGGGCGACGAAAAGAGACTGATCCTCCGCGAGATGACAGAGCAACCTTACGCGGTAGCTTATGTGAGCCACCAGCGCGCCACGCTATACTGGAAACGAGGGCGCTTACGCGCGACCTTACGCGGGCAGCTTGCGCTCCAATGTCGGTGAAGACGACCCCGTTGATCTGCGTCGCTCACATCACGACCTGACCTGCTCCGATCGGGGAGACGTAAGACTCGGGTTCGGGGGACTCGGGCTGGCCCGACGGGTCCTGCGGTCCGTCATGAAAATGACGAGGCCAACCTGAAACTTGACGCGAGCTCCTGCTGCAAACACCCCGCAAAAACGGGACCGTCAAAATCCAGGGCCCGTCCAAAAGCGTCGGCAAACCCGCGTTCCGGCGCACTCGAGTCTTACGTCTCTCGGGCGGGCGGCAGTGGGGGGTGACCTGACTGGGGGGTGAAGAGAAGGGTCTCAAAGGGGCCCCTTCGGGGCCCCTGCTGGCTCCAAAGGGGTCCATCGAGGGCCCCTGTGGGGCCCTTCTTCTTCACGCCACATTTAGGTCACCCCCCCAGCACCACCCGCCCGACTTCCCCTGGGGCCTGGAGGACGATCGAGGAGGAGGAGGACCGAGGACGGATGGGGGAGGAGGAGGAGGAGGAGGAGGAGGAGGAGGAGGAGGAGGAGGCTCACCCTGGGGTCTGCGGAGGGGGGCCCAACCGCCCGATCCGACCGCGCCGCCCAGCCCCCACGGTGGGCGCCTCCCGGTGCCGCCGTTCCAGCGCGGCGGCGTCCGCGCGGATGTCCAGAACGGCGACGCGGTGGGAGGGGTGCCTTGCCTGAACGGAGGAGGAAGCAGGTGTCGTCCGCCCCCTGGCCCTCCCCCTCGCCCTCGGGGGGGGAGAATGAGGAGGAGGGGGAGGAGGAGGAGGAGCAGGAGGAGGAGGAGGAGGAGAAGGGGGAGGAGGAGGAGGAGGACCGAGGACGGATGGAGGAGGAGGAGGAGGAGGAGGAGGAGGGGGAGGAGGAGGGGGAGGAGGAGGAGGAGGAGGAGCAGGAGCAGGAGCAGGAGGAGGCAGGAAAAGGAGGGAGGAGGGAGGAGGGAAGAGGAGGGAGGAGAAGGAGGGAGGAGGGAGGAGGAGGGATGATGGGGAGAGGGAGGAGGGAGGATGATGAGGGAGGAGAGATTAGGGACCAGTGCAAACGCAAGACTCATCAACGATATTGCAATAATCTCCCTCCAAGTTCCCTCTTCGTAGGTCCCTGCAAGAATACCACTGGCCCTCTGGGCGTGAGTGGTTCAAAGAGTTTCCTCTGTCATCTTCCCAAAGTGTTCCTGCTCGAACTGCGCCCCTGACCCCCGAGCTACAACAACAACTGTTCCCGCCTGATACTTCCTCGCAATGTATTGAAACATCGTGCTCTCGAGCAGGACTTCCTTGCAATTGATTCAGACGATGCGCCCTCGGCGTTCAGGAATCACGCTCTCGCTTTGGGCTTTCTCACGATATACTTGTGAACCGCGCTGTCGCTCGAAATGTTTTCGCGATTCATGCAGGACCCACGCTTCAACAACCCGCCCGCTCGACCTGGTCGCCTGGGCCCGCCTTCCCGACCTGCCCGCTATGGGTCTGCCCACCCGATCAGCCCGTCTGGTTTTACCGTTTGTTTTCTGCTCCTTGCCCCCTCCTGCAAATTTCTCTCATGCTCCACTCTTCTCCCTCCCCCATTTACCCGTCCCTTTTTCCCCTGTTTTAGGGGCTGCACTGAAGCCGCGTGGCAGGTAGGGAAGACATGCCCCCAATGGGGTACGATCGAAGACGACGAAGGCGGGTACCGATAGTTTGGGATATACGTATTGGTTGGCACGTGAGCAGATAGGAACGAACAGCCTTAAAATGATTGTTGTTGCTGTTGTTGGAATATCCTCCTTGAAGAATAATTATTCTAGATCCCCCATCACTGGTGCACATTATGTCTCTCAATCGAAGTGCCCCCCTCGGGGCTTGTACCCTGTTAGATAAAAAAAGCCTTCCTGCTCAAATTATACACGTGGCCCCCGAGCTGCAACTACAACGGTTCCTGACTGATAGTTCCTGCCTGACGCCCTCGCGCTTTTTTTGCTCAATTCATGCAGGAATCGTGCTATGGCTCTGGTCTTTCTCAATATCTATTCGCCACGTCGCAGCGCGGCAGCGGCAGTCCACACGCGCGCTCGAGCGGTCCCGTCTGACGATTTACATGGGAATCGTGCTTTCGCTCGTGCTCTCCTCGCGATGCAAGCAAGACTCACGCTCCAACATTCCCGCCTGCTCGACCTTGCCGCCTGGCCCGCCAACCCGGCCCGCCCGCCAGAGTCTGCACGAGAAGCTCTGCCACGGGGTCTCTACTCTTGGCCCCCCTCCCGCAAATCTCTCTCGTGCTCCATCCTTCTGCCTCCCCCCCCCCTCCGTTCTGTCTTCCCCTGCTTCAAGAGCTGCGCTACATGCGCGTGGCAGGTAAGGAAGGCATACCCCTGAAGGGATACGATCGAAGACGAAAAACGCGGGTACCGAGGGGTCGGGATATACGTGTTGAGTGACACGTTAACAGATAGGAGCGAACAGCCTTGAACTGATTGGTGTTGCTGTTGCTGTTGTTATTGCCTTTGCTCTTGTCACTGTTAGCGTTACTGTTGTTGCTGTTGTTGAACTCTCACTTTTCAAAACAAGAGTTGTTGATCCTCCAAGTGGTGCACATTGTGTTTTTCAACTCAAAAACCCCCTCGGGGCTGACATCCTGATTTTCTCAGGGAAAGCCTTCCTGCTCAAACTGTGGCCCTGGCCCCCGATTTACAACGACAGCGGCTCCCGCCGGATACTTCCTCACAATGTATTAAGATATCGCGCTCTCGCGCGGGACTTCCTCACCAGTTGTGCAAGAGTCGCGCTTTCGCGTGGGACTTCCTTGCACTGTATTCAGACGCCGCGCCCTCGACACTCAAGAATCTCGCTCTCGCTTTGGCCTCCACACGATCTACTTGGGAACCGCGCTATCGCTCGAACTTTCTTCGCGATTCATGCAAGAGTCACGTTTCAGCACCCCGCCTACTCGACCTGGCCGCTTGGGCCCGCCTTCCCGACCCGTCCGCTAGGGTCTGCCCGCCGGATCTGCCCTTCTGGTTCTGCCACGTGCTCTCTGCTCTTACTCCCCTCCTGCAAATTTCTCTCGTGTTCCATCCGTTCCCTCCCCTTTCCATCCGTCCTCTCCGCCCCTGTTTTAAGGTCAGCGCTACATGCGCGTGGCAGGTAAGGAAGATATACCCCATAAAAGGGGGTGCGATCGACATTGACGAGGGCGGGTACCAAAGGTTCGGGATATACGTGTTGAGTGGCACGCGAGCAGATAGGAACGAGCAGTCTTAAAGTCAGTGTTTTTGTTGTTGTTGTTGCTGCTGCTGTTGTTGTTGCCCATGTTCTTGTAATTGCTATTGAATTCTCATGTGTATATTATATTTCCTATAACGTTTGATCAATCCCCCCCTCTGGGGCACAGTGTGTTCTCAATTGAGGTGCCCTTCCTGGGATTCGCACCCTTATTGATCAAGGAAAATCTTGGGTCTCAAAATTGGACTGTCGCCCCTGGTTTACAGCATCAGCGGCTCCCGCCTGAAACTTCCTCACAATGTATTTCCGAATCGCGCTCTCGAGAAGGACTTCCTCACACTTTATGCAGGAATCGCGCTGTCGCGTGGGATGTTCTCGCAATCTATTCAGACGCCGCGACGTCGACACTCAGGAATCACGCTTTCGCTTTGGCCTCTCTTGCGATTTACGTGGGAATCGTGCAATCGCTCGAGACTTCCTTGCGATTCATGCAAGACGCACGCTTCAGCAACCGGCCTGCTCGATCTGGCCGCCAGGGCCCGGCCTCCCGACCCGCCCGTCAAGGTCTATCCGCACGATCTGCCCGTCTGGTTGTGCCTGGTACTTTCTGTTCCTAGCCCCCGTCTTGGTACTCTCTCTCGTGCTCCATCCTCCTCCTTCCCCCTTGTCCCTTCCTTCCATCCGTCCTCTATTCCCCAGCCTCAGGGGCTGAACGAAGTACACGTTGCAGGTAAGGAAGATATACCCAAAAGGGGGCACGATCCAAGACTAAGAGGGCGGGTATCGAGATTTTGGGATATACGTTTCGAATGGCACGCGGGCGCTTAAGAGCGAACAGTATTAAACTGGTTGAGTACGCATTCCTAAATACAAGTTCTTGCTGATCTCCGGAAACGGTTCCGCGCGCTCTTGCCTCAACGCCGGCTACATTTTCTCTGAAAACGAGGCTCCCGCTCGAGCGTTGTCTTGAGCCTAAATGTGGGCCTTGGGGGCCCAGCAACGATAACAACAGCTCCCGCTCGATACTGCCTCACAATGTACCCCGCGCGCCCCTGGCCAAGAAGGCCCCCGAACTCAGGAACGGCGCTCTCGCTCGAGACTTCCTCGCAATTCAATTCACTCGGTGGAGGCCCAGCCACGACGAAAAGGGCTCCTGCGTGACACTTCCTCGCGATTTATTCCGAGAGCCCCTGGCCAAGAAGGCCCCCGAACTCAGGAACGGCGCTCTCGCTCGAGACTTTCCTGTAATTCAGGCAAGTTGGTGGAGGCCCGGACACGGCGACAAGGGCTCCCGTTCGATATGTCTCCATAGGCATTCCGAGAGCCCCTGGCCAGAGAGGCCCCCGAACTCAGGAACGGCGCTCTCGCTCGAGACTTCTTCGCGCTTCAGTCAAGGGCCGACAAGGAAGATTTTTTTTTGCCCGCAAAGCTCCAGCTGCCGAGGGTGAACGCCAGGCGTCCAAAGCAGAGGCAGGCGACAGCGAAACCTGGCCCCTACGTGCAGGGCGACCTGCACAGGCTACAGACGCGGGGACCTGTAGCGAGAGGGCAGAAGGCTCGTCCTGGCCCCTGTTAGGCCAAGACAAACGAACAGCCCAGAAAAAAGACCCCAGCGACCCCGTGGGTCAGGGGTACAAGGCGAAAGAAGAACATGCTAGTCCGAGTCCGAGGAAGAAGAAACCTCAGGACACCCACCAGCAGCTCGGACTAGTCTGTTAACTTTCGCTTGAAAAGTAGCGGAGGCCGACCGAGCGGGAGCAATAGGCTCCAGGTCGTCCATACCCGCCGAAACAGCTCGCTCCTGTCGGGACGCAGCCCGAGAGGCATCACCCCCGCTCGGGGGTGAAAAGGCATTTGACTTCACAGCAGGACCGAGGGTAGACGACGAAGACGAATACTCCACGACTCTATCAGGCTGCGAGTCCAATAAAAACTGTGCGGTAACCTCCTCCTCATCGAAACCATCTAAGAGGGGCTCGGCCTCGGAAGGTGGCTGCTGGAGATCATCAGCACCTGCAGGGGCCACCGCGCGCACAGGAGGCGGGTGTGAGCCTAGGCCCACCTGCACAGTGCCAAACTCTGCGTCGGGAGCCCCCCCCGTTGAAGCAGCAACTGACCCGAGCACATCCACATCGCCACGAGTTGCTTCTCCAATGGGAGGGGCACTGGAAAAAAAACATCCACAAATACTCGAACCTGAGACTTGTCGCGCTGGGGGTGGAATCCCTGCAGCAGTCTTTTCCACTTGGATTTTTGCCACGGGTGCATGGTCCCTGGGCCAGGGCATCGTTTCAAAAACAGGTTCGATTTGAGCGGTGAGCCCGTCGAAATCTGAGCCGTGCAATGAACGCAGACATACAAAATGGAATGATCCGAACAAGCTAGGCCGACAATAAAGTGATTGTTGTCTCGGACTATGTCAAAATCCAATCCAGGAGCGGGCCCCGTGCACTTCCTAGGAAGGGGAATAGGACGCGCACCGTACCCGAACGTGAACCTGGCCCTAGATGCCTCGAAACAGAAAGTGCACCGCCAGAATCCCGCAATCCTGGCAAAAGAGCACACATCTGAAGCCACAGCAGCAGCCTTGGGACGATCGGGCTTGATATACTCAACTTCGCCGAACTCCTTGAGAGATGGGAAACGGGGCAAAAGCTTCATGGCTAACCTGCAAAACGCATCAGTGTACTTGATACGCAGTTCGGTTTCTTCCAAAACCTCGCGGTCCATGGGATGCAACGAAACCGCGTTCTTTGCGCCTAAGTCAGCAAGATGGTTCCCCGTCCTGTAATAAATTTCATCCTCAGACAAGCCTGCCTCGCTTAAACTGAGATGGGCCTTGATATGTATCACCTTTTCCACAAACTTGTGGGCATCGTCTGCCCTCGCCTGGACGATATGTCCAGCATATGCCTTGCGAAAATGGGCGAACAGGTCTGGCGCTGCGTGGTAATCATTGACCACATTAGCGCAATCCGACAGAATGGAGGCAGGACCCTTGAGGCACATCACTGAACCAGTAAATGCAGAATATTCGGCCGCCTGAGGTGACTGACGAAGTGGCGGGTGCACAGGGCATCGGATCTCGCAAATGCGCACCCCGTCCTTAAAAATGACGGGGCGCTGAAAGCTATTCAACCCTATCGATTAGCTACATCTTCTAGGTTTTTTTTGGGGGGGCAATTCGAGGGTTACCTTCGAATTTCCCAATAATCTCAATATGCTCTGAAACAAGACTAAATGCAATATTATTCTTCTGGGGCCGGCCTGGGGCTTGAAATTGCAGGGTAACCCTGAAATTTCCGAAGAAGAATAAAAGCTTCAAATTATTATTCTTGGCGTGCGCGGTCCTGCTGCTTTAGCATGGAGGGTGAATTTGAATTAAGGGAGGCGCGCAACGTAAATTATTCTTGGCTGGGCGGGTGGCAAGGATGGTTTCCCTGAATTTGCCGATGGGGGACAGCCTATCGGGGGAAGCCTATGGAAGACTGTGAAGGGCGGCCTGCGAGGGGCAGACTCTGGGAATCCTTGGGGATCCCTTGGGAATCCTTGGGAATCCCTAGGGCATCCTTAGGAATCCCTAGGGCATCCACAAGAATCCCAAGGAAATCCTTAGGAATCCCGAGGGCATCCCTAGGAATCCCTAGGGAATCCTTAGGAATCCTGCAGGCCTCCTCAAGAATCCTAAGGGAATCCTGAGGGATCCCTTGGGAATCCTCAGGAATCCCAAAAGAATCCCGAAGGAATCCCTAAGGTGTCGTTAAGAATCCCCGCGGAATCTGGGAACCCTCGGGGATACTTATGACTCCCTCGGGAATCCAAGAGAATCCCTGCGGAATCCTTGGGATTCAAAACGGCATCTTCAAGAATCCCTAGGGAATCCTGCGGAATCTCTCGGTGCTCCCAAAGAATCCCTTCGGAAATCCTCCGGAATCCTTTGGGGATCCTGCGGGGTCCTCAGGGAATCTTTCGGAATCCCTCGGGGCCCCTTAGGAATCCCTGGTGAATCCCCAAGAATCCATAGGGCACCCTTAGGAACCCCAAGGGGAACCTCAGGAATCCCTAGGACATGGCCCGGCGCCCTCCGAGGAATCCAGATGACTGCCACCTTGGACGTTTTCCATGCGGCGCAAGCGCACCAGGTGACCCACGATGGGGTGGGTCACCAGAAAACTGGTTGAGAAAAAAAAATTGCTACACCTGCATCCTGGGCCTCGTCATGAGGCGATGCGCTGCCACCCAATATGTTTGCCATACGGCGCAAGCACACCAGGTGACCCACGAAGGGGTGGGTCACCAGAAAACTGGTGGAGAAAAACCAATTGTTTCACTTGCATTCTTGGCCTCAACATGAGGCGAAGCATTGCCATTCAATCTGTTTGCCATAAGGCGCAAACACACCGGGTGACCCACGAAGGGGTGGGTCACCAGAAAACTGGTTGAGAAAAACCAACTGATTCACTTACATTCTGGGCCTCAACATGAGGCGACGCACTGCCATTCAAAGCGTTTTCCTCACGGCGCAAGCACACCAGGTGACCCACGAAGGGGTGGGTCACCAGAAAACTGGTTGAGAAAACCAACTGTTTCACTTGCATTCTGGGCCTCAACATGAGGCGACGCACTGCCACTCAATGCGTTCTCGATTCGGCGCAAGCACACCAGGTGACCCACGAAGGGGTGGGTCATTAGAAAACTGGTGGAGAAAAACACACTGTTTCACTTGCATTCTGGGCCTCAACATTAGGCGATGCATTGCCACTCTATACGTTCTCCTCACGGCGCAAGCACACCAGGTGACCCACGAAGGGGTGGGTCACCAGAGAACTGGTTGAGAAAAACCCATTGTTTCACTTGCATTCTTGGCCTCAACATGAGGCGACGCATTGCCACTCAAGGCGTTCTGCATACGGCGCAAGTACACCAGGTGACCCACGATGGGGTGGGTCACCAGAAAACTGATTGCGAAAACCAATTTGCTTCACCTGCATCCTGGGCCTCGTCATGTGGCGATGCACTGCCACTCAATATGTTTGCCATACGGCGCAAGCACACCAGGTGACCCACGAAGGGGTGGGTCACCAGAAAACTGGTTGAGAAAAACAAATTGTTTCAGTTGCATTCTGGGCCTCAACATGAGGCGATGCATTGCCACTCAATACGTTTTCCATGCGGCGCAAGCACAGCAGGTGACCCACGAAGGCGTGGGTCACCAGAAAACCGGTTGAGAAAAACCAAGTGTTTCACTTGCATTCTGGGCCTCTCAATGCGTTTTCCTCCCGGCGCAAGCACACCAGGTGACCCACGAAGTGGTGGGTCACCAGAAAACTGGTTGAGGCAAACAAATGGTTGCACCTGCATTCTGGGCCTCAACATGAAGCGATGCATTGCCACTCGATACGTTGCCCATGCGGCGCAAGCACACCAGGTGATCCACGAAGGCGTGGGTCACCAGAAAACTGGTTGAGAAAAAAACAACTGTTTCACCTGCATTCTGGGCCTCAAAATGAAGCGAAGCATTGCCACCCAATACGTTTTCCATGCGGCGCAAGCACACCGGGTGACCCACGAAGGGGTGGGTCACCAGAAATCTGGCTGAGAAAAACCCATTGTTTCACTTGCATTCTGGGCCTCAACATGAGGCGACGCACTGCCACTCAATGCGATTTCGATACGTCGCAAGCACACCAGGTGACCCACGAAGGGGTGGGTCACCAGAAAACTGGTTGAGAAAAACAATGTGTTTCACCTGCATCCTGGGCCTCGTCATGTGGCCATGCGCTGCCACTTAATATGTTTTCCATTCGGTGCAAGCACACCAGGTGACCCACGAAGGGGTGGGTCACCAGAAAACTGGTTGAGAAAAACAAATTGTTTCGCCTGCATCCTGGGCTTCAACATGAGGCGATGCATTGCCACTCAATACGTTTTCCATTCGGCGCAAGCAAACCAGGTGACCCACGAAGGGGTGGGTCACCAGAAAACTGGTTGAGAAAAACAAGCTGTTTCACCTGCATCCTGGGCCTCGTCATGAAGCGATGCACTGCCACTCAATACGTTTTCCATGCGGCGCAAGCACACCAGGTGACCCACGAAGGGGTGGGTCACCAGAAAACTGGGTGAGAAAAACCAAATTGTTTCACCTGCATCCCTGGCCTCGTCATGTGGCGACGCACTGCCAATCAATATGTTTGCCATACGGCGCAAGCACACCAGGTGGCCCACGATGGGGTGGGTCACCAGAAAACTGGTGGAGAAAAACCAACTGATTCACTTGCATTCTGGGCCTCGTCATGAGGCGATGCGCTGCTACTCAATACGTTTGCCATATGGCGCAAGCACACCGGGTGACCCACGAAGGCGTGGGTCACCAGAAAACTGGTGGAGAAAAACCAACTGTTTCACTTGCATTCTGGGCCTCAACATGAAGCGACGCACTGCCACTCAATGCGTTTTCGATACGGCGCAAGGACAGCAGGTGACCCACGAAGGGGTGGGTCACCAGAAAACTGGCTGAGAAAAACCCACTGTTTCACTTGCATTCTGGGCCTCAACATGAGGCGATGCATTGCCACTCAATACGTTTCCCATACGGCGCAAGCACACCAGGTGACCCACGAAGGGGTGGGTCACCAGATAACTGGTTGAGAATAACCAATTGTTTCACTTGCATTCTGGGCCTCGTCATGTGGCCATGCACTGCCACTCAATACGTTTGCCATACGGCGCAAGCACACCAGGCGACCCACGAAGGGGTGGGTCACCAGAAAACTGGTTGAGAAAAACAAATTGTTTCACCTGCATCCTGGGCCTCGTCATGTGGCCATGCGCTGCCACTTAATATGTTTTCCATTCGGCGCAAGCACACCAGGTGACCCACGAAGGGGTGGGTCACCAGAAAACTGGTGGATTAAAACCAATTGTTTCACTTGCCTTCTGGGCCTCAACATGAGGCGATGCATTGCCACTCAATACGTTTCCCATGCGGCGCAAGCACACCGGGTGACCCACGAAGGGGTGGGTCACCAGAAACCTGGTTGAGAAAAACCAACTGTTCCACATGCATTCTGGGCCTCAACATGAGGCGACGCACTGCCACTCAATGCGATTTCGATACGTCGCAAGCACTCCAAGTGACCCACGAAGGGGTGGGTCACCAGAAAACTGGTTGAGAAAAACAAATCGTTTCACCTGCATCCTGGGCCTCGACATGAGGCGCTGCATTGCCACGCAATACGTCTTCCATGCGGCGCAAGCACACCAGGTGGCCCACGAAGGGGTGGGTCACCAGAAAACTGGTTGAGAAAAACCAGTTGCTTCACTTGCATTCTGGGCCTCAACATGAGGCGACGCACTGCCACTCAATACGTGTTCCATACGGCGCAAGCACACCAGGTGACCCACGAAGGGGTGGGTCACCAGATAACTGCTTGAGAAAAACACATTGTTTCACCTGCATCCTGGACCTCGTCATGAGGCGATGCACTGCTTCTCAATACGTTTTCCATACAGCGCAAGCACACCGGGTGACCCACGAAGGGGTGGGTCACCAGATAACTGGTTGAGGAAAACCAATTGTTTCACCTGCATCCTGGGCCTCAACATGAGGCGACGCACTGCCACTCAATATGTTTTTCATACGGCGCAAACACACCAGGTGACCCACGAAAGGGGTGGGTCACCAGAAAACTGGCTGAGAAAAGCCAACTGTTTCACTTGCATTCTGGGCCTCGTCATGAGGCGATGCATTGCCACTCAATACGTTTGCCATAAGGCGCAAGCACACCGGGTGACCCACGAGTGGGTCACCAGAAAACTGGTTGAGAAAAACAAATTGCTTCACTTGCATTCTGGGCCTCAACATGAGGCGACGCACTGCCACTCAATACGTGTTCCATACGGCGCAAGCACAGCAGGTGACCCACGAAGGGGTGGGTCACCAGAAAACTGGTTGAGAGAAACCAATTGTTTCACTTGCATTCTGGGCCTCCACATGAAGCGACGCACTGCCACACAATGCGTTTTCCATATGGCGCAAGCACACCAGGTGACCCACGAAGGGGTGGGTCACCAGAAAACTGGTTGAGAAAAACCCATTGTTTCACTTGCATTCTGGGCCTCAACATGAGGCGACGCATTGCCACTCAATACGTTTGCCATACGGCGCAAGCACACCAGGTGACCCACGAAGGGGTGGGTCACCAGAAAACTGGTTGAGAAAAACAAATAGTTTCACCTGCATCCTGGGCCTCGTCATGTGGCCACGCACTGCCACTCGATGCGTTTTCCATACGGCGCAAGCGCACCAGGTGACCCACGAAGGGGTGGGTCACCAGAAAACTGGTTGAGAAAAACCAACTGTTTCACTTGCATTCTGGGCCTCAACATGAGGCGAGGCACTGCCACTCAATACGTTTGCCATACGGCGCAAGCACACCAGGTGACCCACGAAGGGGTGGGTCACCAGAAAACTGGTTGAGAAAAACCCACTGTTTCACTTGCATCCTGGGCCTCGTCATGTGGCGACGTACTGCCACTCAATATGTCTGCCATACGGCGCAAGCACACCAGGTGACCCACGAAGGGGGGGGTCACCAGAAAACTGGTTGAGAAAAACCAATTGTTTCACTTGAATTCTGGGCCTCAACATGAGGCGATGCATTGCCACTCAATACTTTTTCCATACGGCGTCCTTCGAGGAATCCAAGATGACTGCCACCGAGACATGCACGGACATGCGGCGCCGAACGGTGCCGGGCCATGTCCGAGATGGCCCGGCACCCTCCGAGGAATCCAAGGTGGCAGACATCTGGATTCCAGATACCAGATGGTGTCCAAGATGCGGCGCCGAGACATGCCCCTGGCGCCCTCCGAGGAATCCAAGATGACTGCCACCTGGCCCAAACAGGCCACCAGGGCCGCCAAGATTGCCCAAGACCGATTCAAGACGGCCCAAGACGCAAGACGACTTAAGATGGCCTCGAGACGGCCCAAGCGGAATCCCAAAACGGCCCGAAATGGCTCCAAGAGAGCGTCCAGGGAGGAATCCTCCAGGACGCGGCTCCAGAAACCAGCAGAGTCCATCAGAATCTGTCAGGGACCCTGAGATTCCTGGGGGGTCCTGGGCAAATCCAGGGGGTATGCCTCCAATTTGGGGGTACTGCCGCAATTTGAAGTTATTATTATTCCGGGCGCCTGCTGCGGAGTTTGGAGGGATGGATGGTCGGATTTTAATTTGAAAGAGATTCCCAAGAATAATTGCGAAACAATTTCGAAAGGACCCCGGTACATTTACGCGAACCCCCCGTCATCCTTAAAAGCATTGCAACTCCAGCCAGCGCGGCAAAGCTCGCGGATGGGATGCCGTGTGCAAGAGCCGTCTACAAAAATGTCACCTTCCAGCGAAAACTCGTTTTCAGGAGGATCGACGAACCAATCGGCAACCCAGGGCCCAGCCGCCAGCGGCCCAGGATGGATCCCCAGGATGAGGTAAACCTCCACGAGTAACCGAGAACAACAGATTTCGGTTCGTAACATGGCCGTCGATGCTCTCGAGTATTTCTCGACCAACAAGCTCGAGACGTTCTTCGGCCAATGCAGGACATTTCCATATCCTGTGATACAAAGTGTCGCGGCACCCGCAGCCCAAAGGACACTCCACAGGGTACTGATAGCCCTTCCCGAGGGCATAGACACGGGTCCAGAGAGCACCAGACGCGACCGCCCTGAGAGCCCCCTTCTCCAAAGGAGTGTTCTTTTTGGACCGCAAGTGCCGAGTAACAATATCAAAGCAAACCCTATCAGGAAAACCATGACGGTCTCCAATGCGTCGCTCGAGTTGCCGAAGCACCGCATCCTTTAGCTGGAGCCTCAACATGCCTGGAGACAGTAACACAAGAGAGAACTCGTGGCCTTGGTCAGTCACTAGAGTGGCGAAATTCTTAGCTGTCCAGCCAAGGCGACGAAGAGAATACCGCAGGGCCGGAACGGGGCCAGCGACGGATCGCCACGTTTTCCAGGGCTGGGCAAAAACCTGATCAAAAGCGAACCTCAACTGCTGGAAACTTAAGGTGGAGGGGTGAACGCGCATTCGAGTGTTCCATATTTCTTTAGCCCAACGCAGGATGGGGGAAACTTGAATGAGCCAAGTGGGGTCCTCCTCGGGAAGCAACAAAATCGAAAGACTCCTGTCCCCAGCGCAAGGTTTCAACACGGAAGCGAAACTACGTCTGAGCCTAAGGAGTTCTCCATCACTGATACCGTGCACTTCGGAGGCATAAGTGGCAGCAGGAAGCGGCCCCGCGACCCGCAAATTCCTGCACTTACGACCCAGAGACTTCTGTAACTTATGTATTCGTTTAGCCCTAGCCTGAGCACAAGAACGCCTGCGCTTTGCCTTGGAGTCAAGGCCCTTGTGCCTGAGCGGCTTGCCGACGCTGTCGTCGGCACCGAGGTTAGGTGCAGCGCAGACGATTGGGCCAGTCAACGCGGAACCGAGCCGCCGCTGGATGGCCTGCCCCACAATCTTGCTGGAGGTCATGAGACATGCCTTGTCCTCCGCTAAGGTGGCACCGATGTCCTCAACAACTACCCTCTTGAGCTGAAGACTGCTGTCGATGATCCCGTGGGCGACTTCATTGAACGACCCGACGGCATGCAGCCCATTGTCATCAATGCGCAAAGAATAGGTAATACACGGTGGCCACGCTATACTGTCCAGCCCAGCCAAAGAATTCACTCTGATGAAGGTGGTAGCGAAGGGACATCCCGCCACCAGGCCATGGATAGCATACAGAGCGGCATAGACGTTGCCGTCGAGCGAAAGGTGTCGAGGGGCAAGATAAGCGTAACAAGCCAATCTGGAAATGGCCTGAGGCAAAACCAAGAGCATGGCACCTAGACAACACTTGCGCAACGTTGAGACTTTCGTAATACTTGAAGAAATCCCATAGGAGGGTCGCAGCATACTGTCCACTGGCAACGCCCCCCCTCCGACAGGAGGGCTTGCCGCCAGACGGTATCACTGGCCCCCATGCATTTCCCAGCCGCGAACCAGGGTCTAAAATTTTGAAACTCCCAGGCCTGGGCAAGAGGCCTGCGCAACCTCCCCCAGAGCCTATAAGGCCCAGTAAAAATGCCAATAGGACGGAACCCTCCCACAGGTTTCGGGAGTAACATGGAAACGATGATATACAACTGAGTTGGCATTATCGAGCTGATTTCCATGATGCGGTAAAGTTCCAGGAGACACTCCAGAGCGTCATCCGAAAGATAGCTAAAATGACGGAGGTGAAAGCCATCCGGGCTGACGGCCGAGCCCTCCTTATACCCCTTGCTGCTTTTGCGTAAGGTGCTGACATCAGGCAGATCGATCTCGGGGGCAGGCTCGAAATCACCCGGCGGAGATGGGGCCGAGAGCTCCGCTCGCCACAACGCCTTGAAACGGGCCGCCTCAGAAGACAAAATCAAAAGGGGTCCGAAACAATGACTTTATCATCAGCGAGAACAGTGGTGGGGGGCCAGACCCTGGGAGCTCTAGTGACCATGTGAGCCCGCCTGGCTCCCTTCCCCACTCCACACTTGATCCACTGACTCCAGGAGGCTCGACTGTTGGCCTTAGCAACTAGAGTCTCCGCCTCGACGGCGGACGCAATGCGAGTGAGCAGGTCCTTAGCATCAGGAAGAGACTGAGCGGCTCGAGCCGCGGTGCTGGCGAAGGCTTGCGCCTGTCGAAAGATCGCAGCGTGCCTGCCGGTGCTGGCCAAAACCTGAGCAGGGAGAGCAAAAACACCAGACTTCGCAGCCTCGAAATCGATCTCACGACAATCTTGCTGAAGAAGATGGCAGAAAACAATAAACTTCGCACGCAGCCAGCGGATGGCGTATAACTCGGGATGGCGAGGGCCTTTCATGTCCAGATCCGTGAGGGATTTCCACACGACACGCGGATTTTGACAGCGGTTTCCCAGGACAGGCAGCGAGGCGCCCGTGAGCTCGACCAGTTCTTTTTCCGCAAGATCGGCCCAAGACCCATAAATCCGAGTGAGATTGTCTCTGGTGGCGGCACCCTTCCCCTGACGAGCAACTTGCACAGCCTGCTCAAGCTCTTGCCTAAGTCGGCCAACATCAGCGGACGGAGCTCGGGCAGGGCCAATCACTCGATCGAAGCCAATCCGTGGCGGCTCCAGGAAAGCCACGGCACGTAAAGTGGCAAGCTGGGGGAAGAGGGTAAGACAGACAGGGGAATGCGGGGTGGGATCGGAGTCGCCGACGAGGACGACCGATTGGGCGGCCTTGCTGAGGCCGCGGCTCACCAGGAAGTAATCATTTAAGCGCATGCCTCCTGTAGTAGAACACGTGCCGATAACATCAGGAGCGAGGAGCTTGCCACGTGCCACGTCAAGGAAATCGGAATCCTGGACGCTGGGGGGCTCCACGTTGAAATCCCCTCCCACGAGCCATGGCAATCCTGAAGACGAAACGAACTCGCCCACAGATCTCAGCACATCTAAACTCACGCCAGAGAGGCCGATGCCGTGCATCAGGTAGAGGCTGGACACACACAAAACGGGCCCTCCTGGGACTTGAACAACACCTTCAACACAACGGCCCCGATCAAGTTCATGAGGCCCCGGCTGGTGTAAACCCAAGTAGGACTTGACAAAAAGGGCAACACCCCCACGAGTGCCATCATTAGGTCCAACCAGTGCGGGGCTCCAGAGGCTCTTCCAACCCTGGCGGAAGGCCCGGGCTGACGCTTGGTCGACTTCCTCGCGAGTTCGCTGGTGGCGTTCCTGCATTAGAACAACATGGGGCCGACAACTACTCAAAAAAGTTTGGCCCGACCCCCGCCCGGTGACGTTATGAGACAGATCCTGAGAGGACCCCAAGAGAGGAGACTCGACAAAACTAGTGCCTACAGGCGCGCAGAGGCTTGTAGTGGAGCTCTGGAGGCCAGAAGGGGTCATGATGGCTTTAGCACGCGCAGTCACGGAACTTAAAGCCCTCCAAAAATTACCCGAAACCTTGCCCAAGACCTCCCCCACCTTGCCCTTCAGTGTGCTAAAGGCTAGGCGTCTGAGCAGCCGCCCCAGCCGCAGGACCGCCTCCAGCGATCTCTGCAGCTTGTCGCCGCACCGACGAAGCCTCTGCTGAGCCAGCGGCCGCCTCTGCAGCGCAGGCCGCGGCCCTGGATGGGGGTGTCCGGGCAGGCTCGGGGGTCTCGGGTGCTGCCGCGGGAACTCCGTTGCCTCCTGCGCCGCCTTCAGAAACATCAGACCTACGCCTTGTACCCTGGAGACGGGCGAGCAGCGCCTTGTGGTCCTCCTTAGCTGTGTTCGTCTTCTCCAAAGCTTCTTTGAACAAAGACGCGGTGGCCTCCTGGAGGCTCTTCTTGAGCTCTGAGACCAGGTTCTGAGCAGTCGCCTTGTCCTCTTCCGAGATGTCGAGGGCGCCCTCCTCATGGTCATCCACCAAGTCGCCAAGGGTGATGGGGATCTCCTCAAACTTGCCCGACAGGATGGCACGGACAGACCACGGAGAGCCCCTAGCCTGCTCCTTGACCTCAGGGACGGGTTCAGAAAGTTTGGAATGCAACTGCGCAACCAATTGCTTGTGTAAATCTTCTGCAGCTTGACACTCAGCCTGCAAGCGGCCCACGCGTTCACGTTGCTCATCAATGGCGATCTGCATCTCGTCGTATCGCTTGACAGCCTTGGCCAAGCTGTCCTCATGCGCTCGAAGAGCATTGAAAGCCTTGGTGATCTGCAGCTGGATGGGCTGCTGCCTGTTGGCGGCCCGCCTGGCGTCGAGCACCCTGGCATAGTGAGAGGCCGTGGTGTTGTCGCCAGTCTTCTTGAGCATAGCGATAAGGGCCTCGACCTCGGCTTCTTCCAAGCCCTTGATGTCGAACTGTGTAGACTGCCCTGGCTGTGGCTGAAGACCAGGCTGAGCAGGACGAGGAAAACCACCGGCACCCTGGGGACCTTGGCCAGGCGACCAAACTCCTTGTGGGGGTCGGGGCGGGTGGCCTGGGTCCGCTCGGGGGGCTCCACAGTGTCGACACGTCGTTGATGTCGATGCGTTCTTCCTGCACGGACAGTGGGTGCACTTCCACCGCCCTTGCCGAGGGTAAAATTGAGGCCCCCCTCCGCCATTGCCGCCTTGACCGAAGCCTCCGAAGAGTTGCCCAGGTGGGACAGGGACGCGGGCGAAGGGGTTCGACGCGATGAATCCTCCTCCTCCGTTGGGTGGCTGGAAAGCCTGGCGGGGCGGCCACTGGTGTGCCACTCCACCCCAGGCTGGGGCCATCCCACCACACTGGAAAGCCATGGCACGGAAATGGTGAAGGTGAAATGCCACCAGCGCACAGCCTAGTGGAACTGGAAACTGCTCCAGCAGGAACTCACAAAGAGAAATACCTCGTCTGACCTGGCAGAGGAAGTGCGAAGGCGGGGGCCGCGGATCCCCCTTGCCAGAAAGGTCAGGTCCTGAGCACAAGCGCTACGGACTTGAGCCAAAATGGCTACGGAGGGGCCGACAAGGAAGACATTCCCCCCGAAAGGGGGTGCAATTGAAGACGAAATGGGCGGGATTCGAGGGTTGGGGTATACGGAATGCAAGACACGCGCGCCAGTAAGAGCGAACAGTCTCAAAATGATTGTTGTTGTCGTTGTTGTTGTTGCTGGTGTGTTGTTGTTGTCGTTGTTGTTGAACTGCCACTTCTACCGATTAAGTATTGTTGACCTCCCTCCCTTACCCATGATATGTTTTAATTGAAATGTGCCCCCTTCTGGGCTCGCACCCTGTTCTTTTTCAAAGGAAACTTGATGTCACCAAACTGCAATGTTGGGCCCCGAGCTACAGAAACAGCTGCTCCCACCTGAGATTTCCTCACAGTGTATTACAAAGCCGCGCTCTCGCGCAGATTTTCCTCACAAGTAATGCAGAATTCGCGCTGTCGCGTGGACTTCCTCGCAATTTATTCAGACGCCGCGCCCTCGGCACTCAGGAATCACGCTCTCGCTTTGGCCTCTCTTGCGATTTACGTGGGAATCGTGCTACCGCTCGAGATTTCCTCGCGGTTCATGCAGTACTCACGCTTCAACAACACGCCTTCTTGACCTGGCCGCTTGGGCTTGCCTTTCTCACCCGCCCGTTAGGGTCTACCCGCCCGATGGGCCCGCCTGGTTCTGCCACGTGCTTTCTGCTCCTAGCCTCCCTCCTGCTAATTCCGTGCTCCATCCTTCTCCCTCCCCATTCCATCCGTCCTCTCTTCCCCTATTTCGAAAACTAAACTAATTACACGCAACAGGTAAGAAAATGTACCCCCAGGGGGTACGATCGAAGACAAAGAGGGCGGGTACCGAGGGTTTGGGATATACGTATTGAGCGGCACGCCGGCAGGTAACAGCGGACTGTCTTAAAATGTCTGTTGTTCTCAAATCTCATTTCTACAGAGTGATCATGTTTGATCCCCCCTTCCGGTAACCATTGTATGTTTCCAGTTAGAGCGCTTCTCCCGAGGCTCGCACCTTGTTTTTAGCAAGGGGCAGGACACCTCACCAAACTGTGCTGTTGAGCTTCAACGTACAACAACAACGGCTCCTGCCTAATACATTCTTGCAATGTATTCCCAAGTCGCGCTCTCGCGCTGGACTTCCTTACAATAAATACAAGAATCGCGCTCTCACGTGGGCATTCCTCACAATTGATTCAAACGCGCCCTCGACACTCAGGAATCACGCTCTCTCACGATTTATTTGAAAATCGCGCTATCGCTCGAGACTTCCTCGTGACTCATGCAGGACGTCCTGCGAAATCGAACGCTTCCGCAGGCCCACCTTCCAAACACATGGCAGACTTCCACAATTTCGCCTACCAGTGCAGATAAGGCTGAGACTGGCGCAGGCTACGCCATGATCGATTCACTACTCACTACTCTTCTCATCATCTCATGTCGTGATTACTTACTGCGTATCGGCTCGGCCAGAGTAACTGTTTAACATAATTTGACGAGTCGGTAAATCTATGTATGTATATATATATATAGAGATGGAACAGATTCCATTGACGAAACGATATGTCTACATATGGGAGGCCAATCGATCAATCAACACCGGCCTGGCAACCAATCGATCGACCAATGAAGTGATGAAGTAATGCATAACCGACCGGATGCATTAGCAATGTTACGAGTGCTTCGCTTGGGCTCAGTCAGTCTCTGAGAGGCGGCCCCACCAACCTGAAAACAAGACAGCTAGCCTCGAGTCCTGATCATCCGATATGGCACAAGAAGTCCAGATCCCCGAAAGGCAAACCCAGCCTTACCTCGTCTGATTCAAGCTCGCCTGCACTGAAAGCACATGAAAACACTGGCGCGTCGAGACGCACGGGAAAGAAAATGTCGAGGGAAGGGGCATCCCCTCTGATCTCCACTGGGAACGGCCTTGCCTTCAAACCCCGCTGGGTGAATGCCTTGAGAACTTGCCAACCTGCGCCTCTGAGAAAGTCAGTTCAGAACCGACACCCTGACCCCTCCCGTACACTGCAGCCGAGCTGTTAAAATGAGGACACTAAATAAGGAACGAAGCCCTTATTTGGTCCCAAAAGCGCCTGCGTGGACAACGGACGCTAGAGGAGCAGCCATGGAAGGACCTAAAGAATAGCGAGCCCCTTCCGAACCCAAAGCGGTCCTTATGTCAGCGCCTTGGCTGTATCCAAACAAGTTGTTCGAGCTGCGCCCGTGGCGACGTGGATCCTCTGAAGGCCACCGAGAGGACCCTGCGTCCCCCATATGGGGGGGGCACGTGCACAAGAGCGGGCTCGGCAGGATAGCGGGAGAAGAGATTGGAGGCGCGGCACTCTTCACCACCGTCGTCGTCGGCGTCGTCGTCGGCGTCGTCGTCGTCGGCGTCGTCGTCGGAGTCTGCGTCGTCGGCGACGTCTGCGTCTCCGTCGGTCGGCAGCGGCCGTCGGCCGCGGAGGACGACGACGACGCGGTGTCGGGCACCACGCGTTGTCGGTGCAGGTGGGCCATGCGAGTGGGCAGCGCAAGTGGACAGTAGTTCAACTGCGCCGCCCTCTTGGCAGGGACCCTGTAGCGTCTCTACTCCAAAGACCCTTGGGAGGCTCTGGAAGCCACGGAGATTCCATCCCCGTAGGGGCCCTGGGGGCACCCTGGACATCTTGGGGGGATCCTGGAGGCTCCTGGGCACGTTGATCGTGCGGCGGGCGGTCCCAGATTCTCCCCCTTCGCGATCCCATCCTGTGGAGGGCATCTGCGGTCCGACACCGTCTTGCTGCATCCGCTCGGAAAAATGTTCGGAGCCTCCCTCTGGAGTCCCCAAGAGGCCCCCGGAAGCCCCCGGATGCTGCCAGGAGGACCCCAGAAACCACTGGCACAATGACGGTGCTGGTGGGCGCACCATGCTCTTGCACCACCACCTCGGGGAAGCGCTTAGCGATCGCACACTGCGCTCCTGCGACACTTGTTTTGTCGCAGCGGCGGAAACCTTAGCCGCGTTCAAAGGCAGACGTGCGGGCGGCGGGAGGGAGAGGAGCGCGCGGGAGAGGGGACGAGCACGCTCAGAACATGCAGTCCTTGTGCGTGAGTGCCACAGCGCATGCACAGCGAGGAGGAGGAATTCCTTACAGGAGGCGTTCCCGCGACACACACACACATGCACACACACACACACACACACCTGCGGACGGTCCGAGAGTGCCCATCCGCCCCACCCCCACTGCGGAGGCCTCGAGAGTCTCCCGGAAGCCCCTGTTCCCTGCGGAGCTCCTGGAGGTTCCTGGGCGTACTGGCGGTGGCGACGGGCGGGCGGTCCCACACCGCCCTCCTGGGCGACACCGCACCCTCCTGCCGCGGGACCTCCCCTGGGGAGCGAGGCCGTGCACGGCAACAGCACAGCCGAACACCGACCGAACCGACAGCGAAACCGAAAGCGAAACAGACCGAAGTCGAGAGGCCGAAAGCAACCTAACCGACCGAACGCAACCGACTGCGACGCAACCGAACCGACCGAACCGCGAACACCCTTGGGGAGGCCTCTCAAGCCGCTGGGACGAGGCCCCTGGGAAACCTTCGAAAGATGTGCGGTGCCGCGGCGTCCTCCCCCCCAACTTCTGCAAATCATAGCCCCATGGAAGTCACTGGAGGCTCCCTGGAAGCATCCAGGGGTTTTCGGGAATTCCTCGAATCGTCATGGAGGGGATGCGCTCCCATGTCGCTCTGAAGAATGATGTTCGAGCATGAACTCTGAATTCGCCTGTTACAATGGTGCGCCCACCGCGGTGCATGGATGTACATTTGGGGAGTCTTTGGGGTCAGGGAGAACCAGTGGCAAAAACAACTGATAATTACTTTGCGGGAGTCATGAGCGACAGAGACCTCTGCTATCCTCAGCGATTCTACGTATATGTCGCTCCAGGTCTGCACGATTGTGGTGCGCATCCAGTTATGTCCATGTGGAAGCCACATGCTGCCAACGCACGGGGTATGGGTATGTACTGCACGTAACCCAATTCCGCTCTGGGGATCTCGATACCGCAGGAAATTTACCGCAGGGCACACTGCACGAAACGTATCGCAGTGCGAGTCGAGATCAGTGCAGTGCATGAGTGAGGTGGCGACATCCGAGCCCTACCCCCACCAACTATCCATTCTCCTGGATCGATGGGAGGCGGGGGTGGGGTTCAGATTTCGCCACCTGCTCGACGAATTCCGAACCCTATCCCCGCCGCTCATCGAGTTGCCTGAATCGTTGATCGGGGAGGGTCGGGCGACGAGGCCAAATCTTCCCACATCGGTCCCTCCCGGACCACTCGCAAGGCCCATGTGGTTGAATTTTTCACTCCAGCCCCGTGTTTCATGGTCCCGGGGCCCGACAGTTCCCACCAGTTGCCGAAAATAGCCAAAAACCTGTTCGCCGATTTTTGTTGGTTCGCCACCCTCGTCGGAGGCGGAGGGTTCGTACTTCGCCGACGATGGGTCACTTCTCCACCCTCCTCGTCCCCTCCTCTCTGCCGGAAGAGGGAAGGGGTCAGGGAGGTGGTCGTGGTGTATATTTTTGGGCCCCGTACACTTCGGCCCTCGTGGACCTCCTTGGCGGCGCGCAAAATTGGGGTGGCGGATGGCTTCTTAGAAGCAGGCTGCTCCTTAGAAGACGCCGGCTTCATGCCTACAGATCAGGCTCGCGCCTTCTAAGAAGCAGGTACTTCTAAGAGGCCCTCACCCCTCCCCCTCTGCGCGTGGCTGACCCCCTCCGCGCTAACCCCCGCGCTTCCGGCCAACCGGCCCGCACCCCCCACGCGGCCGGCCGGCCGGCGGCACCCGCAGGCACCGCAGCCGCGAAGCGACCCTGCCGGCGTCGCGGGGTGCGCAGGAGACCCAGACGTGCTGGCCGCGCGCCATAGCCACCTCCCCTACCGACGGCTCTGCTCGGCGGCGAGCCCGGGGAGTGTCGGGATCGAGGGAGGTTCGAGGTTTTCGGGCGTCGCCGTCGGTTCTCGGCGGTTTTCCAACATCGGGATGCGCTCCAGTAGCTGCGCCTCGCCGAGAGCGTTTCGGGGGTGCCTGGCGAAAGAACAAAAACAACTTAATTACATGTTTTGTCTGAGGTCCGCGCGGATGTCTTGGATCGGCGCTGGAACCCCCTACCTGTTGCGAATAGCTCGAAGGGGGTGCGTGGCGCTGGAGGCGCCGCCAGGGGGGTCCAGCGCCGATCCAAGAAATTCGCCCGGACCTCCGAGAGATTATGTTTGTACAGTTGTCGTTCTTCCAGTTGAGCAGAGAGCGACCGTCCCAGCATTCCCATAGGCCTGCCACGACGTGTTTTATATTGATAAGCGAAACAATGTTCTCGGAACGAAAGCCGTCTCCTTGGAAGAACATGGAGCCGGCGCATTAAAAGAAGGCGGTCTCAACCAAAAACGTGCTGAGAACGTTTGGTGGAAACCACAAAAGGGTTCTTGGAACACCCTGTGGCGGGCCTGTAGGCACGTCAAGACGCTTCGCCCCCGCTTGACTCGATGATCTTCAGGACGTGTGTTAGCGCCAGCGTGTGCTTGTTCCACCGAAGCCCTCCAACGCAACGTAGGCATGTGTGAGGGCCGAGACTGGCGTGCGAATGATCGGCCAAGCTCGACGAGGTAAACAAACAATGAGCTCACACACGTCCTGAAGATCACCGACTGACGTGCCCCTCCCCCGCACATCTGGCGCCTCAGGGAAATCGGCGCGGCCAGCGTGCCGTGACTCCTGGCCCCTGGAGGCCGGGTTCGGGCCGCGGGGCCGGCAGAACACGGCTCGGGAGGTGAGAAGACGCCCCCTGGGGAGTATCTCCTCATTCGCGGCGATCACGGGCGAGAGGGGGGAAAGGGCGGGGGGGCCGTCAGAAAACGGCTCGGGATGAGAAGCCGCCCACTGGGGAGCATCTGTTCATTCGCGGCGATCACGGGCGACAAGGGGGGGGAGGGATAACGCAACGCGCCCCCTCATCCGGCCGTGTGGGTCCCCACAGACCGCGGTAGTGCCGGGGACGCACATGAGGGGGGTGGGGAACGTTAAGTTCTGGGAGGGGGATGGGGGGGGGCATAACGCGAGTTAAGGCCAACAGGATAAAACAACCTTTCTACGGAAGGGGTCGAGCTGTCGTGGGGCCCACGCACCCAAAACTCGCAGCGCCAGATGTCTGTCCCCCGCTGCGGGCGGGCGTTGTCCTCCCCCTGTACGCTTCCCCTCCTGGTGCCTCCTCCGCCTCCACCTGTCGGCGGCGAGGCTGGGGGGAAGTGAGAAGAGGCTGGCCTTCTCAGAAGGCTCGGAGGGCCTCGGGACTTCTGAGATTTCTCTGCCTGTCCCGAAGACACCGATACCTTCTCAGAAGGCCATGGCGCTTCTGAGAAGCCCCACCGCCTTCTGAGAAAGCCTTCTCCCTCTCACTTCCCCACGGGCGCGCCGCCGACCTGGTCCTAGCGCCCACCCTTGCTGTCTTTCTGATCCTGGTGCTTCACCCACCCGGCTCCCCAACCTGCCAACACTAATGCGTCTTCACCTGGGAAACCGGTATACGAGACTCCCAAGGCGAAACGCTCCGATTGTTTAACTGCGGCACCGCTTGGATGGCATCGAAGCCTATAACAACATCACCGAACATTGGACATATGTTTGCCGACACATGGCCATGTTTGTCATCACAATGGTATGACGATAAATGGCGTCGCGTCTTCACAATGATTGGCGCCGTGTCGTTCACAATGACCGTCACGCGCTATGTTCCGATAGTGTTGAAGGTATCTTGCATTGCCACAGGCTAAACTCTGGAAGCCGACATCGAATGTCATGTATATCATGCTGGTTGGCGTTGAAAACAGTGACGACAAGGAACGGACGCCCAAACGGAAATGCCACCTCGGAATGATGTGTGGCAAGCAGGTCCCGGTAAATCAGCTCTCGGCGACCACCAATGCCGTCTGCATACAGGCACCAGCAGCTTGATTCGTGATTGATGTCGCGCCTCCAAGACAATCAGCGGTTCTGTAAACGTACCAAATAAATCGGCTTGCAATTCATACGTAAGTTCGGGATTGGGGCTTGGGGCGTAAGGTGCGCATCAATTCCGTATGGCGGTTGCTCTTACAACTGATCTGATCTACAATGACCGTATGACCATGTCAGAGTAAGGGGGCCGAACGGTCATTCATTGTCCCTGGGTGCGTGGCTGAAGAGGGGATCCGTGGTGAGGATTCTGCTTGTTGCGTTATTGTGTTGTTGCGTTGTTGTTATTTGTTGTCGTCGTCCCACCCGCGACCCACCCGCGACCCACCCCGCGACCCACCCCGCGACCCACCCCGCGACCAACCCCTCGACCCACCCGCGACCCAATTGCGACCCACCCGCGACCTACCCGCGACCCACCACGCGACCCATCCGCGACCCACCAACGCCCCACCCGCGACCCAATTGCGACCCACCCGCGACACACCCCGCGACTCCCCCCGCAACCAACCCGCGACCCATTTGCGACCCACCCGCGACCTACCCACATCGGTTTAACGAAAAAATCGGCGGCTGCGGCGGGCTCGTTGTTGAATGTGTGAAACTTTGGCGCCTGCGGCGGGCTTCTCCGGAGTCTCGCAGACTGCCGACGTCCCCACCGCCCCCTCACTCTTATCCACATTTGCGGGGTGCTACGTATTGATAACCGCCACCGTGCCGCGAGGCGCGAAGTGGAATTTTCTCCAGGCGCTCGTGTGTCCTCTGTTCTCTGTGCTCAGGACTCTGGGATTATAGTACTCTAAAGGCTGAGGCCTCAAATACTGACATTTCCTTGGCGTTCCCCTTGGACCGCCTCGCATGACGCTTCCAGAGGCCAGAGGGCCCCAAGACGGGCCAGAGGGCCCCAGAAAACTCCCAAGAGGGTCCAAGAGGCTTCCAAAACAGCCCAAGAGCGCTCCAAGACGCCCAAGACGGCCCAAGAGGCCCCAAAAAAACCCCAAGAGCGCTCCGCGAGGACCCCCAAGAGGGCCCAAAGAGGCAAACATCGTTGATCTCCCTTGTGTGTTTCGATGTGTCGCGTTCTCGCGTGTTCTGGCTTCCGACTCCAAGATGGCCCCCCAAGGCCGCCCCAACACAGCCCAAGAGGCCCCCTGGAGGGCCCACAGGCGGTCCAAGAGGGCCCCAAAACAGTCCACGAGGCGCCCAAGAACGCCCAAGAAAAACCCTAAACGGCACCAAAAGGGACCGAAGAGGAGGAACACGAACCGATACTTCGAGTCATCCGCCCCAAGAAGCCCCAAAGAGGGCCCAAGAGGCCACCAAGAGAGCCCAAGAGGCCCCCTAGAGGCCACACGGGATCCCGAGAGGCTCAAAAAGAGACCCAACAAGAAGCCCCCACACAGCCCCCAAGAGGCGTCAAAACTGTCTCCAAGAGGCCCCCGAGATGCCTCCCACGATATCCAAACAACCATCCAAGAGGCCTCTAACCCACAACCCGGGTACGGCGGCGGGATGGGGGAGGGGCCGAATGTCACTGTATGTATATATGTGTACACACCTATACACATGTGATGTGTATATACATATAGCAAGTACGGACGCTTCTAGGCGGCCAAGCAGCGTCAGCTGTATTGATACATCTTTCCTGTGTGCGCGCTCGAGAGGCTTCCACAGGCCACGAGTTCGGGGCACGGCGTCGCGCCCCGCTGAGACATCAGCCAGCACAGATCCCACAACAGGTAATGTACAAAAGTGGACCGAGAGAAAAGGGTCGGGATGGGAGGGTCGGAGCTTGAGCAGTACGGCCGCGAAGAACGCGGTGCGGCCGCCTGCCCGCTCCCCTCCTCGCTTCACGATGTTAAATCTACCAGCAAGTACGGGCGCTTCTAGGCGGCCAAGCAGCGTCAGCTGTATTGATACATCTTTCCTGTGTGCGCGCTCGAGAGGCTTCCACAGGCCACGAGTTCGGGGCGCGGCGTCGCGCCCCGCTGAGACATCAGCCAGCACAGATCCCGATTCCCAAACGGGCAGACTGGCCGCCAGGCCGGAGCCCCACGGGGCTTCCACTGAAAGAAGAAACTGAGAACCTACGGGCACAGAATCTCTCCGAGGCGCAATCCATGCATTTGCTCCGAGGAATGGGCAAGGACGGCGGCGGCAGCGCGAGCGAAGGGCGGGGGGTACGCGGCAGCCAGGCTGGTCCATTTGCGACCGCCTGGCGCCGTCCCCGACAATTCGATGTGGTGCTCCCCAGTGCGAGAGCAGATCACATTCTTTCCATTGCACCAACGAGTGAGGGGTTCAAAGCTGGAAACGTTCCACCCCTGAAGCCTGGCGGCTTTCCGCCACCGGGCCCCGTACTGACAGAGGTGGCACACAACGAAGTCAGACTCGGGCTGAGCTCCAAGACGGGCTAGTCTGGGCGCCGCCCAAATCAGGGAGGTCTGGGGATTCTCCAGAAGAACAGGCACTCCGAGATCATTGGCCAACGAGATGATGCGGCACGAACAACTGAGGGTCGCACTCCTACTCGAACTCTAGCGGATTCGCTCTCGCTGAGATCGGGCAATCCCATGGGCGAGGCAACATCTCGGAGGGGCTTGCGAAGGGCCCGTGTCCATGTCGTACACGGGGTACCCAGAAAAATCCCCCAGATGAGACCGCACTTGATCCAGCCCGAGACGAGCCTTTCAAACGTTTTATCTAGATGTTCTTCAAAGGGGCCATGCAGGAGGTCCAGGCTGAGGGCTCCAAAACCCTCGGCCCTGAGGGCCTTCGCGACCATCCCTGTCCCACCAACAAATTCCAAGAACACTCCGTGCGCCTACGCTTGCGAGAGGCTTTCAGTTCTCGAGCGAGCAGCCGCTTCAAGTGACGCTGGACCTGCGCCGGCGAAGCTATGGCAGCGAGGCTCCGATCAGCGCCTGCGCGGGCGCGGGCAGCTGCTGCCACAGGCGCGGCCGCTGCGTGAGGGCGGGCCCCAGCTCGACAATCTCTAGCAGGTTGGCGTGCACGAAGCGGCCTAACACGAAGACCCAGTCGGGAACTTTGGTCATGGCACCCTGCAAGTAGGCCTCCTTGGCATAACGCTTCATGCTGCCCGGCGAGGCCCGCCGGCCGTGCCTCTGGGTTTGCTCCAGCGTCCTCCGGCCCTCCAGCAGATCCCAGCTCGCCCCGCCGCGTCGCAGCGCGTAGAGGGTCGGGTCGAGGGCCTGGAGCTGCAGCAAGTCCGCGAACTCCCTGAAGCGGTCGCGCAGCGCAGGCAGCGTGAAATCCCAAAGGCTCTGGCCGAAGCCCACGGCGGCCTTGAGGCCGGCGAGCAGCGGCCACAATTGCCGGTCGAGATCTATCACTACACTCTCGTTGTACAACCCGGTCTTGCCTGGGCGGCCGCCGCTGGTGGGGTGCAGGAGCAGCGCCCAGCAAGCCGCCGAGGCCGCTGCCTGCGCCGCTGGGCGCACAAGAGAGCCCCCTCGCAGCCCCTGCGCCTCGAACGGCCTCAGGTAGCAGCTGAACGAAAGCAGGATCCATATCGCCATGCGTCGGCGCCCGCTGATGGCCAACAGCCCAGCCAGCGCTGCTGCCGCGAAGTATGGAAGCGGCACCCGAGTCATCGAGGGCACGCGACGCGCCCAGGCTATCGAGCTCCTTGTGGCGCGCGGCAGATGGGCCTTCCACGAGCCCTGGAGGCCTGGCAAGAAGTGCGCCAGGGACGCCAGCAACAGGGACCCCTGGCTCGCGGGGGCCCCGCACTCGAACTGGTAGTTCAGGAAGCGGGTGGCCACCGGGTCGAGTTGGTCGAAGTCCCTCCAGTCCAGGCGGCTCCAGGGCGCTGAGCTGTCCCATCGGCGGCCGCTCGGCCATCAGGCGACCCGCCAGGGCGGCGCGGCGGCCGCGGGCCTCCAAAGCAGCTGGCGGGGGCCTCCGCGCGGGCCGGCGCAGGACCAGCGGCCGCGCAGCCGCTGGGCGCCGCCGCGCCGCCATGCGCGGGAGGCTGCCAAGCGCGGGCGTCGGAGTCCGAAAACCAGGTGCGACGCCCTCGAGAAAGAGCGTCGGCAGGGTTGCGTTCTGACGGAATCCACCTGCAGTGCAATCTCGTTCCCGTAGCAAGTGACATCATACAAATTTTGAGCAATGGAAGTTGTAGGTATGCTGAGGCCGTTCTCCCCTTCGCCACGGCCAGACACAACGGCATATTATCGACCAGCGCCAGAACCCGTTTGCCTCGGCAGGCTGAGGACCTCAAGAGGTGCTTGTAGGCAACTACCAGGGCGTCGGCCTCCAACCCCAAGATGTTCTGGCCCGCCTGGACCTTCGTAGCGACTACGCCCCTCCAAGACTTAGCATCCAAGAGACCTGCGGGCACCTCGTCGAACTCCTTGAGCTTATTACCAAGATCCAAGATCAAGGGGCCCTCGTTGTGGAGCTCCATGTCGGGGTCCTCGGGGAGCTTGTCGGGGCCCAGCGTGCCAGGCGAATCCGAGTCGAAATCCAACTGACTGCGATCAAACACGACCTCCCTTCCCGCAGGCTCGCAGGGGCCAGCAGCAAATGACGATGCATGGGGTGAGCGGGTCGAAGCAGAGGAGAGAAGAGCTCTATCTCTGGCGCGCGCCCCACCCTCCACTCGGTACCGCCACCGCTCGCAGAGACGCCCGCAGCGGGCGATGAGGTCGCCTGAGGCCTGCCGACGGCAAACGCCCAGCCCCTCCTCGCTGGCGTCACTGGCGACTAGCCTCGTCGCCCAGGGCGCGGTGAGGTCCGCCACAAGGAGCGGCAGCAGGCAGCGAGCGCGCCACAGCTCAGTCCGCACGGAGGGCCAGAACGTCTGCACCTCCGTGCCGGACGCTATCATGAAGGCGTAGGTCGCGCTGAGGAGCCCCAGCGCCTCGCGCCTCACCATCGAGGCCCAGGTCAGGTGGCCCACCAGCACGCGCACGAGGTGCCCTGAAGCGCGACCGCGCCTGAGCAGCTCCTCGATGGCGAGCTTCAGCCTCCAGACAGAGCGCCCCTTGATGGCGCGCCAGCGGCCCTGCCTCAGCTCCATCCCCAAGAAGCTGCAAGTGTCCGAAGCCCGATCAGGCTCATGGACCATGGACTCTCACGCCAGCGCCCTCTAACTCCGCGGTGATGCGATCCAGAGCGCGATCGGCCTCCGACTCGTCGCCGCTGACGGCCAGGTAGTTGTCCACGTATCCTGCGACGGCGGCCTGGCCCTGCGGCTCCACGACGACGCCGGGGAGGCCGTCTTCGATGATGAGGTGGCCCGGCACGCCAGCCCGCGAGACCGCGGTCCGCAGAGCCAGCTGGCAGAGGTGCAGCGCCCAGGAGAAGCCCATCGGCAGCACGACCAAGCAAGCCTGCACCCTGGTGGCATCGGGGAGTCCCGCGATGCCGCGTGCCTCCAGGTGCCGCCTGTCGATCGGCGGAAGCCTGAAGTAGCGGCACAAGCCCTCGGGCATCAGCAGCCGGTAGAAGGCGTTGTCGATGTCTCCAGCCGCGACGACCACCTTGCCTCCTGGCGCCTCCAGGTTCGAGAAGGCGGCAGCGCTCGGCAACGTGGTGGCTGGGGGGTCCGTGAAGTACGCATTCGCAGTACGAGTATCAAAAATTAGCCTCAGACGGTTGCTCTTCTTTGCCACGCAGAAGACTCCAATCGGCTTGATACGAGGGTCCTCCGCCTAGAAACAAATCATCTTCCGCTTCAACATCTCAGCAAGGAAGTCGGCGAACGTCGCCGGAGAGAAGGCAAGGTGGGGGTCGACATACGGCCCGCGAGGGCAAACCTGCTGCAGGAGGGCGTCCGCCTCCTCGCGACCACGCAGCATGCTCGAGCTCCATGCCCTAAGCCACTGAGCGTCTGGGCCAGCCACGACCTTCGTGAGCGGCACAGGGGTCGTCGCCGACGTCGGGCCACGAGATCAGGTCCCGCGAGTAGGGTCGGCGAGGCCCCCCCGTTGCGTACAGCGGGGAGCCAGAGAGAAGATCCGAAAGAGCTCCTTCGGGAAACCCTTCGCCCTCAGCCAGCGGCTCGAGGCAGGCGAAGGTGGACTGGATGTGCGCGAGAGACGCCCGCTGGCCTTCAGAGACTCCGAGGGCTGACGGCTGGGCCTCAGGGGCACACGCAGCGTTCATGACGTCGATGGCGTCGTTGGCCCAGTCCTGCCAAGGAGCATCATCAGAAGACTGACGGTGACCGCGGCGGCTGCGCACAAAACTGGAGCCCTCGCGAGGGCGGCCCAAGAACGGCAAGGGGAAGATGTCCCGCTGGCGCCCTCCTGGCTCCGCACGGCGCGAGGGCTGAGGTGGCCCGTCAGCTGAGGCGTCAGGGCCCGATGGGCTGGTTGGCGGGAGCGGGCGCCCAACTCCGCTCCCCGCTCCGAGGCTACTTGTCATCCTTGCCAGAGCCCTTGTCGCCCTTGGACCCCTTCTTCTTGCGGGCCAAGTCGCGCTCCTCTCTGGCTTTGCGCTGCTCCTTCCTGTAAGCATTCATCTTCGTGAGCTCGTCCTTGATGTGGTCCTGCAGCATCGGCGCGACGCACGCGTTCCCGCGCAGCTGGTCCGTGCCGAGCAGCACGCGTGCGTCGAGGCTGCCTGAATCAGCTGCCGGGGCGACGCGGTCCCTGTAGCGCTCCTCCTGGAGCTGCACCGACCTGGCCAGCATCTCGCCCGAGGCGAGATTTGCCACATTCAGCTGGTCGTAGATCACCATGCGCTCGAGGGTCCTGCACGCCCGCTCGTGCTCGTCGACGCCGGGCTCGTGCCCCTGCAATCGCGTCTCCGAGAGCCAGCGCGAGTGGCGGACCAATGAAGTGCCGCCGTGAGCCTCCATGAACTTGAGGACCCACAGCGCCGTCCGCGGACCCCTGACTGGCCAGTCGGGAAAAGCCCCCTCGGTCATGTTCATGACCGCGCTGCGGTAGTCCGCGTGCCGCTGCCCCTGCAGGTCGTGCGTGACGGGCTGGATGCGAGCGTCAGCTGGCGCGGCCGCAGCCGCCGCCGCTCCCAGGCCTCCAGCTGCGGCAGCTGGCCCTGCAGCTGCGGGCGCCGCTACCAGCGGCGGCGGGGGGCCTGCCAGCGCCGGGGCGCCTGCCACGGGCGCCGCTGGGCCGCCAGCGAGCGCAGCGGCCAAGCCAGCCACTCCAGCCGCCACGGCGGGCCCACCGATCCCGGCCGCGGGCGCCGCGGGGGGGGCGGCAACCAGCATCCCAGCGGGCGGCCCCACGCCACCAGCAGCGAGCGCCGCAGCCGCCGCGCCTCCGGCAGGCGCGATGCCAGCGGCGCCAGGCCGAGGGCGAGCACCGCCTGCAGCGCCAACCAGGTTGGGCATCACCGCGTCCCCACCGCCCAAGGCGACGCCCATCCTCGCAGCTCCCGCGGCCAGCACCTGCGCGACCCGCGCGGGCGCAGGGACGCCCCTGAAGCCGTGCACGTGCATCCCAGCTGCAGCTGGAGGGCACGCGCCCATGCGTCCGCCTTCGCACCGCAGCCAGCGGCGCACCTCAGCGGCGGCGAAGAGGTCCTCCTCGTAGCTGTCGTCGTCCGGCGTGAGGGCACACGCCAGGCCAGAACCGTCGGGCGCGAGCACCACCAAGCGCTCGTGCCACACGTTGGCGTACCCCACGTACTCGACCAGGACGAAGTCCCCTTCCTGCAGACCCAGAGCCGCTATCGGATGCCGCGCAGCGGCCGCCGCCGCCATGCTAGCGGGTCAGCTGTGGCCTCGAGGCTCGCAGAGCCGCCACCTGAGCCGCCGCCAGCTGCGCCGCTGAGGCCGGCGCCTCTAAGGCCGCCGTGGGCGGCCGCGCGGGGACGTACGCCGGCGCAGGGGCCCCAGGTGTCGCGGGTGCGCCCCGCCTGCCAAAGGCCCAGCCAGCGGCGCCCACCGCGGCAAGGCTGGCCAGCCACGCAAGGCTGGCTCCCAGCAGCCCGGGCCGCGGGACCTCCGACACCGAGCCGCCTGGGCACGCCAGCCGCGGCTCGCAGGTGCAGGAGCAGGAAGGGCACGGGGGCGGCGCCGGGCACGCCGGGCACTGCGCACCCCAGGCGGCGCCCCAGGCCGCCGCGCCGGCGGCGAACCCCCGCGTCGCCTCGCGGAGGATGAGGCCCCCGGGGCCCATCCGAGGCCCGCCCCCTCCGCTCGGAAGCCCCTGGGGCCTCGGAGCTTGAGCAGTACGGCCGCGAAGAACGCGGTGCGGCCGCCTGCCCGCCCCCCTCCTCGCTTCGCGATGTTAAATCCGCCGACCCTGTCGGCGTGTGTGAGGGGCTTTTCCGTTCGAGCCGTCATCTCCGTCATTCTTTGTACTCGTCGTCTCTGTCCTTCCCTTTCCTTGGGAGACCTCTTCCCCTGGGCTCCAGCCAAGCCGACCTTGAGCAACCTCGTAATTGAGTCGAAGGGAAGCCCCTTCCCTTTGATCCCTCCCCCGCCGGGAGGGGGGGGGGGGGTAGCGACCCCCCCCCCGGGTCAGAGACCTTGAGCAACCTCGTACTTGAGTCGAAGGGAAGCCCCTTCCCTTTGATCCTCCCCCGCCGGGAGGGGGGGGGGTAGCGACCGCATGTGGGCCCAATCCCAACCCACTGGGCCCAATCCCAACCAACCGGGACCAATCCCAACCAGTGCGAAAAGCAAACTGGGCCCAATCCTACAATAGGATTTTAATTGTAGAGAAGCCCAAGACGACTGCGAAGACCAAGTGACACCCCTTATGTCAACGCAGAGGATCTGGAAACCAACATGCGTGCTCGAGTTGGAACTGGTCTCAATTTTGGTCAGCGCACGAGCACTACGTTAAGATGAGCAAGAGGGCACCGAAGCGTAAGCAAACACGCACCGAATTGCATCGATTCTAAACTATGCAAATGGATCCTCCCAGTAGTAGTAGTAGTAGTAGTAGTAGTAGTAGTAGTAGTAGTAGTAGTAGTAGTAGTCGTAGTAGTAGTAGTAGTAGTAGTAGTAGTAGTAGTAGTAGTAGTAGTAGTAGTAGTAGTTAGTAGTAGTAGTAGTAGTAGTAGTAGTAGTATAAGTTGTAGTAGTAGTAGTAGTAGTAGTAGTAGTAGTAGTAGTAGTAGTAATCGTAGTGTAATAGTAGTAGTAGTAGTAGTAGTAGTAGTAGTAGTAGTAGTAGTAGTAGTAGTAGTAGTAGTAATAGAAGTAGTGTAGTAGAAATAGTAGTAGTGCTCGTAGTAGTAGTAGTAGTAGTAGTAGTAGTAGTAGTAGTGGTGGTGGTAGCAGTAGTAGTCGAAATCGTAGTCGTTAGTAGTGTAGTAGTAGTAGCAC
>CAUYUJ010021951.1:22500-37500 GCA_963575745.1 Prorocentrum cordatum | reverse complement strand
AGAATCCGAAGGAGTCCTGAGGAATTCCGAAGGAGGAATCCAAGGGAATTCCGAAGGAGGATTTCAAAGGAATTCCGAAGGAGGATTCCAAAGGAATTCCGAAGGAGGAATCCAAATGAATTCCGAAGGAGGAATCCAAAGGAATTCCGAACTAGGAAGCCAAAGGAATTCCAAAGAATTCCGAAGGAATCCCAAGGAATTCCGAAGGAGTCCTAAAGAATCCTCAGGAATTCCGAATTCGAAGGGATCCGGAGGAATTCCGAAGATCCCATCCGTGGTTGGAATTGGTCTCATTTTTGGTTGGGTTGGAATTGGTCTCATTTGTGGTTGGAATTGGTCTCTTTTCTGGTTGCAATTCGCTCCGAACGGTTGGAATTGGGACTAGTCGGTTGTAATTCGTACCATTTAGGGTAGCGACCCCCCCCCCGGGTCAGATACGACGCCCCCCCCTGGGACTCCTCTTCCCCTGGGCTCCAGCCAAGCCGACCTTGAGCAACCTCGTAATTGAGTCGAAGGGAAGCCCCTTCCCTTTGATCCCTCCCCCGCCGGGAGGGGGGGGGGGTAGCGACCCCCCCCCCGGGTCAGATACGACGCCCCCCCCTGGGACTCCTCTTCCCCTGGGCTCCAGCCAAGCCGACCTTGAGCAACCTCGTAATTGAGTCGAAGGGAAGCCCCTTCCCTTTGATCCCTCCCCCGCCGGGAGGGGGGGGGGTAGCGACCCCCCCCCGGGTCAGATACGACGCCCCCCCCTGGGACTCCTCTTCCCCTGGGCTCCAGCCAAGCCGACCTTGAGCAACCTCGTAATTGAGTCGAAGGGAAGCCCCTTCCCTTTGATCCCTCCCCCGCCGGGAGGGGGGGGGGGTAGCGACCCCCCCCCCGGGTCAGATACGACGCCCCCCCCTGGGACTCCTCTTCCCCTGGGCTCCAGCCAAGCCGACCTTGAGCAACCTCGTAATTGAGTCGAAGGGAAGCCCCTTCCCTTTCATTCCTCCCCCCCCCCCGAGTCAGATACGACGCCCCCCCCCCGTACCGACCTTGAGCAACGTCGTCATTGAGTCGAAGGGAAGCCCCTTCCCTTTCCCTTCCCCGACGGGGGGGGGAGAGGAGGTCCCGGGGGGGGTCCCGGGGGAGTCCCGGGGAAGTCCCGGGTCAGATACGACACCTCCCTCCCCCACCTTCTCGTCCTTCTCCCCGTTCCCCCAAACCATCCCACAGCCCGTGCCTCTTGCTGCGCATTGCGAACAGGGTCGGCGGCACCGGCCGTCAGGCCTTCGCAATATACCATATATCTGTGTATGCACATGTGCATACAACTATGTATGTATGCATGCATGTATGCATGTAGGTATGTATGCATGTAGGGTGTGCACACATAGATGTACATATATATATATATATATACATTTATTTATTTATTTATTTATACACATGTGCATACATACATATATATATATATATGTGCATAAGCATGGGCATGCAAAGTTATGTATATGCATGTGTAGGTGTATGTGTATATGTAGAGGTATATGTGCTTGTATGTGTATGAGTAGGTGTATGTGTATGTGTGTATGTGTGATTGTGTATGTGTGTATGTGTATATATATATGTAAATGTATGTATGCATGTACTTGTGTAAGTAGACAGGTAGGTAGGTAGGTAGGCAGGCAGGCAGGCAGGTAGGTAGGTGTGCCTGCCTGTCTGACTGTATGTATGTATGTATGTATGTATGTATGTATGTGCGTACGTACGTACGTACGTATGCATGCATGCATGCATGTATGTATGTATACATGGATACGTGTACGTTTGTATGTATGTGTAACAGTGTACATGTAGATGCATGTCCATCTCTATATATATACGAAGACATTACTGCCGTCTGTCTGATTATTGTAGACACCAAGCCACGACACCTCGGCACCACGGCAACACGACGCCCTACGACACCTGGCGCGCCCCGTCTGCCGCAGTAGTGTTTTTTCCCGCCGTCCATCCCAGCGCCCTGGGAAACTCACGCAGAGCCTCGGACACACGTCACGCACGACAAGAACACCAACTACGATTTCCCGGTGGGGGGTGGGGAAATGATATGAGGACCGGGCACACACACGGCCCAGCACCGCGGGCGACTCAGGCACAAGCTCGAGCCCAACCAGCTTGGAAAAGCTAATGGTAGAACAGGGCGAGAGGGGAGGAACAAACACAACTAGATACAGATAGCGAGTTGGGCTCAGCTAGGCTCAACCTCGACATCTTGCACCAATCAGGCTGGCAGCATGCTCAGACCGACAGCAAGGGGGAGGGCGAGGGGGCGAGGAGAGGCGGGAGTGGAAAAGGCGGACGCAGCGCGTGTCTCCGAAACTCCCCGCCCAGCCTCGCAGGCGAGCGCCTCGAGCAGCTCCGCCTCCTCCCACACCATCTCCAGCCCCTCGTCGCTGCCGCGCTGCCGCACGTACAGGGGCAGCTCCCGTATGCTCTGGGCACGGCGCTGAGAGGTGATGAGTCCGCGGACAGGAGAGTGCAGAGAAGCGGTCTGCGAGGTAAGCATGGGCCTCCTCTCGTCGTCGCCGTCGCCGTCGCCGTCGCCGTCGCCGTCGCCGTCGCCGTCGTCATCGTCGGCGGCGGCTACCCCTGCTTAACAAATCGAAGACGCAAAGAACAACATAAACATAAACTTTCGGAGGTCCGTGCGGATTTCGTGGATCTGCGCTGGACCCCCCTGGCGTCAGCGAGAGAAGTCCAGCGCGAATCCAAGAAATCCGCGCGGACCTCCGAAAGTTCATGCTGACGCAGTTTTTCTTCTAGCAAAGGCCAGTTTTTCTTCTAGCAAAGGCTTCTCCTCTGCCTCGGCCTCTTCAATGGGTTCCACTGCTGGCCTACAATGCCCCTGCCCCGAGATCCTGCCAAGAGTCTGTCAGAACTAGCAGATTGCATTGGAGCCTCCGCTAAAACTGGCGCCCGAAGAGATGCGTGGGGCAGGAGGGCGAGGATAGTCACCGACGTCATTGGCGAAAAGAGGCTCTCTCTCTCTCTATCTCTCTCCCTGTCTCTGCTTTAGTGCACACTCCACAGCTTAGCTAGAGATTCAGATTGCCTGGGGTTGGACGGTTGGACTGAACAAGTCCTCAGAGCCCCGTGGCGTGTTTAGTCTCAGCCGCTTGGATCCCAGCAGCGTTCGAAAGCGGCCGAGGTGAGGAATTGTTCGCCTGGAAGTGGGCACCAACACAGGGGGTTGCCTCCACCAGGGGAAGACGATCCTAGAGCTCGGTGTTGGTGGTAATCTTTCGGCCGCCTAGGAAGCCAGAAAATTACCACCATCACCGAGATCAGGACACTCTTCCCTCGGTGGAGGCACACCGCCGATATCGGTGTTGGTGTCAACATCTAGGCTTCCGAAGGAAGCCAAAAAGTACCAATACCGCTAATCCCCGGACCTCTCCCCGGGTGCGTTCTGACCAGGATTTCGAGGCGAATGCAGCGGTGGCGACGAAGGCCTCCCAGGAGGCCCAAACATGGGAAAGCGAAGGAAGGGTAGCAGTATGGGTACCATTTCCCACCCCCCTGAGCTTGGATCCCAGCGGGGGTCGAAGGCGGCCGAGGGGCACTGCGAGGTCTAATCGGGCACGGCGAGGGGAAAGGACGTGCGCGGAAGGCTAGGGGACGAGGCCCGAGCGTGGCGGAGCAGCGCTCAGAGCATGTAGTCCTGGAGCGTGGGCTCCGAGGAAGTCCTACATAACCAGCCTCGAACTTAGTCTTCTCCTCCTCCTCTTCCTCCTCCTCCTCCTCCTCCTCCTCCTCTTCCTCCTGCTACTGTTCCTGCTCCTGTTCCTGCTCCTCCTTCGCCTACACCTCCTCCTCCTCCTCCTCGTCCTCCTCCTTCTCCTCCGAGGAAGTCCTACGTAACCAGCCTCGAACGTATCCCTTGTATCCCTAAGATGGACACGCCAAAAGGCGATGGCAATCGTAGGGATGCTCCCTCGAAAACTGAGGGAATCCTTGAGATCGGCATCGAGATGAGGCGATGTCGATCATAGAAGGGCCCGCCGCTCCAGCACAGGCTGAGCAGCATCGTAGACACGACAGCATGCACGCGCAACGGTATTGTACGCAAGGGTCGGTATATTCGTGTGTGCATACATTCTGCTCCTCCTTGCAGCTCTCTTGGGGGCCTCCTGGGCCGTCTTGGGAGCCTCTTGGGCCGTCGTGGACACTGTGACAAACCAAAAAGAACAGATGCTAAAAATGCACGTTTTCCGAAAGAAATGGCACGATGTTTGCTTCTTGGGGCCCTCATGGGGGGCCTCTTGGAGGCCTTTTGGAGCGTCTTGGGAGCCTTTTGGACCGTCTTGAAGCCATCTTGGGCCGTCCGGGAGCCATCTTGGCCTGCCTGTGAGCCCCTTGGAACAGATCTGGAGGCTCTGGGGGCGCCTGGGGAAGCTCAGGGGAGGCTCAGGGGAGGCTCCAGGAGCCGGGGTGGGCACTTAGTGCAGTCTGGGTGCCCCTGGTGGTCTTCGGCTCCAGGGCCCCTGGGGCCGGGTTTCCGGTATATGAGAGACGGTCCCACCCTCCCGTGGATGAGGATGGGGGTCTTGGTCAAGAGGGCCACATCACAAGGGTGTTAGTGAATCAGCTGCATGCGTATTTTCTTCAAGCACCGCCAAGCGACAGAGACGGCCATGTATCGAGGAATGCGCCCAGCGGTGGGGGCCGAAACCAGATGCATGCTGCAGATCTCCTGAAGCCCCCCTGGCGCGCCCCGAGACATCCGCGCGGACGTCCGAAAGTTTGCTAGGGGAGCATAATGGAACAAACAAGGGCATGCATATAAACTTTCGGAGGTCCGCGCGGATTTCTCGGATCGGCGCTGGAGCGCGCCCCGAGACATCCGCGCGGACGTCCGAAAGTTTCTGCCGAGCCCTGGCGTTCCAGCAGAGGCGATGGCGACAAGCGGAGCGACGCGGCAACGACACGATAACCGACCGAGCCGAACCGACCGAACGCGACCGACTGCCACGCAACCGGACCGACCGAACTGCGAAAACCCTGGTGTTGGCGTGGGCGGGGGAGGCGCCAGAGGCGCTGCCAAGGGGCTCTAGCGCCCACTCAAGGAATCCGCGCGGAGCTCCGCAAGCTTTGGTGTATGACGTTTTTGTTGGTTCCTCGACGAGAGCATCGGCGGTGAGCCCAGGGAACAAGAGGGGCGGGCCTTCTCAGAAGGCTCGGCAGGCGTCTGGCCTTCTGAAAACAATCCTAAGCTTTCCCCGAAGGTCCAAGAAACTTCTCAGAAGGCCACCACCCGGGCGACTCCTACATAGGACCCATGGGGGGGCATCCATCCGCAAGGAAAGCATTCCCGGGGCACGCCGAGGAACCCAAGAGGTCCAACTTCCACAGAGAAAAAACAGGTCATTGCGAGGGGTTCGGACACGGGGTTGCCCCTGCCTAAGATTCCGGAAGAGGAATGAACTCTCAGCCGCGGGGATGCTGGCGCGCGGGGTCCCCCCCCAGCGCAACCAGAGGAGGAAAAGCGCGACAGCCCGGATTGTACATGTAATGCAGCATCACTCTAATATTAGTTGATATTAGTTGCACTCGGGAATCATAATATTACTTGCGCGCGACTGTGTGTCCTATTTCCCAAATCGACATTATTTACTGTCTCCTTCTTTCATTATCGCGATTATATTATGCTGCCGTGCTCCCAAGTAGCGAACCTGTAGTGTTTCCTTATTCCTAAGTCACGAGTCTATACTGCTTCCTCGAATGCCTCAATCGCAATTCGATAAGACTAGCTGTGCTGCAGGACCAGGTGCACTCTACGAGCAGCTGCGCGCTACCACATGATGGTACCAATTGTATTCAAATGCAGGGTATACTCTACCCAGAGGGGTTCAGGGGTTCCAATGGCAATACGCGCGCGGAAACAAAATCCATGCGCCGCCAGGGGTCCCAGGTTTAACGAGTCGTCGCGAAGGTGGAACCCCCGCGGGAGGAAGAAAAGAAATCTGGCCAGGGGGGGCAGGGGGGTTCAGGCATGAGTCGCGGGCGCGATAAGGAGGCCGAAGGGCTTCTGAGAAGCTGAGAAGCCTCGGCGCCTTCGGAGAAGGCCTTCTCCTTCTCACATTCCCCCCTCGCTCGCCGCCGATAGCAGAGGCATGCAGAGAAACCCTGGGCGCCTGCGCCATCTTCTCGGCGCCCACCGGCGTCACCCAGCGCAGGGGCAGCAGCCCGTGCTCCGCCAGCCACGATAGCACGAACCGCGGCCGCGCGCCGCGGGGCGCGAGGGTGAAGACCAGCCAGGGCCTCGGCGTCGGCGTTGGCGTCGGCGTCGGCGTCGGCACCGTCGGCGTCGGCGGCGTCGGCGTAAGGCGGCGTCGGCGTCGGCGTCGGCATCGGCGTCGGCGTCGGCGTCGCCGCCACGTCGTCGTCGTCGTCGGCGTCGGCGTCGGCGTCGCCACCTCGGCGTCGTCAGCGTCGTCGTCGTCGTCGTCGTCGTCGTCGTCGTCGTCGTCGTCGTCGTCGTCCGTCTCGCCCCCTTTCGCTCCCACTCCTCGCCGTGGCCGCTCCCACTGCCCTTTTCGGGGAGGAGACGAGCCAGCGGGTGAATGGACACCTTCCCTCTCCGGCAACTCGTGGGAGCCTCCCATACCATCTTGCTGGCTCTTGCGAACCGATGCTGATCGACGCCAAGTCGACGCCAATCGACGCTGACCCCGCGCCATATCATGGATTACCACACACGAATCGACACAAACGCATCTTTTGGAGGAGTTTCGAATGTATACAAGACTCTCATGCTTTGTTACCGAAAAACACCTCCACTTCTGCATCGCCCTGCCCGCCCACTTTACGGGAACCCAAGAAGACACTGACATGTAGACACATATTCCAGGTTTTGCAACAATGTTCCATAATGTATGTGTCTTCGTTTTCCAATTTCACATGTTGTCCCATCTTTTTTGGGGAATTCGATGTTTATGTGTGTCTGTGTCTATGTGTCCTTCCTTAGGTGGCGACATCCAAACCCTACCCCCACCAACCATCGATTCTACTGGGAGGCGGGGGTAGGGTTCGGATCTCGCCACGTGTTCGACGAATTCCGAACCTTTCCCCCGCCGAGCATCGACTTGCCTGAATCGTTGATCGGCGAAGGGAGCTAGTGCGACGAGGCCAAATCCTCGAAATCGGTCCCCGGACCCCTCGCACGGCCCATCTGATGCAGATCTTGATTGTTTCAAGGAAAGCGCCACCAAAAACCTGCTCGCCGATTTTTTGCTCGCGAGATCGACTTGGCGGCGCGCGCAAGGGCGCACGGGGAGGGGGGAAAGCTTCTAAGAAGGAGCCTTCCCCCCTCTCCCTACCCCCCTGTGCGCGCCGCCACAGGAGGACGAGGACGAGGACGAGGACGAGGAGGAGGAGGAGGAGGAGGAGATGATATGAGGTGAAAGCAAAGCAAAGCAGGAGCGCGTCGGTCGGAACCACCACGACCGACCCCCGCGCCCGAGGCACGGGAAGACCAGCGGCCTCAGGCGGGAGGCTCCTACATGGCCCCGCCCGCGGCCCGAGGAGTGCCCTCCATTCGGGCTCTGGCGCTGCCGCCAGCGGCAGCGAGCAGCGCGCGGACCTTCTCCTCGAAGGACATTTGCTTCCTGGCCACTGGCAGCTCGACGCCGTCCGTGGGGCAGATCCAAGGGCGCCCAATATTCTGACCCAGCACTGGGCCCTTCACCAGCAGGGGGTCTCGAGCGGCATCAGCAGCTCCACGAGGACGGCCTTGGTCTGCGCCTCGGAAGCTAGCTGGTTCACCGAGCCCGCCCAGAGGGCGACGACGGCTGGCGACCAGCTCTTCACCCCACAATTTATCACAGGTTGTGGGCAACTGTCTTGGGACATGCATGTGCCCTGGGGAGCCTCTCCCAGCGGGGCTGGCCCCCCTGGGCCGCCCCCCAAGGTGGCGGCGCGGGGGCCAGCGGGCACAACAGCCCTCACTTGCTGGCCCGCACCGCGTTGCTGCTGGGAATCGGTTCCTCCGTAGACGGCATCAGCCTGCAGGCCGTCCGCCTGGGGGCGAGTGCGTCGCGCAGGAGGTGGCCGTCCCTCCCCCGACCCCTCGCGGCCGGGCCCCCTCTGGACGACCTGCCGGAAGCTTTCAGAACCTCCCCCTCGCCTTCTGGACAGCCCGCAGAAGCCTCCTCCATGGCCCGCGCGGCCCGAGGAGTCGCCCCCCCTCGGGATCTGGCGCTGCTACCAGCGGCAGCGAGCAGAAAGGCGTTGTCCGAAGGCCAGCTGCTTCTTGGCCGCAAATACCACGGCGCCGCGGAGCAGATCCAAGGATGCCCGGCCTTCCGACCACCCAGCACTGGAACGATCACCAGATGGAAGACCTCGAGCGGCGTCAGCAGCACCACGAGGACGAACATGGCCTTCGCCTCGGAGGCTGGCTGAACCACCGAGCCCACGCAGAAGACAACGACGGCTACCGGCCAGCTCTTCATCGCCCACTGCTTGCGGCGCCCCGAGGAGCGGGCCGCTGCCGCTTGGAGGGCGCTGCCCACCAACTGCATGCGACGCCCCGATGAGCGGGCCACTGTCGCTGGAAGTAGGTACCGCATCCTCGCTTTGCGGCGCCCCGAGGAGCGGGCCACTGCTGCTGGAAGCAACTCCGCCCGCCGCGCGCGGCACCCCTATGAGCGGGCCACTGCCGCTGGAAGTACGCTGCACAACAACTGGCTGAGGCGCCCCGAAGAGCGGGCCACTGCCCCTGGGAGTAGACAAACCATCCTCTCGCTGCAGCGCCCCGATGAGCGGGCCACTGTTGTTGGAAGAAAAAACTGCTTATCAGTGGCCACTTCGCATTTCCTTCCGGCTGGGCGTCGCGCAGGAGGTGGCCGCCCCTCCTCTGGCCGCGCGCGGCAAGCGTCCCCGGGCGGCCTGCGGGGCGCTAGCAGGCACCTCCCCCTCGCCAACTGGAGCCCGTGGCGGCCTCGTCGCGCGGCGCAGGTCCTGCGGCGGCCAATGGATAATAAGGCTCCGCCGCGTCACCTCCGCCCTCGGTAGCGCGCAGGTCGAAGGCGCGACCGGGGCCGGCCGTGCCGGCCCGCTTCGCTGCGCGCCGAACTCGAGCTCGTCGCGGAGGTCGCTTGGCCAGGGCAGCCGAGTGCAGCGCCAGCGAAGCAGCTGCCACCCCCCTCGCCTTCCTGGCCGCCTCGGGCCAAACTCCTCGGCCGATCCGCTCCAGGTAGAATTTGCCGCGGCGCGAGGGTCGCCTACGGCGCGCGGCCCTCGGGCCCCTGCCAGGGGGGCGACCCGCGGCCGCCGCAAAGAAGCCACGGCCCTTGCAGCGCCGCGCGTCCAAGCCCTGGCGCAGCGCGAAGTGCGCGGGCTGCCGCTGCCGACGTGGGCGCCTCCGCCGGCCAGCTGCAGCACGCCGCCCCCCGCTACTCGCAGTGCCAGGCAGGGCGAGAGAAGCCAGGACGTGAGGGTGGCATGCGATGCCGAACAGCGGCAACGCTGGCATCCTCCACTGTCGTCCAGCCCATGCGAAGAACTGAAAGCAGCCGCCGCCGTGACGGCTGGAGGGGCCCGACGAGCCCTCCTCAGGCTGCGCTGCCCCGTGGGCTGCCCCCCCTCGGCCTCGATGGCGTCCAGCGTGGCGCTAAGGTTCCGCCGCCTGACCAGGAGGGCATTCCTTTCGTTGCCGATGATTCTGGCACCGTCCGCTGCCGTCGCCCCCACCTCCTCGGCAGCCTGTCCAGCGTAGACGTCGGCGACCGCGTTGCCGATGACTAGCCATGGCGCAACCCACAGGAGGGCCGCCTCAGCCATCTCCAGGTGCGAGTTGAAGTGAGTCACCACATACTCGCCCCTGGGTCTCCCTCGAAAGCTTCTGGTCAACTCCAGCCAGAGGTCGGCGCCCTCGCCGCGGGGCTGCTGGTCGCGCCGCCTCCACCAGCCTTCGCAGACCGCCAGGTTGTCGAACGCGAGAAGGGTGGGGCCGAGCGACCCTTTCACGGCCAGGAGCAAGGCCTCAAAAGCCTCACCGCGGCGCGCCGTCTGCTGCGGCCCTCCGAAAGCAGCCCGCTCCACAGCTCCGTCTCGAACCCGAACTCGCACCACCGCCAGGCCGACCCGCCCGCGCACGGGCCAGTTGCCCTCGGGCGACTAAGGCGCCCAGGAGTCACGCTCACGCTGAGGACCCCCTGAAAGCTTACTAAGGAATCGAAATCTCGCTGCCCTTCGCCATTGCAGCCCTTCGTGGCCCCCTCGCTGCCTTTGGTGGACCCGTTGCAGCCCTTCGTGGCTCACTCGCTGCCTTTCGTGGCCCCATTGCAACCTTTCGCGGCCCCCTCGCTGCTCCTCGCGGACCCGTTGCAACCCGTCGGGGCCCCTTCGCTGCCTTTCGCGGCCCCGTCGCAGCTTTTCGTGGCCCCCTCGCTGCCCGTCGTGGCCCCGTGCGCGCCCTTCGTGGCCCCTTCGCTGCCCTTCGTGGCCCCGTCGCAGCCCTTCGTGGGCCCGTTGCAACCCTTCGTGGCCCCGTTGCAACCCTTCGCGGCCCCCTCTGTGCCCTTCGCGGCCCAGTCGCACCCCGTCGCGGCCCCGTTGCTGCCCTTCGCTGCCCGGGCGCAGCCCTTCGCGGCTCCTTCGTTTGCCTTCGTGGCCCCAGATGTGCGCCCTTCGCGGCCCCGGGTCGTTCGCACCCGTCGCGGCCCAACGTGCATGCGTTTCGCGGCCCCGCCGTCGCCCTTCGTGGCCCCCTCGTTGCCCCTTGTGACCCCGTCGGTGCCCTCGGTTGCCCCGTCCGTGCCCTCTGTGGCCCAATATGCGCATGCCCTGCGTGGTCCCCGCTCGTTCGCGCCCGTCGCGGCCCCATGCGCATGCCCTTCGTGGCCCTGCTGTCGCCCTTTGCGGCCCCCGTCGCTGTCCTGCGTGGCCCCGTTGCTACCCTCAGCGGCCCTGTCGCTGCCCCGCGTTATCTGCCCTTCGTGGCCCCCTTCCTGCCCTTCGTGGCCCCGCTGTCGCTGTCGCTGTCGCTCGTCGTCGTCGTCGTCGGACCCCTGTCCGCCCCCCTTGGGATCGGGTTGCCGCCGATCAGCGCCGCCGCTGGTTAGGCCGACGGCCCGCGGCCGCCCCGCCGCTCGCCGGGGCCCAGCCTGCAGGCAAGAAAGATGCGCCCCCCAAAACGGGCACGCTCGAAAACGAAGAGGGCGGGCATCGAGGGTTCGGAAAATATACGTTGAATGACACTCGAGCAGGTAAAAGCGCACGGTATGAAAATGATTGTTGTTGAACCCTCATTACATACTGAAGAATAATCATTGTTGCTCCCCCCCCTCCGGTGACCATTTGTGTTTTTCCATTGAAGTGTTTCCCCTGGGGCTCGCACCCTGTTTTCTCATCCGGGAAATCACTGGGCTCAAACTGCGCTGTTGGCCCCCGGATTACAACAACAACAACAACAACAACAACAACAACAACAATCAGTTTAAGACTATTCGCTCTTATCTGCCCGAGTGTCCGTTAACGCGTATTTCCCAAACCCTCGATACCCGCCCTCTTCGTCTTCGATCGTACCCCGTTTGGGGGGTATACCTTTCTTCCTTGCAGACCAGGCCCTGGCCAGCGGCGGGGCGGCCGCGGACCGTCGGCCTGGCCAGCGGCAGCGCTGATCGGCGGCAGCCCGACCCCAAGAGGAACAGGGGACCGACCACGACGACAGCGACGACGGCGACGACGACGAGCGAAACCGAAAGCGAGAGAGGGAACGACAGCACGGCAACGAAGGGCACGAAGTAGGCCACGAAGGGCGACAGCGGGGACACGAAGGGAATGCGTATGGGGCCACGAAGAGCGCGAACGAGCGGGGGCCACGAAATGCAGGTTATGTGGGGCCACAGAAGGCAACTATGGGGCCACTGAAGGCAGCAAGGGGGCCACGAAGGGCAGCGAGGGGGCCACAAAGGGCGACAGCGGGACCACGAAGGGCATGCATATGGAGCCACGACGGGCGCGAACGACCGGGGGCCACGAAGGGCATACGTATATGGGGCCACGAAGGGCAGCGAAGGGACCACGACGGGCTGCAACGGGGCTACGAACGGCAGCGAGGGGGCCACGAAGGGCTGCAACGGGCCACGAAGGGCAGTGAGGGGGCCACAAAGGGCTGCACCGGGGCCACGAAGGGCAGCAACGGGGCCACGACGGGCAGCGAGGGGGCCACGAAGGGCTGCAAAGGGGGCACAAAGGGCAACGACGGGGCCACGAAGGGCTGCAACGGGGCCACGACGGGCAGCGAGGGGGCCACGAAGGGCTGCGACGGGGCCACGAAGGGCAGCGAGGGGGCCACGAAGGGCTGCAACGCGGCCACGAAAGGCAGCGAGGGGGCCACGAAGGGCTGCAATGGAGCCACGAGGGGCAGCGAGGGGGCCACGAAGGGCTGCAACGGGTCCACGAAGGGCAGCGAGGGGGCCACGAAGGGCTGCTACGGGGCCACGAAGGGCAGCGAGATCCCGATTCCCAGTCATCTGTGAGGGAGTCTTAAGCGTGACTGCGATTCTTGGGTGCCTGAGTGTCGGGGGCGCGGCGTTTGAGTAAATTGCGGGAAGTTCAAACGCAAGGGCGCTATTCCTGAGAAAACTGCAAGCAAGTCTCCAGCGAGAGCGCGACTGCGGAGCCCTGAGGGAGCGATTCTTTTATAAATGGTAAGGGAATCCCAAGCGAGAGAGCGACTCCTGAATAAAATGCGAAGAAGTCTCAGGCGGGAGCGGGGGTCCTGGCTAAATTGTGAGGAAGCCTCCGGCGGGAGCCGTTGTTGCTGTAACCCGGGAGCCAGGGGCCCAGTTTGAACCGCACGATTTTCCCTGATAGAAACAGGGTGCGAGCCCCGGGAAAGGCAGTTCAATTGAAAAAATACAGGTGTGCACCGGTGTGGGAGACCAACAATTATTATTGTTCAGAAGTGATAATTCAACAACAGCAAAAACACCAACAACAACAATAACGATAACAACAACAACAACAACAACAACAATTACTAGCACGTGGGGACACTCCGTTCTCACCAGTGCCAGGGTTTTCATAGGAGGCGGGCAATACCCCCACTTTGTGGGGGGGCCGGTTCAAGCTCTACCAAATTTCCAAACGACTCTTCGCCACCACCCACACCCAGCTTCCCGCCCTATGACGTTCGGACACTTCACTTCGTGGCATGCGGACGACCGTGGCTACTATTCAGGGCCCCGCGGCCGACGACGACGGCGTGCGCGCGCGAAGAAAAAACGAATGTGTCCCGCATGGTATTATTTGACAGGGATGATGGCCCTGGCAGGTGCGCAACCGTTGTCGCAGAAGTTCGAAAAAGTTGCTCGCAAAAGCCCGTTTGACAGAAATGTTTAAAAAGTGTTGGGTTTCCTACGAATCCGCAAGAGCGCGCGGGATGAGATTTTGACATTTTTTTGTTGAAAAACCATTGGTTTTTTGATGTTTTTATGTTAAAATCGCTACGAAAACTAAGGTTTTGGAAGGATTTCGTCTTGCGCGCGCGAATGTCCACTTTACCTTATTTTTTGCAAGGGATTCTTGAAATTTGATTATATTAGAACAAGAAATGTCATTTTATAGTGTTTTTTGCAAGGGAAAGCGGATTACAACAAAACAACCGGATCTGGATCACATCGTTTTACCTGAGGCTTCCTCACGAAAATGATGAAAATGTAGCTGCGGCCTAGGCGGCGCAGGGGGGGCGTGCACCAGGGGGCCCAACAATAATTATTCTTTAGAAGTAATAATGTTCAACAACAACAACAATTACTAGCACGTGGGGACACTCCGTTCTCACCAGTGCCAGGGTTTTCATAGGAGGCGGGCAATACCCCCACTTTGTGGGGGGGCCGGTTCAAGCTCTACCAAATTTCCAAACGACTCTTCGCCACCACCCACACCCAGCTTCCCGCCCTATGACGTTCGGACACTTCACTTCGTGGCATGCGGACGACCGTGGCTACTATTCAGGGCCCCGCGGCCGACGACGACGGCGTGCGCGCGCGAAGAAAAAACGAATGTGTCCCGCATGGTATTATTTGACAGGGATGATGGCCCTGGCAGGTGCGCAACCGTTGTTGCAGAAGTTCGAAAAAGTTGCTCGCAAAAGCCCGTTTGACAGAAATGTTTAAAAAGTGTTGGGTTTCCTACGAATCCGCAAGAGCGCGCGGGATGAAATTTCGACATTTTTTTTTGAAAAACCATTGGTTTTTTGATGTTTTTATGTTAAAATCGCTACGAAAACTAAGGTTTTGGAAGGATTTCGTCTTGCGCGCGCGAATGTCCACTTTACCTTATTTTTTGCAAGGGATTCTTGAAGTTTGGATATGTTAGAACAAGAAATTTCATTTTATAGTTTTTTTTGCAAGGGAAAGCGGGCGTCAACAAAACAACCGGATCTGGATCACATCGTTTTACCTGAGGCTTCCTCACGAAAATGATGAAAATGTGGCTGCGGCCTAGGCGCGGCGGGGGGGGGCGCGCACCAGGGGTCCCAACAATAATTATCCTTAAGAAGAAATAATGTTCAACAACAACAACAACAATTTTAAGACCGTTCGCCCTTATATGTTCGAGTATCCAATAACACGTAGTTCCCAAACCCTCGATACCCGACCCCTTCGTCTTCGATCGAACCCCATCTGGGGCGTATACCCTTCTTCCCTGCATGCCGGGCCCCGGCAAGCGGCGGGGCGGCCGCGGACTGTCGACCTGGCCAGTGGCAGCGCTGATCGGCGGGGCGGCCGCGGACCGTCGACCCGACCCCAAGAAGGACGGACAGGGGACCGACGACGACGACGACGACGACGACGACGACGACGACGACGTCGAAGACGACGGCGACGACGACGACGACGGCGTCGAAGTGCGAACGCGAGAGCGAGAGAGAGAGAGAGAAAACGACAGCAGGGCCACGAAGGGCACGAAGTAGGCCACGAAGGGCGACAGCGGGGACACGAAGGG
>CAUYUJ010021951.1:0-12500 GCA_963575745.1 Prorocentrum cordatum | reverse complement strand
GGCAGCCCTGGGCCGCGAGCCTCGACCTGAACTTGGACCACTTTGTCTGCATGCGCGCGACGACCCACATGCACAAACCTCGATGACCAAAGCGCATGATGCGAAGCGCCAATGCAGTCTTGTGGTCTTGTGTATATATATACACACATATACGACCACCTGGCGGGTGATAAGGAGGTTGGGGGGCAGCAGTGGGCAAACGTGGTGATTCTTGTTCTGACGATGCCTGTGGGGCGGAGTCTAGTGAGTAGTGTGATTGTGCACGTGAGCGTGATGTGATGTGGCGATGTTGGCGAACCGCACTCGACATTGCCGTGAAGCGCTGTCCCCGCGTGCGCTTATCAATTGCGCGAACTTTACCTCAGTCGACGTGGTCGAACGTGCGTGCTCATTTGGTCCGGCCGCGGCCCAGCCACGAGATAATTTCGGGACACCAACGGGACACCAGCGGGACTCCGCGCGCCACCGGCCGCCGGAGGAGAATCATTTGGTCCGGCCGCGCCCCAGCCACAAGAGGATTTCGGGACACCAGCGGGACACCGGCGGGACACCGCGGGCCACCGGCCGCCAGAGGAGAAACATTGGTCCGGCCGCGGCCCAGCCACAGGAGGATTTCCTCTCGCCCGCCCACGCAGCTTCGCCTCGCCCGCACGCACGCACGGCACGCACGACACGAACCCGAAATCGATTTCCTGGCACGGGGGGTCTCCGTTTCACGTCGGACTCACCCCCCAACCTCCGATACGTACATATATAAAGGTCCCAGCACGCACCATGAACCCCCGTTTTCTCTTGAAGGTGCCAAGAGAAAAGGGGGGCGGAAGGCGCGCGCTGCATCCGTAAAGGAAGAAGTGTGGCAGAAAGGTTGGTTGTGTGATGGAGAAGACAGGTGTGGAGTATCGGGTGGAGTGTTGGGGACGGAGGGTGTGGAGGACCGGATGGTGTGTAGGAAACGGAGGGAGTGGAGTACAAGGTTATTTTCAAGTTCAGCTTGGGGAGGGAGCCTGTTGAGTATCGGGTGGTGTGTTGGAGACGGAGGGTGTTGAGTACTGGATGGCGTGTTGGAGACGGAGGGAGTTGAGTAGAAGGTTATTTTTCAAGTTCAGTTTTGGGAGGGAGCCTGTTGAGTATCGGGTGGTGTGTTGGAGACGGAGGGTGTTGAGTACTGGATGGCGTGTTGGAGACGGAGGGAGTTGAGTAGAAGGTTATTTTTCAAGTTCAGTTTTGGGAGGGAGCCTGTTGAGTATCGGGTGGTGTGTTGGAGACGAAAGGTGTTGAGTAGAAGGTTATTTTCAAGTTCAGCTTGGGGAGGGAGCCTGTGGAATATCGGATGGTGTGTTGGAGACGGAGGATGTTGAGTACTGGATGGTGTGTAGGAGACGGAGGGAGTTGAGTAGAAGGGTATTTTCAAGTTCAGCTTGGGGAAGGAGCCTGTTGAGTATCGGGTGGTGTGTTGGAGACGGAGGGTGTTGAGTACTGGATGGTGTGTTGGAGACGGAGGGAGTTGAATAGAATGTTATTTTCAAGTTCAGCTTGGGGAGGGAGCCTGTTGAGTATCGGGTGGTGTGTTGGAGACGGAGGGTGGTGAGTACTGGATGGTGTGTTGGAGACGGAGGGAGTTGAGTAGAAGGTTATTTTCAAGTTCAGCTTGGGGAGGGAGCCTGTTGAGTACTGGATGGTGTGTAGGAGACGGAGGGAGTTGAGTAGAAGGGTATTTTCAAGTTCAGCTTGGGGAGGGAGACTGTTGAGTATCGGGTGGTGTGTTGGAGACGGAGGGTGTTGAGTACTGGATGGTGTATTGGAGACGGAGGGAGTTGAGTAGAAGGTTATTGTCAAGTTCAAAATGAGTTGAGAAAGTCTTCCAAAAATGAGCCTCAAAATGAAGTCCAAAAATCGTAGGAATCATATATGAGTTCCTATATAATCTGGAGAAAGGGGGATTCTTGGTGCGTGCGGAGGGCAATATATAATGTATGGTGCTCGCCGAGGATGCACGCGCACGTCCGAGCGATGCCAAAGTCATGAAATCCTCCATCGACGACGAGGACAATCTTCTTTTGAAAGAGCGGCGTCGGCGTCGGCGTCAGCGTCGTCGTCGTGGTCGTGGTCGTCGTGGTCATCGTCGTCGTCGTCGTCGTCGGCCTTATGCGTCTGGGTGAGAGCGCCAGGGCGTTCTGCCACGCCGCGCGATCCGGGCGGTACTCGGTGGCCCCCAGCTCTGCCGGCAGCACCTGCCGCACGCGCTCGACCTCCTCCTGGTGGTGCAACGGATATTGGGGGCAGCATCGTCGTTGTCGTCGTCGTCGTGGTCGTCGTCGTCGTCATCCGTCGTCGGCCTGGGCGGGCGGCAGGAAACGCCGTGCCTGGTTAGTGCAACGGCCGTGCTATCATCCCATATCTCCACCTTCTTCCTCAAACCATGAATGCTCCTCTTCTTCTCCCGATCCTGCACCTCGTTCAAGCCCACTCTGCTTTGACAATGTTTGATCAGTTCCCGCGGTGCCGCGCCACTCCCTCGGGGAGGATCGTGAGGGAAAAAGCAGACGGGGCAGTGAGCTGCGTTAGCAGCTTGGGGTCAGGCTCAACTAACGATCACTTATCATGCTGTAGGTGCATATTCAATGCGTTGAGCTGGTAACTTGCTGGTAAGAACGGCGGCCCTCCATCACCTATGCAACTCCTCGTTGGGTCCAGAAGCTCAATGTTGCCAAGGAAGGGAGGTGGGGCAAGCAAGATAACAATGATGGAACATGATAAAGACGACTATGTTACTCGGCATTGCGCTTGCGGGTGCGGATGGGGATGATGAGGCCGATGTTTACAGAGCAGCAGGGGTCAGCAGAGCGGCAACGATCAGCAAAACGAGCCTGCAACCTTTGCGGCTGCGAACGAGGATGCGTATAATGACGAACGTGATGATGATGCTGATAACGACGGCGGTGATCCCCATCACGTAGGAGGCGCGCGGTGCACAATCCCTGCACGTCCAAAAGCAGGGATGGGAGCAAATCTCACCACCCTAACAAAGGCGGGGCCGTGCCGTGGTAGCCAAGGCTCCACGGCACGCCAAGGGCCCCACGAGCCCCCTCTCGGGCCCCTGAGCACGGCCGTGGGGGCCGTGCCGAGAGGGGACGATCCTGCCCTCTCGAAAAGTGCACGCTCGAACAGGTCGAACGGATCGACGGGCGCCACTCGTCGCACCTCCACACAGCCGAGGCGCGCACCCTCGAGGAGACCCCGCCCTCGCCTCCCCCAAAAGCCCGTCTCGCAGAGGGCGGACGTCGGCTATGCCCCCGCCGATGGCGACGCCACGCACCCCCCGTGCCCTCCGGGAAGCCACGGCGGAAGCCGGCCACGTCGCCGACGGCCACGGCCTGCCGACGAGCCGCCGCGCCCTTCACCGCCGCCCGATGCAGGCCGTCGTCCCGAGAATCGTCCGAGGGGTCGCCGGCGGGAAGCGCGGCCACCACGGCGGCCGCACCCGCAGCGGCTCCAGCCTCGGGCCCCCCCCGTCCGCATCGGCTGCCTCCTGGCACCACCAGGACTCGAGTAGGAGATCGACAGCAACATCGATGCACCCCAAAACACCAGTAGCACTCGAGTAGGAGATCGACAACAGAATCGATGTACCCCAAAATTGTTATTTCGTCAAATCCACAAACATGGAATGCTTTTTAGTCAAATTCTGGCAGACCCACGACCAGTCTGCACATTGCTTATGGATTCGACGAGAAAATTGGTCGGGGCAAATCAAATCCGTATGTCGTCGATCTCCTACTCTGACCATGGGGGAAACGGGTCCTGAAGGGAACGGGGCCTGGACCCTGGTGCCTTCCCCGAAATCGAATTTCTCATTCTGTTTTCTTACAATCCCGAAGCCCGTGGAGGGCCCCGAGCGCCTGGAACCGGCGACAAACCTCCGGACCCCTTTCCCTCAGGACCCGTTTCCTCCATGGCGATACTCGAAGGACGGCCTCCATCGCCAGTCCAAGCGGGCGCCTCCTCCGCCCCACGACGCACGGCCAGGCCGCGCACGGTGCCGACGCTGCCGTGGGGGGCAGGCCCTGGCAGCTCGGCCTCCGCGGGCGGAGGGAGGAGGGGCTCCGTCAAGAGGGAAAGCGAAGGGTACTGCTACCGCAGCTCCCCAGACCTCTCCCGGGGTGTGCTCGGACCAGCATCTCGAGGCGAATCCAGCGGTGGCGACGAGGGCCGCCTGGGAGGCCGAACAGGGCGAACACTAGGGAAGGGCAGCGATATCAGTACCTCCCCCTCCTCTGAATCATGCCCAATGCTGCCCTCGCCGCCCTCGCCGCCGCCGCCGCCGGGCGCCCGGCGCGGGGCAGGCCCACCACGGCGGCCTGGGGGGCAGGCCCAGGCGGCTTAGCCTCCGCGGGCGGGGGGGGCTCCGTCGGGCCCAAGGCAGCCGCGCCAGGCGCGCCGCGGGCCAGCGGCAGCAGCTTCGCGGCCCCCCCCGCCCTCGCCGCCGCGGCCGCCGCGGGGCGCGGGGCTGCGGCGTGGCGGGGCCGCTCGCAGGCTCGCGGGCGCCGCGCGGCGACAGGCCATCGGCGTCGCGCGCAAGCAGGCGCTTGTTCGTCAAGTCTTCATTGTGTTATTAGGGTCGGGGGGAACCTTTGCTCTCGATGATGAACCGTGGACCGCGCCCGCTGGCGCCGTCGCCGTCGTCGGCGTCGGCGTCGGCGGCGGCGGCGTCGCCGTCGTCGTCGGCGTCGTCGTCTTCGTCGCCGTCGTCGGCGTCGTCGTCTTCGGCGTCGGCGTCGGCGTGGTCGTCGTCGTCGTCGGCGGCATCGGCGTCGGCGTCGGCGTCGGCGTCGTCGTCGTAAGCGTCGGCATCAGCGTCGGCGTCGGCGTCTTCGTCGGCGTCGGCGGCGTCGTTGTCGCCGGAGACGGCAGTGGGGGCGGCGTCGGTGTCGGCTTCGCCGGCATCGGCGGCGGCGGCGGCGGCGTCGACGTCGTCGTCGTCGTCGTCGTCAACGTCGTCGGCGTCGTCGTCTTCGTCGTCGGCGTCGTCGGTGTCGTCGTCTTCCTCGTCGTCGTCGTCGTCGTCGTCGTCGTCGTCGTCGTCGTCATGGTCGTCGTCGTGGTCGTCGTCGTCGGCATCGGCGTCAACGTCGTCGGCGTCGTCGTCTTCGTCGTCGGCGTCGTCGGTGTCGTCGTCGTCCTCGTCGTCGTCGTCGTCGTCGTCGTCGTCGTCGTCGTCGTCGTCATGGTCGTCGTCGTGGTCGTCGTCGTCGGCATCGGCGTCTGCGTTGTCGGCGGCGTCGGCGCTGTCGTCGGCGTCGCCGTCGCCTCGTCGTCGTCGTCGTCGCCGTCGTGGTCGGCGGCGTCCTCGTGGTCGTGGTCGTGGTCGTGGTCGTGGTCGTGGTGGTCGTCGGCGTCGGCGGCGGCGTCGTCGTCGTCTTCGTCGTCATGGTCATCGTCGGCGTCGGCGTCGTCGTCGTAGGCGTCGGCGTCGGCGTCGGCACCGTCGTCGTCGTCGTCGGCGTCGGCGTCGTGATCGTGGTCGTCGTTGGCGGCGGCGGCGTCGGCGTCTGCGTCGGCGTCGGCGTCATCGGCATCGGCGTCGGCGTCGTCGTCGTCGTCGTCGTCGTCGTCTCGTCGTCGTCGTCGTCGTATGGGTCGTCGTCGTCGTCGTCGTCGTCGTCGCGTCGTCGTCGTCGTCGTCGTCGTCGTCGTCGTCGTCGTCGTCGTCGTCGTCGTCGTCGTCGTCGTCGTCGTCGTCGTCGTCGTCGTCGTCGTCGTCGTCGTCGTCGTCGTCGTCGTCGTCGTCGTCGTCGTCGTCGTCATCATCGTCGGCGTCAGCGTCGTCGGCGGCGTCGGCGTTGACGTCGTCGTCGTCGTCGTCGCCTTGTCGTCGTCGTCGTCGTCGTCGTCGTAGTCGTCGTGGTCGTTGTGGTCGTCGTGGACGTCCTGGTCGTCGTCGTCGTCGTCGTCGTGGTCGTCGTCGTCGTCGGCGTCGGCGTCGGCGTCGGCCTTGGCGTCGGCGTCGGCGTGGTCGTCGTCGTCGGCGGCGTCAGCGGCATCGTCGTCGTCGGCGTCGTCGTCATCGTCGTCATCGTCGCCGTCGGCGTCAGCGTCGGCGACGGCGTTGGCGTCGTTGTCGGCGCCGGCGTCGTCGGCATCGGCGTCGTGGTCGTCGTGGTCGGCGTCGGCGTCGTGGTCTTCGTGGTCGTCGTGGTCGTCGTGGTCGTCGTGGTCGTCGTGGTCGTCGTGGTCGTGGTCGTCGTCGTCTTCGTCGTCAGCGTCGTCGTGGTCGTCGGCGTCGACGTTCTCGTCGTCGTCGTCGTCTTTGTTGTGGTGGTTGTCGTCGGTCTCGTCGTCGTCGTCGTCGTCGGCATGGTCGTCGTTTTGCCAGCGTCGTCGTCGTTGTAGTCTTCGCCGTCGTCGTGGTCGTCGAGGTTGTCGTGGTCGTCGTTGTCGTCGTCGCCGTCGTCGGCGTCGGCGTCGGCGTCGGCGTCGGCGACGTCGTCGACGGCGGCGGCGGCGTCGGCGTCGTCGTCGTCGTCGCCGTATTCGTCGGCGGCGGCGGCGGCGTCAGCTGGGGCGTGGGCGTCGGCGTCGGTGTCGGTGTCGGCGTCGTCGGTGTCGGCGGCAGCGCCATCCGGTCCGCGTCGTCGTCGTCGGCGGCGGGCTGGCGGGGCGGCGGGGCGAAGTCGTGGTTGTCGTGGTCGTGGTCGTCGTCGTCGTCGTCGGCGTTGTTGTCGGCGTCGGCGTCGGCGTTGGCATCGTCGGCGTCGGCATCGTCGGCGTCGGCATCGTCGGCGACGGCGTCGGCGACGGCGTCGGCATCGGCGTCGTCGTCGACGGGGCCCGTGGCGGCGGCATCGGCGTCGGCGTCGGCGTCGGCGTCGTCGGTGGCGTCGGCGTCGTCGTCGTCGTCGTCGTGGTCGTCGTCGTCGTCGTCGTCGCCGTCGGCGTCGGCATCGTCGTGTTCGCCGTGGCCGTTGTCGTCGTGATCGGCGGCAACGGCGTCGGCGTCGGCGTCGCGTTGTGGCCGTCGTGGTCGTCGCTTTCGTCCTGGTCGTCGTCTTCGTCGTCGTCGTCGGCGGCGGTGATGGCGTCGGCGTCGGCGTCCACGTCGGCGTCGGCGTCAGCGTCGGCGTCGTCGTCGTCGGTGTCGGCGTCGGCGTCGGCGTCGGCGTCGGCGTACGCGTCGGCGCCGTCGCCGTCGCCGTCGTCGTGGTCGTCGTCGTCGTCGTCGTCGTCGTCGTCGTGGTCGTCGTCGGGGTCGGCGTCGGCGGCATCAGCACCGTCGTCGGCGCTGGCGTGGGCGTGGTCGTCGTGGTCGTCGTGGTCGTCGGCATCGGCGTCGTCGCCGTCGCCGTCGTCGTCGTCGGCGTCGTCGTCATCTTCGTGGTCGTCGGGGTCGTAGCCGTTGTCGTTGTCCTCGTCGCTGTCGTCGTCGTCGGCGTCGTCACTGGCGTCGTTGTCGGCGTCGGCAGCGTCGGCGTCGGCGTCGTCGTCGTCGTCGTCGTCGTCATCGGCGGCGTCAGCGTCGGCGTCGTTGTAGGCGTTGGTGTCGGCGTCGGCGTCGTCGCCGTGGACGTCGTGGTCGTTGTGGACGTCGTGGCCGTCGTGAACGGCGTCGGCGTCGTGGTCGTGGTCGGCGGCGACGGCGGCGGCGTCGTCGTCGTCGTCGCGGTTGTCGTCGTCCTCGTCGTCGTCGTGGTCGTCGGCGGCGTCGGCGTCGGCGTCGTCGTCGTCGTCGTCGGCGTCGGTGTCGGCGTCATCCTTGTCGTCGTCGTCGTGGTCGTCCAGGTCGTCGTCGTCGTGGTCGTCGTGGTCGTCGTCGTCGGCGTCGGCGTCGGCGGCGTCGGCATCGTTTTCGGCGACGTCGTGGTGGTCTTCGTCGTTCACGTCATCGTCGTCGGAGTCGGCGTCCTCGTCATTGTCGTCGAGGTCATCGTCGGCGCGTCTTCGTCGTCGTCGGCAGCATCGGCGTCGTCGTCGTGGTTGTCGTGGTCGTCGTCCGCGTGGTCGGCGGCGGCGGTATCCGCATCGGCGTCAGCGTCGGCGTCATTGTCTTCGTGGTCGTCGTGGTCGTCGTAGTTCGTCGACGTCGTGGTCATCGTGGTCGTCGTCGTGCCCGTCGTCGTCGTCGTCGTCGTAGTGTTCGTGGTCGGCGGCGGCGGCGTCGGCGTCGTCGTCGTGGTCGTCGTCGTTGTCGTGGCCGTCGTCGTGGTCGTCGTGGTCGTCGTGGTCGTCGTCGTCATCGGGGTCGGCGGCGTCGGCGTCGTCGTCGTAGTCGGCGGCGTCGGCGTCGTCATCGTCGTCGTGGTCGTCGTGGTCGTCATGGTCGTCGTCGTCGTCGTCGTGGTCGGCGGCGGCGGCGTTGGCGTCGGCGTCGTCGGCGTCGTCGTCCTCGTGGTCGTCGTGACCGACGTGGTCGTCGTGGTCGTCGGCGTCGTCGTGGTGGTCGTCGTGCTCGTCGTGGTCGTCGTCGTCGTCGTCGTCGGCGGCGTTCTCGTCGTCGTCGTGGCTGCCGTCGACGTCGTGGTCGGCGGCGTCGACGTCGTCGTCAACGTCGGCGGAGTCGATGTCGACGTCGTCGTCGTGGTCATCGTGGTCGTCGTGGTCGTCGTTGTCGACGTCGTCGTCGTCGTGGTCGGCGGTGCTGTCGTTGTCGTCGGCGTTGGCGGCGTCGTCGTCGTGGTCGTCGTGGTCGGCGGCGTCGTCGTGGTCGTCGTCGTGGTCGTCGCGGTGGTCGTCGTGGTCGTTGTGGTCGTGGTAAGCGGCGGTGGCATCGGCGCCGGCGACGGCGGCGTCGGTCGGCGTCGTCACCGTCGTCGTCGTGGTAGTCGCTGTCGACGTCGTCGTCGTCGGCGGCGGCGGCGTCGGCGTGAGCGTGGGCGTGGGCGTCGTGGTCGTCGTCGTCGTGGTCGTCGCTGTCGTCGTCGTCGTCGTCGTTGTCGTCGCCGTCGTCGTCATGGTCGTCGGCGGCGTGGGCCTCGGCGTCGGCATCGGCGTCGTCGTCGTCGTCGTCGGCGTCGAGGTCGTCGTCGGCGTGGACGTCGGCATCGTCGTCGTTGTCGTCGCCGTTGTCGTCGTCGCCGTCGTCCTCGCAGTCGTCGTCGTCGTCGTCGTCGTCGTCGTCGTCGTCGTCGTCTTCGTGGTCGTTTTGGTCGTCGTCCTCGTCGTCGTCGTGGTCGTCGTGGTCGTCGTCGTCGTAGTCGTCGTGGTCGCCGGCGTCGTACTCGTCGTGGTCGTCGTGGTCGTCGGCATCAGCGTCAGCGTCGGCGTCGGCGTCCGTCGTCGTCTTCGCCGTCAGCGTCGTCGTCGTCGTGGTCGTCGTGGTCGTCGTGGCCGTCGCCGTCGTCGTCGTCGTCGTGGTCGTCGTGGTCGTTGTCGCGGTCGTCGGTACCGTCGTCGTCGCCGTGGTCGTCGTGGTCGTCGTGGTCGTGGTCGTCATCGTTGTCGTCGTGGCTGTCGGCGTAGTTGTCGTTGTCGTCATGGTTGTCGGCATCGGCGTCGGCGTCGGCGTCGGCGTCCATCGTTGTTGTCGGCGTCGTCGTCGTCGTGGTCGTCGTGGTCATCATCGTCGTGGTCGTCAGGGTCGTCGTCGTGGTCGTCGTTGTCGTCGTCGTCGACGTGGTCGTCGTGGTGGTCGTGGTCGTCGTCGTCATCGTAGTCGTCGTCGTGGTCGTGGTCGTCGTCGTTGTCGTCGTGGCTGTCCGTGTCGTCGTGGTCGTCGTGATCGTTGTCGCTGTAGTCGTTATCGTCGTTATCGTCGTCGTCGTCGTCGTCGTCGTCGTCGTGGTCGTCGTAGTGGTCGTCGTCGTCGTCGTCGTAGTCGTCGTGGTTGTCGTTGTCGTCGTGGTTGTCGGCGTCGGCGTCGGCGACGGCGTCGTCGTCGAAATCCGTCGTCGTCGTCGTGGTCGTCGTGGTCGTCGGCGTCGTCTTTGTCGTCGTGGTCGTCGTGGTCGTCGGCGTCGTCGTGGTCGTCGTTGTCGTCGTGGTTGTCGGCGTCGTCGTGGTCGTCGTGGTCGTCGTGGTCGTCGTGGTCGTAGTCGTCGTGGTCGTCGTGGTTGTCGTTGTCGTCGTGGTCGTCGGCGTCGGCGTCGGCGTCGGCGTCGTCGTCGGCGTGGGCGTCGTCGTCCGTCGTCGTCGTGGTCGTCGTGGTCGTCGTGGACGTCGTCGTCGTGGTCGTGGCGGTCGTTGTCGTCGTCGTGGTCGTCGTGGTCATCGTGGTGGTCGTGGTCGTCGTCGTCGTCTTCGTCATCGTGGTGGTCGTGGTCGTCGGCGTCGGCGTCGGCGTCATGGTCGTCTTGGTCGTCGTGGTTGTCGTTGTCGTCGTGGTCGGTCGTCGACGTCGGCGTCGTGGTCGTCGTGGTCGTCGTCGTGGTCGTCGTTGTCGTCGTCGTCGTCGTCGTCGTCGCCGTCGTGGTCGTGGTGGTCGTGGTCGTGGTCGTCGTCGTCGTCGTAGTCGTCGTGGTCGTCGTGGTTGTCGTTGTCGTCGTTGTCGTCGTTGTCGTCGTAGTCGTCGTGGTCGTCGGAGTCGGCGTCGGCGTCGGCGTCGGCGTCGTCGTCGTCCGTCGTCTCGTCGTCTGCCTCGTCGTCGTCGTGGTCGTCGGCTCCTGGCGCTCCGCCTCGGCGCCGTGGTGCTCGGCGCCCCCGTTGGCCTCGTCGCCGCGCCGCCTGTTCCAGGGGGGGGGATGGACGTGGACAGCGCCTGCCTGGCAAGCACCCCAGCCCCTCATCGGAGGGGACCCGCGCTGGTCCTGAGGGAAACGGGTCCTTCAACTTTTCGCCGGTTTCGGGCTCCCGGGGCCCTCCACGGGCCCCAGGACTGTCCGGAAACGGCTCAGCGCCCCGGGACTCTCAGGAAACGGCTCAGAACGAAGAACTGGGGGGAGGCTCCCAGGCACAGGACCCGTTTCCCACAGGACCCGTCCCCCTCATGCCAAAACGCCAGGGTGACGAAATCTGTAGATATCGACTGCTCCCTGGCCAGGCCCATCCTTAACCCAGCAGCGGTGCATACGCCACGCCTTCCTGGCTTGGCCAGGAGGGCGTATACTCAGCTCCTCCTAGGCCCAGGACGGGCCCGGCCAGGGAGCAGCGGATGTGTGTAGATTTCGTCACCCGAAAACGCGCGGCCGCCCGGAGCTCTGCGCCCCCCTGGTTCGGCGGCGAGCCCAGGGAAGTGAGCCGCGCGCGCTCCGCGGGGGCGCCCGCCCGTGCCCAGCGGGGCGCGGCGTGGAGCCCGCAGTTTCGACGAGGAAGGGCGCGAATTCGAGACGCAGCCTCGACGAGAAAGCCTCGACAAGGACGCCTCGGCAGAAGGGGGGCGCACCCTCCATCCTGCTCGGCTGGCCCAGACTACAGGGACACAGAGGGACTACCAGACCACCCTAACCCAACCCGAAGACCCCACTTTCGGCTTGGGAGGGGTTACGGGTTCCATATGTGTTTTTGAATGCTCCCCGACGCCTCCCCCCACTGGAAAAGGAGGGTAAATTGAGGCCTTCGTGCTGGGTTGGCTTAGTGGGTGGTGACAGAGGGGGTCCAGGGCTCCAGTGGGCTCCATGGGCTGGCCCCTCGTCCCTTGGGCTACCTGTGCACCTCAACCAGGCAGCTTTCGGTGGCGAGCCTAAGGCCTTCTGAGGAATGTTCAAATCCTTCTCCGAGGACATAGGGAACTTCTTAGGAGGCGCGAGGGCTTCTGAGATGCCCCGCCGCCTTCTGAGAAAGCTTGCTCCTTCTCACTTCCCCCCTCACGGGCGAGCCGCCCAAAAAAAGGACCATGCCCAAGACTGTCTTGGTTACCGTCCATCTTCAATTCGTGAGTCATCCTCGCGAATCAGCGACGGTCGGCATGGACCATGACCAAGATCGGCATCGACAAGATCCCGCGACAGATTGGTTGTGATCACTGTGTTTCTGCCCCCGATCCATCCCGCTCCCCATCATCCACCCCACCCCCCCAATCCATCCAGCCCTCTGAGCGCAGATAGTCTAACGATATGATTATTTCCTCTTCCAAAGCCCCTCTTCCCGTCAGAGAGGGTACCATCCCCGAACTCCCCGAGGTTTTCAGGGTGCCCCCGCGACATGTCAGGGGGTCCTTCTTGGCCCAAGATTTCTCCAAGAAAGCCTCCCCTGCTCCAAGATGGCCTCCAAAATGTCTCTGGGAGGCCTGTGGGAAACCTGGCCTGGAGTTCCCTGCAACCTCTTGGGGCTCTGGTGGCTCCGGGCTGGCGAAACCTTGTAAAAACATAGAGAAAATAAAGCCCCGGACCCCCCATGCGCCGCCGAGGTCCCTGGGCGGGACCCCCCCGGCCACTTCCCCCGGTGGCCGAAACCCGCATGCCCCGCCGAGGTCCCTGGGCGGGACCCCCCCGGCCACGTCCACCGGGGCTCTGGTGGCTCCCAGTGGCCGAAACCCTTTGAAAAAACAAAAGGAAAATAAGGCCCCAGGCCCCCCAGGCCCCGCCGAGGTCCCTGGGCGGGACCCCCCCGGCCACGTCCCCCGGGTCTCTGGT
>CAUYUJ010021950.1:117500-130744 GCA_963575745.1 Prorocentrum cordatum | reverse complement strand
CCCCCCGACCCCTAGACTGAACCCCTAGGCCCTGGGAGGCCATGGGCGCACTGGAGCCCCGAGCCCCTGGAGCCACAAGAACACGCGAGCACCCGAGACCCCAATCCCTAGACCCCAGGCGTCAGCGGAGCGGGTGTGCCGAAAGGCATATGTCAGGAATGCGTGTGCTATAAAAAACGGGATCCCTTGGCAACGGCTTGGCATCGGCATGGTAACAAATAATCATGTGGCACATATTCTGCGTTGATATATAACAAAGGCGGGCGTGTGATACTAGCAAAGAACTGAGGCCACAAGTGACGAGCGTCTCCAGCGAAACGGCCAGGGCGATTTTGGTCCCAGGCGAACGGCGCCAACCGCGCACCGCGCTAGCTTGATAACACGAGGACACGCACCAACGTGCTTGTGCACGCGCGGCTCAGCATATCAGGCTGGGGCGGTGCACGATCGGCGCCGCCCGCAAAACAAAAGGGAGGCGGTGCCCTCTCCACCGCGTAGCCCCCTCAGGCGCAGTGCCCGTAAAGGGAGGGGCTACCTCCTGGCCCACCTTCCGCCCCTCCAAGCTGAAAAAATAATGTGAACAATAAAACTGAAATAGAAATATCTAAAAAATATTCAACAACAATATTTTTTTACCTAAAACATATAAAACAAAAAAATCAAGTGGAGGGCCGGACGGGGGGTTCGGAGTGGCGAGGGGCCCTAGCACTTCAGAGCCAGCTGCCAGTCAGGGCCGAGGGGCACTGCACCGCGCAAGGCAAATGCAGCCAGGGAGGAGGCCCCTCCCTTCCCATCCCTTCGGGGATGGGGGAAGAAGGGCCTCTCCCACACTCCCTTCGGTCGCTGGGCTAACGCTGACCTGCACTGCTACCTCCTGCTGTGCCCGAGTCCCAGATGTCCCTCTTGGCCCATTAGGCCACAACAGGGCCCATTAGGACCCATCAGGGCCCATTAGGGCCCATGTGCTGGGGGGAGGGGGGGGGGGGGGCAAGACACCCCAAGACGCCCCAGTCACCAAACGCGCCCCAAGACTCATACGGCTTTCAACGCGCCTCAAGACGCCCCAGCCCCCTCCCCCCCCCCACACCCCCCCCCCCCCCCCCCCCCCCCCCCGAAAACAACAAACAAACCAGAACGCAGCATGCAGCAATGCGCCCCACGAAGCCTCAGGCCCCAACGCACCCCAAGACGCGCAAGGCCACGCAAACAAAAGCACGACGCCTTCGGCCACAAAGCACCCCGCGACGCCTAAGGCCACTAGACGTCCAGTACACCGCTTGCTTTGTGATTTCGTTGTTGCCCCTTCCGCTGGCGCCCCTGAGGCTAGGGGCCCCCGACCCCCAGGAGCACGCCACCTAACGTGGTAGACCTGGCAGCGTACCTGACCCCTGCTCTCATTTATTGTTGTGTGTTATATATCGCTCTCTCTCTCTCTCTCTCTCTTTCGCTCTCTCTCTCTCTCTCGCTCTCTCTCTCTCTCTCTCTCTCTATTTGTCTCTCTCTCTCTCCCCCTCTATATATAATTATAGAGCTCGCTCTCTCTCCCCCTCATATATAATTATAGAGCCGCTCTTCTCCCATTTAATCTCTCCTCCTCTCTCTCTCGCTCTCATCCCCCCCCCTTCTCCCACTCTTGCCATTCGAGCACGTGATCTCGGGGCACTGCTGTCCTCAGCTCGTCTTATCGGGTGCGACTGTAGCCTAGACATAGCCCTCCTCATTGGATTTTGGTGGGAAGCCCCATTCGGCACCGTACGGCCACGAGGACTCCAGAAATCCTCCATCCTCACCTTTAATGACTGGTTGCGGTCCGAGGAGTTTGGGTGGGTGGGGGGGGGGGGGGCTGGGCGCGAGACCCAGCGAACATAGGCAACTCGCCTGGCACATCGTTTCTCGACGGGCTGCGGGGCGTCGGCGAGGAGGAAGGGAGGCGAGCGACGGCGAGGAGGAGGAGGGCGATGAGGAGGAGGAGGAGGACGAGGGGAGGGCGACACGGCGAGCGGGCGGTTGTGTTGTATCCACGTGTCTGCGAACCAACGCCCGTGCATTCCGAATGTCAGTCGATGTGTGCGGAGCATGTTCGGATGTCGTTGCATGTCCGAAGATGTTTGTGGGTGCCCGCTAATGTCTGCTAGTGTCTTTGTGTGCCTGCGCATGTCTGCGCGTGTCGAACGACTTTGTGTGTCTGCGCATGTCTGTGAATGTCGCTGCATGTCCGAAAGCGTCGGCCGATGTCCGTGTAGGTCTTCGGGTGTATTGCAGTGTCTGGCGTGTAGTTGCTCTAGCATGTCGCATTTTTTTTCACTTGGTTTTTTTTTTTCGCTTTTTTTTTTACATGGCCGCGGGTGGCCTCGATGGACCGTGTATGTATGCGAGGTCTAGCACTTGTGTGTGGTGTTCTGCGCATGCTCTGCATGTCCGAACTGTCGGCCGCATTGCCTTGTGGTTTTTTTCTTGAGTTTGGTTATTTGTTTTGGCAATTATGTCCTTCACGTGTCTTGGCCCCGGCCTGTATGTCGCTGCAGTCCGAAGCTGTCGTGGGTGTCCGTGGATGTCTGCGGGTGTCTGCGTGTGTCTGCCCATGTCTGCGCGTGTCGCTGCATGTCGTAACATGTCTGCCGATGTCTGCTAATGTCTGCGTGTGTCTCTGCGTGTCTGCGCATGTCTGCGAATGTCGCTGCATGTCCGAACATGTCTGTCGATGTCCGTGTATGTCTGCGAGTGTCTGCGTGTGTCTGCGCGTGTCTGCGAATGTCGCTGAATGTCCGAACATGTCTGTCGATGTCCGTGTATGTCTGCGAGTGTCTGCGTGTGTCTGCGCACGTCTGCGAATGTCGCTGCATGTCCGAGCATGTCTGTCGATATCCGTGTATGTCTCCGAGTGCCTGAATTTGTTTGGGCGTGTCTGCGCATGCCGCTGCATGTCTGAAGATGCCGAAGGCTGTCAGCTGGTGGCTTCGCGTGCCTATACATGTCGCTGCGCGTCTGCGCGTGTCGTTGCATGTCTTAACCTGCCGACCGATGCTTGTTGATGTCTCTGCGCGTCGTCACTCGTCTCTGCGTGCCCGCGCATGCCTCTGGTTGCGCGACGACGTGCGCCGACGACAATTGGTGCAAGGGGTTGCAGGGGGTGAGGGGAATGAGAGAGGACGAGGCGGAGGTCTGTGCTGAGGGCGGGCTGGGGGGGGCGGCGGAGGGGTGGGCGGTGAGCCAGGGTAAACAGGAAATAGGGTCGAATGGGGGCGGAGGGGGCAATGCGGGGCGGGGCACAACGCGCTGCCATTTGGAATAGGCGATATCGGACGTTGCCTGCAATCAACCCGCATAGTAAGGATGGGCAACCTTCCCACGGGTACCCGTGCATCCTTACCTTCTCGGCCCATATTTGGCAGCTTTCGTTGGCCGCGGCCCGCTCGAAAAGCATCGACATGGGCGTCCAAGGCCTTTGCATCCTTATCGCGCATCCTTACTATGCGGATTGGCTGTATCTGCTGAGCATCCAGGCTGGTCGGGCCATGTGCGGTTCAGAAGGGGGGCCCAACCCGAACCCGCAGAAACGGGAGTGGGCCGACTTGGGGTGCACACCAGCACCGAAGGCCCATCGGTGCCTAAACCAGGGCATCGAACAAGCGCAGCTAGGCCCACCCAGACGACGGGTGGTGGACGGGCGGCAGCCAGTGACCGAAAACCCACGCGTGGGAAAGGGGAGCGGGCGTGGGCCAGAGGAGGAATATCTTCGCGCTATCTTCGAGCGGCCTGTATGTGATCGTCAAGCTACCCTCGGCACATTGCATTGCGCCTGACCTGAACGAGCTTGCAGCCACGCGACACGAAGGCGACGGCAGGCCTTGAAACTCTCAGCGCGCACGCAAGCACTCGTCGCGGAGTGCTGCAACCCTTGTACGGCGCCTATATATCCATGTATATATCTAGTGGCGCCGCCGTCGCCGATACTGAATAACAAAAGTTGCTCTCGTGCTCTGTCCATCATTTCCCATCCTCCCACTGTAATCCTAACCATCGTCTCATCCACTCTACCTATTCTGCCAACCCATCATTTCCCATCCTCCACCTCATCCACTCTACCTAGTCTGCCAACCCAGGGCCGTCAGACTCGGGCACCGCGGACTTGGCGCCCAAGCGTCGGCGCTTCTGGTCGGACCCCGCATTCTCGACCACGCCGAAGAACTGGGTCGCGGTGGCGTCCTCCACCTGGGTCGAGTGCAAGCCGTCCTCCTCGGGCTGGGTGAAACAGTCGATCCCCTGCACCACGTCATCGAAGAGCCCGTCGACGTGCTCCTTCGCGCCGTCTGCCATCTTGTCGTCGACCGCCGTGCCGTCGGCGCCTCCCTTCACGTCGTCGGGCATCTTGTCGTCGGCCATCGCGCCGTCGGCGCCTTCCTTCACGTCGTCAGGCATCTTGTCGTCGGCCATCGCGCCGTCGGCGCCTTCCTTCACGTCGTCAGGCATCGTGTCGGTCATCACGCCGTCGGCGCCTCCCGTCACACCCTTGGCGGCCTCCCGATGCGCATCGCCGTCGCTGATGTTGACGGCCGCCACCCCGCCGCTGCCATCATCGCCTCCAGCGGCCGCCAACAACTCGGCGCGCGCGGCACCCTCAGCCTGCACCCTCTCGGCCATCCACTGGTTCGCGTAGAGAACCGTGCCCTTGAGCGTCGCTGCCACCTTGATCTTCGCGTTGCTGGTCTTCGTCCACTTCTGGCCGTCATTGTTCCGCACGAAGCACTCCCACCCGTTGATCTTCGGGCGCGGCGAGACGCCAACCTCAGGGCACAGCAGCCAATCACATCCTCATATGTATCCGCATCCTCATCCTCATCCCATCCTTCTCATTTCATCATCATCCTCCTCAGCATCCTCATCCTCATCATCACCCTCGGCACCTCACCGCCAGCCGCATCCCCACCGCCATCTGCATACGAATCCCCATCACCCACCTCACCCCCATCAGACCATCATCCCTTATCACCGTCCTCCTCATCCTCCCCATCTACCTCCTCCACTCTCTCTCTCTCACACTTTCCGCCCCTCCCTCACATTATCTCTCTAATCCCCATCCTCCTCATCGCCATCCCCATCCTCATCACCATCCTCATCGTCCTCATCACCCTCCTCATCATCACCATCCTCATCGTCCTCATCATCATCATCCTCATCGCCAGCCTCATCCCCATGAGATCCTCGTCGCAATCCTCAACTGCCTCCGCATCCCCGCTGACCCCCCGCAACCTTCCATTGGCCGTGCTTGCCGCACAGCTCGCGGGCCTCCTTGATCTCTCGGAGCACCGCGGCCATCTTGCTGCCGCACCAGCCGTCGCCGTGCTCCTCGTTCATCGTGTCTGCGTCGCCCTCGTTCCAATCGCCCGCCGCTGGGACGGGCGATGAGTCGGCCGCCGCCTCTGCCTTCGCAAGGACAGGTTGGCTGAAAACGACGAGGGCTGATTGAGGGTAGAAGGTTGGGGACTTGCGACGGCAACATGCGGAGGATAAGGGTTGAGGGCTTGAAAAGGCGAATGGGGGACGGCGGAGACTTGGGAAGGTTCTAAAGTGGAGGACTCGATGCCATAAGTCTGGAATAATCGTGGGGAGAGGGATGAGGAGGTTACGTTGCAGTGCGAGAGGCCTGATGATGCCAACCCTCGCCGCCCTTGCCCGCCGCCTTGCACTTGCCCTTGCCCCTGCCCTTGCCCTTGCCCGTGCCCTCGCCGCCGACGTTCAGCCCACCGCCGTCGCCGTCGGCATGCTGGGCCTTCTTGCCCCTGCCTCTGCCTCTGCCCCTGCCCCTGCCCTTGCCCGCGTCGACGGGCGCCGCGCCCTCCTTGGCTGCATGCGGGCTTGCCGCCGCGCCCTCCTTGGCTGCCTGCGGGCTGGCCGCCGCGCCCTCTGCGCCCTTGGCCGCCGCGCCCTCTGCGCCCTTGGCCTCCGCGCCCTTCTTGACCGAGGCGGCCGCCGCGCCCTCCTTGGCTGCCATCGGGCTGGCCGCCGCGCCCCAGGCGCCATTGGCCGCCGCGCCCTCCTTGGCTGCCATCGGGCTGGCCGCCGCGCCCTCCTTGGCCGTCTGCGGGCTGGCCGCCGCGCTCTTGGCCGCCGCGCCCTCCTTGGCTGAGGCGGCCGCCGCTGGCACCTCGGGCGCAACCTCGGGCGCCTTCTTGATGTTGGGGTCGCACCTGGCCGCCTCTGTGTACAGCTGGTCGCTCATCCATCTGTCGCCGTCGTCCCACACGTACACCGCAGCCCCAACCTTGCTGCTGACCACAGAGGCGGCGGGGCAGCTGTCTGGAACCCTGAACGCCCAACCTTTCACGAGCACATACTGGTCACCGTCGTCGCTCTCGTCATCGGCGGACTGCATCTTGGCCAGGCGGGCGGCCATGTTCTTGCGGCTCCGATCCGCCTGGCCAGGGCGAGACAGGAGGAGGAGGAGGAGGAGGAATGGCCCCAAGAGGGCACTGGCACCCACCGAAAAGGCCACAGCCAGTAGGACCAGGAGAACCCCAACCATAACCCCAACAGGGCACCGACACAATTGCAAAATTCGCATCGTCATCATCCTCTTCCTCATTGTCATTCGCCTCGTCTTCCGCCTCGCCCCCCTTGCCCGCGGTCGTCCTCCCGTTCTCGCCCTCAATATCTTCTCTGGCGCCTCGCCCTCGTCCTCCGATGCCCTACTATCATCTTGCTCGCTATCCGCGACATCATCGCCATCGCCTCCATCATCGCAGGTATCAGTTTCCCAGTCCTCGTCCCGCACCTACAAGTCATTACCCTCGCAGTCGTTTTTTTAAACCAGAAGCTCGTCCCTGGGCGGTGCGACGTTTTTGCTCTGGGGAGGAATGGGGGGGGGGTGGGGGGGCGGTTATTAGGGCCAACTTGGGCCCACCCTGAGGCCTCGCAACGGCATCGGACGCGACAGCGCGAGAACGCGCGCATCACTGGCCCTACACGGAGCATGGATAAAGTGTGCCACCCGCGCCCCCCATCAACGAACACGTTTGCACGTGCGTGGTCACGAAACGTGCGAGGGGCGTGCCGACAATGGCCCATGGCGCCACGATGCGGGTGAGAGTTGCGCCGACTTATGCGGGCGAGGCGCGTGCGAATGCCGCCGCTGGAGCTTTCGGTGGGGCCCCGATGGTAATGGTGATAGTGATGGTGATGATGGTGACACTGATGATGGGGCCGATGGTGATGATGGTGCTGCTGTTGTTGCTGAAGATACTGATGATGCTGTTGATGATGATTTATGATCATGATCGTACTGTTGGTTGTGATGCAGCCGATGGACACTAACCATCATGAAGCATCGGTGTACGGGAACGCTTCCAGAGGTCTGTGGGACGAGGAATGAAGACACGGAGTGCACCCTCAGCCTCCTCATCCTCCTCCTCCTCCTCCGCCTCCTCCGCCTCATCATCCTCACCCCCGTCATCATCCTACCGCAGGGAGCTAGGAGTTAGGAGTAGGAGTTGGACTAGGAGTTGGGGTAAGATGAATAGGAGGAGTTGCAATTACGAATGGGAACCACTGCGTCCTTCACAGGAGACCGCGATTTGCAGAGAAGCGGAGGAGGAACCGCAGGATGAGTCGAACGGGTTCACGCGTGACTTGCCAGGGGGCGCAAGGGGACCTTCGAGACTTTCAGACGGTGACAGGGAGCATTGGCTTGGAACCACTGGGCAACAGTGAGGCGTGGAATGTGGGTGGGCGAGCTCGCCACATCGTCCGAGGAGGAGCCCGCGAAGCATGAGGAGGAGGATGAGAAGCTCGGCGAAGGGGCATACGAGATCGACGGGACCAATCTCACTCCACCCGCCACCCCCCCCTCCATCGACGTTCCAATGTGCGGATGAGGAGGGAGAGAGAGAGAGAGGGAGAGAGAGAGAGAGAGAGAGAGAGATGGGCGCAAGAGAAGGCAGGGGGGCGATCAGAGGAAGGATGCGGACGAGCAGAAGGATGAGGACGAGTCGGATTAGAACGAGGAGAATCCCTGAAGAGCGGGCAGGGCTGTCCGCTCTTCAGGCAGGAATGGGGGAGGGGCGGAGGGCGTTGCGGAGAGGGCGGGGAGCGCGCCTCGATCATCTCTTCGTCGCGTTTCTCGGCCATGACGCGGTGGGCGCGGGTCGGCTGCGGGGTGTCCGTCAGCGCCTTGGCACCGCCTGCGGCTTATATACAAACTTAGGCCTCAACATCGCTTCCTGACACCGCCCGAGCGGGTCCCAACATCGTTTCTTGGGTGCCCCCCCCCCCAGCGCTCCGAGACGGCCTAAGACCAACCCGCGAAATCACAAAAGGGCACAACGTGCTCAAAACGGCCCAAGACGCCCCTCAGACACCCAATGGGGCCCCAAATGAGCCCCCAATAAGCATGCGCCGTGCAGTTTGGGAACCTTGTTTTTCTTTCATGCGCGTCTGGGCTCTCCGACTACCAGCCTATGAGTCCTATGACCCTATGAGTCTTATGTGCCTATGAGCCCTACGAGCCCTATGAGCCGTATAAGCCATGTGAGCCTTATGCGCCCTGTGGGCCTTTGAGCCCTAGGAGCCCTGGGAGCCCTAGGAGCCCTACGAGCCCCATGACCCTGGCGAGCCCTATGAGCCCGAATGGCCCCATGAGCCATTTAAGCCCTATGAGCCTCATGAGTTTCTATACGCCCTGAGCCATGTGAGCCCTCTCTGCCTTATGGACCCTATGAGCCCTTTGGGCCCTATGGGCCGTATGAGTTCTATACTACGCCCTCTGAGCCCCATGAGCCTTCTCTGCCTGTTGAGCCCTATGAGCCCCATGAGCTCCATGAGCCCTATGAGATCTGTGAGCCATCAGCCCTACGAGTCCCACGAGCCCTACGCGCCCTATGAGCCCTATGAGCCCTACGAGCCCTATGTGCCCCATTCGCCCTATGAGCACTCGCGGACGCACGAGCCCCAGGGGGCCCATGAGCCCTATGAGCCTTACGAGCTCCGCGGGCCCGATACGCCCTATAAACCCTACGGAATGTATGAGCCCTGTGATTCCGATGGCCCCTACTAGCCCCAAGTGCCGCATGGGCCCTCTGAGTCATATGAGCCTCGCGGGCCCTATGAGCCCGATGAGCCCTATGGACACACGCCTACTCATCTTTATTATATATGTATATATACACAAATACAAGGCTTGAAGCTCGCTGCACTTCGGGTATATGGCTCAGATGGCTCAGGCTTCGAGGGCTCATATGGCTCAGATGCTCTTAGGGTTCGTAAGACTTTGAGGGCTCATAGGGCTCGCACGGCTCAGATGGCTCGCACGGAAAGGGCTCATAGAGCTCACGTGGCTTATAGCGCTCATAGGGCTTATAGGGTGTATAGGGCTCATATGTCGCATAGGTCTCATGGGACTCATAGGACTCGTAGAGCTCATATTGCTCATAGGGCTCATAGGGCACACACGCATGGACGGGCCCCTCGTGACGGATGGTCCTACGACGGCATCCGCTTCACCATCCTTTTCTCCATCGCCCTCCTCCTTCTCCTGACCCCAGTCCCTCCCCCCCAAAACCTTTCATCCACGCCCTCGCTCCATCGCCCGTCCGTTCACCCTTTTCCACATCGTTCTTCGTCTTCCTCCTACCCCCCCCCCCGTCCTGCCCAATCCCTCACCCTCTCCTCCTCCTCCAACTCCTCCTCGCCGAGCCTGGGGGATCGGCGCCGTCGATCTCGCTGTGCACGCTCACGAGGCTGTCATTCTCGTCGTCACTAGTGAGGCCGCCTAGCGTGATTGGCTGATCGTCATCGTCGTCCGTCTGCTGGTCAAACTTCTGCACCTTCTGGTGCTGCTCGACGTCGGTGGTCTTCATAACGCGCTTCAGCGCCGTGGGGATATGATACTGCAGCCTCGGGCGGGCACTGCATGCTCCCCCTCCCCCTCATGTTACTCCGATTCCTCCCCTTGCTCCTCGATCCTTGTCCTCATTCTCATGTTCATCTGTATCAATCCTCCTGGTACCATGTCAACATCCTCCCTGCGCTCTCCTCCTCATCATCATCTTCTTCCTCATCTTCCCCACCCCCAGCATCGTCCTCCTCGGGAGTGGGAGGGCGTGCGCGGGCGAGGACGGGGAGGGCGAGCTTCAGGACACGAGGGACGTGATAGTGCAGCCTAGGGTGGGCATTGCACCCTCACGCTCCGCCTCCTCCTGATTTCACTCCGCTGCATCCTCTTGCTCCTCGTCCTTATCCTCGCATGCACCTGCATCCTCCTGATCGCCTTTCTCATCCTCTCTGCACTCCTCCTCCTCATCTTCCTCCTCGCCCTCCTCACCCACAGCATCACCCTCCTCGGGGGTGGGAGGGCGCGCGCGGGCGATGAGGGGGAGGGCGAGCGATCAACCCCCCTGAAAGAGGTCAGATGGAGGGAGGCGGCGACGACGAGGGCGACGAGGACGACGACGACGACGACGACGACCACGCCGACGACGACGACGACGACGACGACGACGACGACGACGACGGCAGCGGCGACGGCGACGGTGACGGCGACGACGACGGCGGCAGCGGTTCCTCTCTTTTATCTTCGTCCTCCACCTTCCCTCCCCCTCTCATTCCTCCCACTCCGATCGCCTCACCACTCGGCGCCACGCCGCGACCAAGTTCTGGATCTTCTTGGCTTCTGCGCATATGATGGTCGGCGTGGCGCCGTCGAGATGTCCGATCACCTCGGGCATCGCATCCTCCCATCCCCACCGCCGCCTTCCGCCTCCGCTTTTTGTTCAATGATTAGCGCCATCATCATCAGCAGCATCACCATCATCATCAGCATCATCACCATCATCAGCATCACCATCGGCATCATCATCAACATCGTCATCATCACCACCTCCATCATCATCATCATCATCATCATCATCATCATCATCATCATCATCATCATCATCATCATCATTATCATCATCATCAACAACAACAACAACATCATCAGCATCAGCATCATCATCAGCAGCAGCATTCGCATCATCATCACGGGTGGCATCATCATTCACCATCACCATCAGCACCGTCATCCCCATCATGTTCGCCCTCGCACTCATCATCACGCTCACACCCTTCCCCACTATAGTCCGCTTCATCGTCCCCTCGCCTCATCCTCCTGCCCCTCTTCCTCCTCCTCCTCCTCCTCCTCCTCCTCCTCCTCGCCCCCCTCCTTCTGCTCCTCCCCAGCACCGTCCGACTCCTCGCCCTTATCATCCCGATCACCTTGTGAACTGCTTGCTCGTATGTGTCGATGTCTAATATGAGGGAACGCTCGACGCGCCGCAGCGCCACGAGACCCTTGTACCATCCCGACGTCAGGAGGTAATCGCAGAGCCCCCCTTTCGGGGGACACGGGGGCGAGGGGGGACGGGGCGGAGGTAGAGAGGGGCGCGGCGGAGGGCGCCTGACAGGAAAGAGGGGGGACGAGGGAGGGGGAGGGGGAGGGGGAGGCGGAGGAGGAGGAGGAGGAGGAGGAGGAGGGGGAGGAGGAGGAGGAGGAGGCGGACGAGGATGGGAGGAGGGAGGAGAAAGGGCAGGCTTGGGGGAGTGTTGTCCCCTCTAGCCTGTCTTTTTCCTGCCGCCCTGGTTCCAGACGCAGAGCGACGGATTGCCGTGTTTCGTCACGATGGGCAGGCGGTGCAGGGCATCGGCGACTTGATCGACTGTGGCCATGGCGCGGCGGGCGTCGGGTAGGGCGTCGGGTAGGGCGTCGGCGGTAGGGCGTCGGAGCCGAGAGCTGTGGAGCTCACGATGTTGGGTCGACGCGGGCCATTGGGCTATAGGGCTATGGGGCTATGGGGCTGTATGGCTATGGGGTTATAGGGCCATGGGGCTATAGGTCTATAGGGCAGCAGGGCTATGGGGCTATAGGGCCATAGGGCTATAGGGCTATGGGGCTGTAGGGACGGCGGGGGTGCCTGCAATATGCGGGCACCCCCGCCGTCCTTGTCAACAAATAATATGAAGTGGTCGCTGGGCGCGACGACGAAAACCTCGACCACGACGATGATTCCGACGACGACTGCGACTCGGACGAGGATTCCGATGTCGACGACTCCGACGACGACCACGACGATGACGACGATTCCGACGACGACGACGGCGAGGATGACGACTCCGACTTCGACGACGACAACGACGACGATTCTTCCGACGACGACTCCGACTCGGACGATGATTCAAAGGACGACGACTCCGACACCGACCACGGCGATGAGGAAGACGATGACGACGACGATGACGACGACCCCCACTCCGACTTCGACGATTGCTGCTCTTCGTTTCCTACCCTCGCTAATCGTGCTCATCCCCCTCTCATCCTCTCGTTTCCGCAGGGGGGGAATAAGAGAAGGAGGACCGACGGCAACGCTAACAACAGCAGCGGCAACACCACAAAGGAACGATAGCAGCAAACGCAACAGCCACCAAAAACGCCGTCAACAGCAACATCAGCAACGACACTGACATCCAAGCAACGCATGGCAACGGCACCGATGCATCGCAACAACGGGAAAAGAAACAACCACAGCGCTAGGAGCAACAGCAACAATGCATGGCAACGGTGGCAGTAGCACCACCAGCATGAACAGCAACCCACTTATCAAGACGACATATCGCCATCACCAGCATCACATAACGCACATTGCCTCTTGCACCGTAATTAACACTAATAACAACACAGGCAAAGACACACACAGACAACAAAGACATCCAGAGACATTCGAAGACATCCGAAGACACGAGCAACCGACCCTCACCTTCCGCACCTTCCGCACCTTGCGGAAGGTGCGGAAGATCAGCCGCAGGGACGGCCGCCACTGGCCGCGCGGGCGGCTCCGGGAGCTGCCGCCGCGCTCGCAGTTCCCGGCCCAGGGCCGAGGCCTCCGCGGCCGGGGCTCGGCGCCCGACCCAGACACGAGCGCGTCGCAGCAAAATCAGGACGGGCCTCGGGAGCGTCAAGGAACGACTCAGGATGAGAAGCCAGGCCCCTGGGGAGGGGGTCGGGACTTCTGGGGGCGCCGTCCTGAAAAGCGCAGGACGTCGCATGTCTGGGGCGGGGTCTCAGAGATTCTCGATGTATCCTCACCCGTTTTTATTTGTCCTCTTCCTGGCTTCTTCGGCCGGGGCTAGGACGAGGAATCAATCCGTCCCATCGGCGGCGCCCCGACAGACCAGTACTATGTGTGCGTCGAGGCGCGCACCGAGAAAGCTGATAACAT